>OZ023217.1:19746769-19774072 GCA_963995525.1 Escarpia spicata
TTCGTCAAATACAAAGTAACGATTCGAAATGTAATTAACGTCAACTCTCTGTTACACATGTTTTGTCTTATGCTTAATCCGTCAATTACGTCGTTGTTTAAAATAAAAACATGCTCGTCTCACTAAAGACATCTTATCATCTACAGAGGGCAATGCTATAACTGTAAGTATGCGAAGTATGAGGTCACTGGATCATTATATAACTGTTATGTATGATGTTATTTAACACTTAAGTGGAGGCATTTTCACCAAGCTGGCTATGACGAGGATAAGGTCGTTGGTAATAATTGGATGGGATTGGCTTATTTCTAACACTTCTACCGCTGCTACTACAACGAAACCAAACATAATGATATACCCAAACGGACATGTTATGTTTATTCTTATGGTACATATACGTAGGAACACTTTACTTGTAATACCTTCTATCTGGGGAAGTAAAGGATCCCCGCATGGAAAACAGCTGTCGTGGTCTCTCTCAATCTCATTCTTTAAACTCTGGCGTTAATGTCTGAAAATGGACCCTGCCAATTAACAGTACTATAAGAAGATGAAGAAATCGGCAATTCAAAAGAAGTTGCTGATCTTGAGGTAAATTCTGACCTTGTTCTGCGGATTATGCAGTTTCTGTATGATCGGCCACAGCGTGTCAGAATGAACGCCCATGTGTGCAGAGACCACGTGCTCTCGGACGAAATCACACTAAATACCACAGCTCCGCAATGATGCGTTTTCTCTCCAGTTCTGTTGTCAATTTATACGAACGAAATATCGTGCAACAATCCAATACTTACTTTGGTCAAATATGCAGATGACATGGCCCTTGTATTTCGTCTTAAAGATGAGCTCTCTCTTTCTCAGTATTACCTCCTAATTGATTCGGTAACTTGTCAGTTTAAGTCCAGCTTTCGTGAACTAAACATAGATAAAACTAAGGAGTTAGTCTTTGGAGGGGAAGGATTAAACATGCACCAAAACCGATCTCGATAGCTAATCAAGAAGTTGAAATAGTCGATAGCTTCAAGTACCTGGGTACTTTATTTGATCAAAAAACTTGACGTTTTGTAAACATGTAGACTATGTCTACAAGAAAACCCAACAGCGATTTGTTTCTCTTGAGAAAATTTAAAAGCTTTGATGTCAGTCAACATATTTTTGAACTTGTATACAACGTCACAAGCAAAAACGAAATAAAGCTCGCACGTATCGTTAATTTAATTAGTAAATTAATTGGCCATGATCAGAGACAATTGTCAAGTTTGTTTAATGTTACTCTAAAAAGGAAAGCTACTCAACCATTATACGACCCGGCCCTTCCTCTGAACGCGGCTTTGCAGAAACTTGCGTCTGGGAGACGTTTGAAAGTGCCATTAGCGAGGAAACATATATACAAAATATTGTGGCATGTGTGTTTTATTTATTTATTATTTTTATACAAATATTAATGCTAATTATTATGTATTTTACCAATTTTATGTGTTGTACCAATTTTATTACTGGCACTTCAATGTGTATCTAAAGGTAAATTTCCGGTTTTAATGCAATGTTTTAAACGGACAATAAAGTTATTGAATTTTGAATCTTGAAAAAGTGTTTAATACTTACGTAAATATATCGCCAGACCATCTCAATGCGTCTTCTATTTTGTGATTACAATAGTGTTATTTTAAAATGAGGTTGTCCGTTGTTTATTAGTGTAATCGTGGTATGCAGAATAACCTATATGTACACAAGCATACATACCAGTAATGTATTAAAGGAGATGGAGGAGGAGAAACAAATTTTGAGTTCAACAGTTCAGTGTTTATAACAATTTGCCTAGCTGTCACTCAAATCCACAAATAAGGAGTTGGGATAATTGCAAGAACCGACGGGGACGTGGTAACGTTTTATGTTACGCACATACCAACCTCATTAGTAATCAGACAGGAGGCACCTTCGGAAGTGGCAAACGGTTTCCCCCCGAAAGACATTTCAACAAAAATAACAACCGAATTTTATGATGGTGAATTGTTAAACTCGCTCGACGGAATTAGGCCCCAACTCTGTGAAAGTCACTCTGTGTCAGCGTTTAGTCGGCATGAAATATATAGTAGTACTACTTCACTGTCATTTGAATACTGATCTTGTTAATATTGTTTATATTCCAAAATTCCTTACCGCACCCATTCATCTGAAGACTTTAATATTGTACACCGATCTTGAGACTGTATTAGTTGTCATTTAAGACCATCTACGTCGGATATTTAACGAAATTACTTTCGTTTGGGTGGGGTGGTGTTCAGAGGAAGTATCGTCTGGCGTCGAACATCGATATTTTACGCTTCGGAATTTCGCGCCCTCTCACTTTGTTCGAGCGCACGGAGAAAATGATCGCGCCATTTCGTTCTTCGTTTTACACAGTCACGTGGTTAGCCTCCATTACCCAAACGCCGAGAAGTAGTAGCAATTTGTGCGTCCCTCGCCACTGCCTGTGGAACTAACAGGACATTGATATGTTCGTTGGAAGACGGCTTTATCCAGAATTCGGATAAAGGTGACGATTGGCTATCAGACTAACTATAAAATAAAACATTAAATAACCGTAAACATTTATCAGTTAATACTGTGTTTAGACAAATGATAGAGTGTGAATCAACATAGATTAACTGATATGTTTAATACACTGCTACTCATCTGAGGTGGGAGGTGGTGGGGGGGCTGAGACCAGATGAAAGTTATTTCATCTCTGGTATGACATCGATGTTCTGAGATGACCCATCAACCCTTTGGTTTTGAGCTACCAATATTCCGAAGATTTTGACGCGATATAAGTTTGCCATTTGTTATGTACTTAGGCTGATCACTGAAATCTGGGGGCACGTGTCCCCGATATACCTGTGGAATTTGGCTGCTGTTGAGTGTGCTTCCCCAGACCTTTGGAAATTGTGAACGTCGCCGCGAACAAATTTCAACAGCACCCCTCCCCCACCCGTCTTCCGACGTCAGGATCCGACGACAGCGGAATTGTGCTGAAGCTCCGGCTCAGCCCACACAATATGAATATTGTTCGGCCACCAGGGTTTTTGGCGAGCCTCAAGAGAAGGGTGCATTTGGAGGTTTGCCCCCTCCCCAGACTACCCTCTCTGGATCCGCCCCGATGTACTCGGCTAACTAATGAACAGTCGCACATATAATACGTATGCATAACTATAACTACATCTGTGCAAATTCTGCTTCGCTTGGATCAGGGCAAGACGACGATATCGGAGCCGTTGACGAAAGCGGTGGCGAAGACAGGGTCGGACTCGAAGACAGTGGTGGCCGCCGAGGAGCGAGGGGCGTGGGGCGGCCAGCTCGAGTTCATCCTCACGTGCATTGGTTACGCCGTCGGCCTCGGCAACGTGTGGAGGTTTCCGTATCTCGTCTTTAAGAATGGCGGGGGTGAGTAGAGAGAGATTCCAGCGTTCTACACACCTGCGACCGGTTTCATGAAGCGTACTTAACGTTACGCAATTACTTAGCGTCACGTGTTTGCGTAAACTCCTATGTTCGCTTATATTTAAAACATCACGTCATTTACTAAGACAATCATCTTAGCGTTAAGAACGTTCTTATCCGCTTCATAAAACCGGCCACAGTTTAAGGACATATTAAAATGTATAGTTAGTGGACCTGCTAATTCGGCGGCACATTCACTAAAGCAGGGGCCAGCCACCTTTTTGAATGGATGGTCAAATAAGTGACTTGGGCTAGATAAGCGGGCCACACATTTATTTCTTAATATTTGTTATCATTAGCCCAGTCTTAATGACAGTTTAGATCATATGCGTCGAAGCTGAACTTTTGGAGTTGCTATTATTATGAAACACCAATGGGTAATTTTAATCAATTTGTATTGAAAATTACACCTTATTCAAGGTCCGCGTTGTCGTCATGCAAATGACTTTTTACCACGTCCAAGTGAGCTTGGCTTGGGTAATCAATTTAAGAATCGGTTCCGTCGGCATGTGCGTTTGTTTGCAAGATACTACTTCCAAAATGTCACTTGACTTTACATTTTGGTGAACTTTTCCTACACAGCTTCCGGCGCGTCGTCGACTATACGAGTTTGTAAAATAAGAGCAAATATCAGCTCCGAGATCTGTAAAACGCTCTGCAAACTCCCATATCAGTAGCTGAACGAATGCTTCGTACGCACAGACGCGAGAACAGGGGGTAGGGAGGCAGCTGCCCCCAGGAATTTCTCTGAGGGGCAGATATATGGTTCTGCCCCCCCCCCTCCCATTAAATGTGAGCGTGAATGTTTCTTTTTGCGAGCGTCAATGGCGGGCGGAAATGTAAATTTTATGAGACGATTAATATGCATTGTTGTCGACTGTTAAAGGTGTGTGCAATTAGAGGCTAGACATGTTGTTTTCTGCACCCCCCCCCCCTAGTAATAGGTGGTGTGGTGGAGAACATATTTTCGAAAGCACCCGCCTCCCCTTTTAATAGCACTGCCCCCCTCCGCGTTTGTTCGGATGTCATGAGTTCACAGTCGAGACAGTGGAGAAGCTGAAGTTACAACGGCGCAGCGGCGAAAAATGTCCAACGATTGAAATCGCCCTGACATTCAAGTAAAACACAATCGCAGTCAGGATTCATAGCTCTAGTGACCAGTCCCAGCGACTTGTCGAGCTCTGACCAGATGTCCACATCCGACCAGGTCGTGACGTAAACATACCCTATTTAGAGACTTTGTCCCGTCAAGCTCGTTTGCGTCCATACTATTTCTACAACAGTTTCCCTGCCGTCTTTTCTCGTCTAGAGCACGTAATATGGATGTGACTGTATTCGAAGATTATGTCTCTTGCGAGTCGGCTCGTTTTTTTGTAGTTATTCGCTTTCGACATCACTGCATGGAATATAGTTCTTGCTGAATCCGCGTGGTATAGAATATTTGCTGTTTTAATGAGTAATTCGTAAAATGTCTTCTAGGCACCATTTATGTCCACTTTGTCGGTTTGAGGTATTAGTTGGGTGGTCAATCCTGTCATCTGCTGGAATTTCTTCCAAAGTTTACTTTACGGAAGCTCCACCAATTTATATACGGTTGCACGTGAAGAGGATCTGGAGGCTAGTTGGCGATATAAACCATGGAATCGTGACAATGTCGATGACCGATCAGTAGCCTTCTACGGTAGATTCCGCGGAAAACGTTAGTTGGCAAAAGGGTTCGATGTCGGACAACGCAACGAGGCATGACATTGTCCAACGTCGGACAAAGCCACGAGGAGCGAGAGCGTCCGTCGCCGGACAACGGCGAGAGAACGATGCCGAACAACGCCACGAGGCGAGAGAACGTCCGACGGGGAACAACGTCACGAGGACGCACGAGAGCGTCCGACGAGGGACAACGCCACGAGGCGCGAGAGCGTCCAACTATGGACTATGTCACGAGGCGCGAGAGCGCAAGTGGCGCGAGAGTGTCCGACGCCAGACAATTCCATGAGGCGCAAAAGCGTCAGACGCTGAACAACGCAACGAGGCGAAAGAGCGTCCGTCGCCGGACAAAGTAAACGAGGCGAGAAAGCGTCCGACGGGGGACAACGCCACGAGACAACAGCTATATGGCAACACATTGAACAAAGACAGTCCGACCACTCCGACTCCGACGATATAAAGAGGTCGATAGTTGTTACTGGTGCCCCTACATCGACACACATACAGGACACGAACGACGTCGAGATGACACAACGTTTGCACGCAACCTAATCACAACACTCGGCGCCGATCCATCACTCATACAATACAGATTCCCGACGCAGCAGGCGACGCAACGACCTCCACTCACTCCACCAGAGACGAAGTTCTCATAGACAGAAACCACCTCCGAGAAAACGCCAATTTCAACGCAGTAAACATCAGACCATCCTTGCCAAAAGAAAGCCAAGAACACCGCGACATTCTGCACTACGGAGCATCCCCCGAAACCCTTCACCACGACAAAATTGTGTTTTCAGTTCCAGAAGCGAGAACTTTGAGTTACGTTACGCTGAACACAACGTGGACCGCGTAGACTGGAAGACAACCGTCCGCTCCAGCCAGTCGACCTACTCTTCCAGGAGAGCTGCTGTCAATGCTCGTCGCACAGCAGCAACACCGACCAGCCGCCCCCGTACACGAAGCGATTCACGGACAGAGCGACCACATACCGGAACTGACTCACTAAACACTCGCAACCCACCCGACCATTTGGACACACTTGTAAATGAATGCAAAGTGTACTATGCCAATGCTCGCAGTATTCGCAACAAAATGAATACGCTCGAAATGTTCCTTAGCACCGCTAAGGAACATTTAAGAAACGTAGGCTATCTATCCTGTTGCGATACATCTGCGAAATGTCTAGTTCGATTCAATGGTACCTATGATCTATTTCGTTGTGATATAAATAATCGTACTGGTGGAGGTGTGGCTGTCTTCTATAAGCATGATTTACACCCTATCCATGTATGTCTTCCTGAAAACCTCAGCACAGTTGAAGCCGTATGTATAGACCTTAAGATTACCACGAATATCCGAATTGTATGTGTTTACCGCCCACCGAATTGCACTAACGTTTACAACGAACGCATGTGCGACATGATAACACATAGTGTCAGGAATAGCAATAGCATTATTATTATTGGTGATTTTAACTCCCTCATTAATTGGAGTAACAACAGTTTTCCCAGGTCTCAACCATGCAATTCTTTCATTGACTGCAGAAAAGAAAATGCTCTAACCCAGCATGCAAATTTCCAAACTCGTGGCAACAATTCGTTAGATCTTGTACCTTCTAGCGTCCCTTGGCTGTGGCACAGGTTTATTGCAACTGATAACATTCGCTTTCTAGATAGTGCTTGTCATCACGTGGCACTAATTTGTACTCTCAATATATAGTTTGCACCACCCGGGCCACAACATATGCAGAATCATTCAAACATTAGACGGGCGGATATAGTTTCTCTAAAAGACCAGCTATCCGGTATAAATTGGCACGAATTGCTGTCAGAATGTCCTTCGATAAACACAATGCTCACGACCTTCCTATACACCTTCTTTTCCATATGTTCTCAGTGCGTGCCTGTCTCAAACGGTTCTAATAGAACATCCACAAACTACCCGAAACATATTGTCAAGTTGCACACAAACCGTAAACTCCTATCAACATGTAAACATCTGCCTAACGGTACGTACAAATGGCGGGCCGCGCAAAGCGAGTAAATGCTAGATGTCCAGCAATTCGTTAACAATAGGGAGCGAACGATCCTGCAATCAGGTGACAGTTCTGCCTTTTACAAATACATCAACTATCGGCGCGTATGTAAAGACGGGGTAACCCCCCTCCCCTCACTTAACACGTGTTGAATTAGCTGTTAGTGATACCAACAAAGCCAATGAACTAAACAGACAATTTTCGTCTGTTTTTACTATGGACGATGGGACTTTACGATAGTTAAACATGCGTACAAATGTTCAGTTATCTAACATTAAGCTTTATCCAGAGCTTGTGCGTAAATTCATGTGTAAGCTGCCAAATAAGTTCGGCCGTGGTCCGGATGCCTTACCCCAAGCTGTACTTAGATGTTTTTCATGTGAACTATGTACTCCACTATATATTATTTTCAAAATGTCACTCGACAGCGATGTATGTCCTTCGCCCTGGAAATTGGCGGACATCACCCCTGTTTCTAAGAAAGGAGATGCATCGCAGGCATGTATGCTTAATTACCGCCCAATTAGCATTCTACCAGCTACGTGCCGTTTGTTTGAACGAATATTGGCTGACAGCATAAATTACCACCTGCATCAAAATCACATAATGTCATCTGATATGCAGAAGTGTCTTAATTAATTCGTGGTTTGGGCAGACCGGTGGCAGTTTCAAGTAGCTGAACATATATGCTGTGCACTGGCGATTGGAAATATTATCCCTGCTACCTATCATCTGAAAGGTGTATAACTTGTTAACGTTAATGAATACCGAGATATTGGCGTTACAGTGGATGATAATTGTTTATTTAAGGAGCACATTTTGTCTATTTCTCACAAAGCATACAACGCAATCAATGTTATTTTTCTCTGCTTTAATACTGCTGGTGGTTGTGCTCTCGTTAAAGCATATAAATCATTTGTGCGCCCAATGCTGGAATACTGTTCTAGTGTGTGGAACCCATACATACCAGCTAGGCAGTACTTGGGCATAACTGACCAGTTAGAGAATGTGCAACGGTTCTTTACGCGCCGGGTCAATTGCCGCTGTTAATCCGAAGGTAATCAAGGCTACTTGCAAATATTTGAATATCATTAGCTAGAGTCTCGAACTCCGCCGGGTTTATAATGATATGGTAATGGTATATAATATAATTCATGGAAATGCCAATGTATCTAAAAAATAATCTCATTTCGTGCAATAACACTGCTATAAATACCACCATTTCGACAAGAGGTCATGGACTTAAACTTAAGACAACACCCTTTAAACACGATGTAACAAAACCATTTTTGCAATAGAGTTTAACTATCTGGAACCGAATACATGAACGCATTGTTAACTTAACATCCAAAATATAATTTAGGAAAGCCCTGCGTACAAAAAACTTTGATTCTGCATTGAAGTTCGATACACACTTGTAGGAATCTACATGATTGGAATATTTGTGTATCATTATTATTGGATATTATCGATTCATCATTACGGTGTATTACATATGATGATGGATGCGTGTAAAACGTTGTATTCTGTATTGTATTCACGTAATAGTGTTGTGTATATATGTAATTAGCACGTGTTGTACCCATGGGACACAATTTTAAACATTGTTTATCCTAAATAAACAATCAACCAAACAATCAATGTGCGACGTCGGACGAAGCCACCAGGCACCAGAGAGTCCGACGGGAGGAAACGCCACGGGGCGCGAGAGCGTCGGATGGAGGGAAACGCCACAAGGCGCGAGGCGCGAGAGTGTCCGAGGCCGGACAATGCCACGAGGCGATAGGGCGTCCGACGCTGGTCAACGTCATATGAATATAGAATGTCCGAGGCCGGACAGCGCCCTAAGGTGATAGAGCGTCCGATGCCAGTAGTTTGACGCCGGACTATGCCACGAGGCGTGAGAGCGTAAGAGGCCGGACAACACCACGAGGCGAGAGAGCGTCGGACGCCGGACAACGCCACGAGTGCGCGTGAGCGTCCGACAGGGGACAACGCCATGAGGCGCGAGAGCGTCTGACTACGGACAACGTCACAAGGCGCGAGAGCGTCCGAGGCCGGACAACACAAAAAGGCACGAGAGCGTCCGAGGCCGGATAAAGCCACGAGGCGCGAGAGCGTCCGACGCCGGACAATGCCACGAGGCGAGAGAGCGTCCAACACCACGAGGCGCGAGATTGCCCGAGGCAGGATAACGCCATAAGGCAATAGAGCGTCCGATGGGTTTAACGCCACGAGTCGGGAGAGCGGACGCGACAGAGCGTCCGACGGGGTACATGCCACGAGCGGAAGAGTGCGTCCGGGGTCGGACAACTCCACGAGGTTCGAAAGTGTCCGACGGGGGACAACGCCACGTGTCGCGAGAACGTCCGAGGCCTAACAACGACACATGCAGACAGCGTCCGGCACGGCGTATAGCGCCCGTTGGCGCGAGAGACAGATTCTGATTCGGCCGATATCGCCCTTTTGTGTTTGTGACATCGGTACCGACGATGGAGCCTTCAACAGAAATATATATAACGACAAACTATTCTTAAAGTATTAGTCTACCAACTGAAACATTCGTTTATAAATATATATATATATATATATATATATACATTTGGATATGAAATGGCAGGGATTTTCAGAATTTAATAATCGAAACATACCAGTATGCTACAATTTCACCCTTAGTTTTAAGTCTGGCAAATTAACAGGTCGGGTGTAGGCAACATACATTTTACTTTGGACAAGGGTCGTTGCCGAGTATAGTCGAACCGCGCTTCACGGTCATCTCGGTAATAGAGCCACTTCGCAATTAAGGTCACCGTAGCAGAGACACAGATTAGTTCCATATTCAGCAAAGTATAGGAAAGTAATCCCACTATTATGTTAAACTTTAAATTCAAATTACATTTGCCCAGTCCGAGGTGATTAGTGAACGTCCACTATATGTGTATAATAGCAGTGGACATACTATACACAACTCAATCATAGGCCTAATCAAAAACATATAAGCCACTCTGTTGTTCATGATTGCTAGGTAATACTGCCTGTTACATTGATTCACAATGTATATATAACTACTTACTTACCAACGGTTGCTAGAGTTGCGCCACTGCTCTTAATATTGTAAAACACCTCGGCGAATACGCGGCTACCGTCGAATTCCGTCGCTAGGTGGCAAGTCACGTGGTTCCATATAAAGTCGGTCGATAGCGATGACGTCAACACAGTAGACGTTACGTGATTACGCATTTCACCAAAAACGCTGTCGCAAAGAGCAATGTACACAAATAACCGATTCTTGTCTGGACTGTGATCGCTAGGTGGCGTCAGGGGCGATATTGTTGATTTGGGTCGCGGGCAGAATTGAACGCTTTTACAAACTTACAGGCAGTCCCTTTGACTATTAATCAGCATATAGATAATATGCAAAAACAACAACCAGAGTGAACAAATCGAAATGTTAAATGACAAAATCAGCGAAAACAAACTGCACCCAAGCGAGACAGATCAATATCTGCAGAGGCGTCGGAATCGGGGGGCTTTGGGTGCACAGTGCCCATGTTGAGAGAGGGGGCTTAATTCCCTAAATATTGAGATCTATATTTTGTTTAATGTGAGTTGTCACATTTGTAGTTGGCACTTCGAAGTAAAAAAAAAAAATTTTGAATATTTAAAATAAAATATCGTAAATTACCGTTAAATTGCACAACAAACCTATCATGTTCCTTTTTCCGTTGCAGTATTGATAACATAATCCACAAAATTGTGGAATAATTCCCTAAGGACGAGAGGTTAATTTTTGATCTTCTTATGACCCGGAAAAATAAACCGCCGCTTATCGTTGCAGCTTCCCGATACCGCCGCCATATGTACTTTCGCATAGATTTAATAATAATAATAATAACAATAATTTAATGGAGGACACTTGCTGCATTCGTGGTCCATTTATCTGCGACGAATGCGTGACGTAGGACCCATCTCCAGCGATATATCACAAATCAACGAAAACTATCGGTTGTTAGTCTTTTAAATCGGGCAATACAGTTCTAATTATAACAACTCGCTAACAAAATATTCTTAATTTATTGGTCTACTAACTGAAGCATGCTATAGAGACAGTTATTTGTTTGACAACAAATAGCAAGTATTTCGTGAATATACTAATCAAAACACTCTAGGTTACATGCAACATTTTCATTCTCCGTTAAGTTGGCAAATTCACAGGCCGGACGTAGACGAATCCATTTTTGCTTGGACAAAGGTCATTTCCTTAGATACCCCAGTGGAACTTCCAGAGGCTAGTTCAACTGTGCAGGTGTCATTTAGGTCTAGTGTAGTATACAACTCAATTATAATAGAAAAACGTATAGTCAGTCGGTCAGTATCCGTCCATCTCAGTGATGTGTCCCCTGAATCTCGCCAGATCTCGCCGCTAGATGCGGCGCCGTCTCGGTATGACTCACGAGAATGAACGTGGCTTCCAAGGCAGATACGTTAATAATTGTCTTTCATTGGTCAATAACCGCCCGGACCATATCATACTACCAATAGCCTTTTTACGCGGGACGATGATTTTTTTCGTACGAATATTGCAAATATTTCACTAAAACCGATTTGTCTAAACATTTGTTTGCATAACTTGAAATAAATAAGTTGAAGGAAATTACATTACATACAAACTGTTTTCCTTCTTTTCCACTGTAGTCAGCATTGCAACCGCTGCTACCAGGATTGTAGGGTCTTACTCTAGAATACGTCATACGTGTCTTCATACTTGGCCCCATACGGCTGATTTTAGGCGAATGCACGGCTTTGAAGATATTTTATTGAATTTCTCAAAAGAGTAGTTTGTCATGTGATCTATTATTAGGGGCCATGAAACGTAGACAATCACAGTAAAATAAATATATCTCACATTGTTACATATAGACGATATACAACATAAACACCACCGGTGAAAGCTAAATGACGAAATCAGCTAAATAAAAAAAACTATTACAGATCAATAAGTATATCTCCCGCCTTCTCAGTCCGAGCTGACCTTTATGTAAACAAACTCTTTTAGTTCTCCAACCTTATTATAATTAACTTAAATTAGCCTAGTGGATGCACAAACCCATGTATCAACACCAGCACAGATACATATATGCCAATGAACCCACATTGGAAGTTACAGTTTCAGAAAATGTTAAGGTAATTACCTTAACATTTTCTGAAACTGTAACTTCCTTTCATACAAAAAAGCAAGACTTATTTGTTTGAAATTTCATCCCCACCTTAAATTGTTGGCTGTCATTGTTCTTCATGATTTTGTTTATTGGTTCTTGCTTGGTGAGCTTCTGAGCTTGGAGTATAGGCGCTACAGAGGTATATTGTTATTATTAATATTATTCGAATGTAAAATAATTTTATGTCACAGTTCAAGTGACATAATTACTGAATAAATATTGCATAATTGCATGTTAGTTATTGCACAATTGGACAACATGAAGTGCAATACTTATACTATTTACCCTTTATATAATTTAACTTATATTAATAACATGACGAAAATAATAGTTGGCTGAACATACAACTACTGCATACATAAATAAGCACAAGACCATTGTCAAGTTCAAAAGTGAACAACGCATTTTTATAAAGCTATCTCTAATCACTGCAGATCAAAAGAAAATATTAGAGCATTAATTAGAAAAACCGACTGTCAATCCAACATATTTCAGTCATGTTTAACATTCAATTGATATTTAATTAATTAAATTGCT
This sequence comes from Escarpia spicata, assembly GCA_963995525.1. NCBI lineage: Eukaryota > Metazoa > Annelida > Polychaeta > Sabellida > Siboglinidae > Escarpia > Escarpia spicata. Next base: position 19,759,748 of record OZ023217.1, read on the forward strand.
GACGTCACTGGTTCTTCTTCCGTTGCAGGAGCCTTCCTTATCCCGTACGTCCTCATGCTGGCGTTATGTGGACTTCCGGTCTTCTTTCTCGAAGTCTCCTTCGGTCAGTTCGCCAGCCTCGGACCGCTCTCTATATGGAGGGTGAATCCACTCTTTAAAGGTACGGTGCTTGTTTATTACATGTTGTTTATAATATTTATAATACTAGAATAGTTGAAGATATACAATCCGCCAAATTGCTTTTCCGTAATAGTGTTCATATTTTTGAAAGGGAGTAAAGTTTAAAGTGCTTTGAGCAGTCCTGCGGACTGGGTATTGCGCTATATAATAACTTACCTTTTACTTTACAATGTCCATACATGTTGTTACGGCCCTTCTACATTAACATTAAATATGAATAATACCTGCCATTTTTCAGACCATTTAACTGATTTGTGTAGATAATTTGGTGAATTGTGTTTATCCACATTACCTTTGATATTTCTACACACGTATCTTGTCCGCCTATGTCAGTATGTTGTGTATTATCCTAAAAAAATACAAAAATATCCATCCCCGGGTCACGCTACATAACATACGAAGTGATATGAACACATGAACTTAACTGACACGTTGTGTTACTAGGAGTGTGTGTGGCCATGACGTTAGTGACAATCTATGTGAACTCTACTTCACCGTTGTGTTACTAGGAGTGGACGTGGCCATGGTGTTAGTGACTGTATTACTACATTGTATTACTAGGAGTGGGCGTGGCCACGATTTTAGTCACAGTGTTTGTGAACTCTACTACTACGTTGTGTTACTAGGAGTGGGTGTGGCCATGGTGTTAGTGACGGTCTACGTGAACCTGTACTACTACGTTGTGTTACTAGGAGTGGGCGTGGCCATGGTGTTACTGACGGTCTACGAGAACTCTACCAGGAGTCTAATGTATTACTGACAGCCTATATGAAATGTACTACTACGTTGTGTTGCTATGGGTGGGCGTGGCCATGGTGTTAGTAACGGTCTACGTGAACCTGTACTACTACGTTGTGTTGCTAGGGGTGGGCGTGGCCATGGTGTTAGTGACGGTCTACGTGAACCTGTACTACTACGTTGTGTTGCTAGGGGTGGGCGTGGCCATGGTGTTAGTGACGGTCTACGTGAACCTGTACTACTACGTTGTGTTGCTAGGGGTGGGCGTGGCCATGGTGTTAGTGACGGTCTACGTGAACCTGTACTACTACGTTGTGTTGCTAGGGGTGGGCGTGGCCATGGTGTTAGTGACGGTCTACGTGAACCTGTACTACTACGTTGTGTTGCTAGGGGTGGGCGTGGCCATGGTGTTAGTGACGGTCTACGTGAACCTGTACTACTACGTTGTGTTGCTAGGGGTGGGCGTGGCCATGGTGTTAGTGACGGTCTACGTGAACCTGTACTACTACGTTGTGTTGCTAGGGGTGGGCGTGGCCATGGTGTTAGTAACGGTCTTCGTGAACCTGTACTACTACGTTGTGTTGCTAGGGGTGGGCGTGGCCATGGTGTTAGTAACGGTCTACGTGAACCTATACTACTATGTTGTGTTGCTAGGGGTGGGCGTGGCCATGGTGTTAGTAACGGTCTACGTGAACCTGTACTACTACGTTGTGTTGCTAGGGGTGGGCGTGGCCATGGTATTAGTAACGGTCTACGTGAACCTGTACTACTACGTTGTGTTGCTAGGGGTGGGCGTGGCCATGGTGTTAGTAACGGTCTACGTGAACCTGTACTACTACGTTGTGTTGCTAGGGGTGGGCGTGGCCATGGTGTTAGTAACGGTCTACGTGAACCTGTACTACAACATCCTCGTCGCCTACATCTTGTACTACTTCTTCGCGAGCATGGCCAGGGAAGTGCCGTGGGCTCACTGCGGCAATGCGTGGAACACCTACCGCTGTGTAGCCTCGTCCATGTACGCCAATAAGACATTGATCAACTCATACATAGAAGGTAAGTCGTGGTCATATTTACGTATAAGTAAGATATCCTTACTAGCAAATTGTCCATCATTCTGGTAGCAGTTCATTCACACAGACACGTAAATGATGTTGGTTATGTTAATCGTTACAATGCCCTTAAACAAAATGGAGTTTTGACAAATAAACAACAATATGACGTTAATTTTCTTCATAAAAGGGTGCCACCTAGGAGGAAACGGCTGTGTGCGCGGTAGCGCGATTATAGTTAGAAACTGCGTTTGTACGTGTGTGTTTTGCGTGTACACAATTATTATATTAATTCGAAATAAAAAACTTATATATTTGATATCCTCTTAATCTCCTTGTCATTATAGGCTTGTCAAACCACATTCTTTGGAACGTTTTCGTTTGCTAAGGTTCTTCAGTCATGCAAACATTTTAATTGCTCTTCACTATAACAATAAAATATAAACAATGTCTCGTTGCAGATAACAACATCACGAGAGCAGACCTGAAGACGCCGAGCGAGGAATACTTCTAGTACGTATACAGTCTATCGACGCAAACACAATGCTCGTGTTACATGTAGGTCAATATAATGGGTTTTTACTATGGACTGTACCGGGCTTAAGCCGAGTCTGTCGGTGACAATGGACTCGATTTGAACACCGGATTCTGGCGATGTTAGAGCTGTAATTGACTGTGAAGTTTGTGCCGCAGTCGGAACGTGCTACAGATCTCTAGCGGCATTGACGAGCCGGGCACCATCGTGTGGAGGCTGGCCCTCTGCCTCCTCCTTGTGTGGATCATAATCTTCCTCGTCCTCATCAAAGGCATCTCGTCTCTCGGCAAGGTATGGCGTCATTCCTAATGCCCATCAACTCCTCAGGCCTTTAGCCAGGTATGCGAAATTTTTCAATTTACCAGATCTCACGCAAACACTGTTTTGACCATCATTATTTTATTATTATCATTATTACTGGGAAAATGAAACCACGTTGTGATCCATCACAAAATCATGGTGACTGAAAAATATAAATCACGTCATCCAAAGACAAAATAGCCTTTATTTGACAAAATAACGGGTCTCTGGCTAAGACTAAGCCTGCGACCACCCATCTAAAGTAAACATGTAAGGTCTTATATATCGCGGTATCCAATCCTTAGGACTGCTCAAAGTGAATATACAGAGTCGTACTTTCAAACAGCTGTATTTTAAACTTTTTTTTATTACTTAATTTGTACTGGTACCACCACATTTTCAAAGTTGAAGGTGTTGCTGACAACCAACTTGTCAACACAAGTGTTGAACATATGTGTGTGTCATTATGTCACGTTGCTGTGAGCGGGAGGAATGACAGCCTCGTTCTGGCTTGCAGGTCGTGTACTTCACTTCCACCTTTCCCTACCTCATGATGACAGTCATGATAGTGCGCGGCGCGACGCTAGAGGGCGCAATGAAAGGCGTCACGTTCTACCTAAAACCGCAGTGGGACCGTCTGCTCGAGTCAGAGGTACGTCACAGGAAGTTAACACGTTCCTGTCATGCGCACTTAATGCTGCTTCTTCAACTGGTTGAATCCAGCGCGAATCCAGTTCTTTAGTATCCGTAATATGTAGCGCGTGAATATTATAAAAACATCCGCAGTTAATAAAAAGCTTACGGTTGTCCAAAATTATATATGGTCAAACAAATTATGTTGTTGTCTTGTGTGGCAATTTGCTGCTAAAGTAAATTGTCGGGCCGACATTGAACTTGTCGGCCAAGTGGTTTTCGAGAGAGCAAGGACCGTCGACAACATCAACACAGAACGCCGAACACAATCATATCCCATATTCACGTGAATATTTCTATTGAATTTAATTAATGCTTGATACAACTTTAAATAAGTTGATCATTTATCTGACAAATTTATCTAAGATACACACAAAAAGTTGCACAAACGAACTAGCACATTGTAGTGGATATAAGGCAGGTTTGCTTATGGAAAATTTAATTTCAAATGAGATCAGCGAAACATTTGAATTGAGGATGCACCTTTAATGTTTTATTATAAGCTATGACCACGTCTTATGTTTTACAGGCCATAGTGTAATTGCTAATTGATGCATGCTGTACATTTAATATATATATATATATATATATCGCCAGGATACGTAACAATATATATATACATATGTATATTGTTACGTATCCTGGCGATATGCTGGGGTCACAATCGCGTCGACTACTTCCCAAACGATCATGACCAATGCAGAATTGACTGCATATTATAACTATAATTTGTTTTTATTCGTATTTCTGTCATCATCAACATCATCATTATTGCCATCGTCATCATCGTCATTATTATAATCATAATTATCGACATCATTATAGTTATCCTCGTCATCGATATCATCAAACTAACATTAATATATTGTTTGGTTTCTGCATTAATGACTTTGTTTTGTTACCTCGTTTGGTCAAAATACTATTTCCTGTTCCTGTTCGTCGTCATCATCAACATTCCATCAACATCACCGCTATCGTCTTCGACATCATTACCGTCAACCACCAGAAGTCATATTATTGTTTATGTCGACGTCACTGCCATTGGTGTCGTTGCAACACCATCGCCGTCGTCGTGAGGCAGTGGTTTTCTAGTTCTAGTTCTAGTTGTTTCCAGCGCTCGGCAACGTTCTATTAACTGGCTAGTCTGTATTATTGTGGTTACAATGTAATGGTCGTGTGAAGTCTCATTCAACTAGTCAGCCTTTGGTGTGCTGTATTGTCACTCAGGTGTGGAGCGACGCGGCGGCCCAGATCTTCTATTCTCTCAGCACGTGTTCTGGCGGACTCATCGCCATGGCCAGCTACAACAGCTTCCGCAACAACAGTTACAGGTGCGTGGGCCGCTCGCCACACGCCACGGGGCTGGGCATAGCACTAGTACGGAGTCGTGATGGAACAATCGCGAGCACACACACACAGGCACGCACGCACGCACACACATGCGCGCGTGCACACACGCACAAACACACGCACACGCACAAGCACACGCACAAGCACACGCAAACACATACACACACACACACACACACTCCCTACCGGTCGCTCAATGAGTACCATTAGATATATGTTTCGACTTTCAAGCAGTATTAAAACCACAGCATACAAGTTTAGGTACAATTGATAAACCTTTACAGAAGTAGTATACCAGTGTGTATCGCACAGGGTATGTGGTGGAGTTGTATACTATCCTATATTTGTTTACTTACAGAGACTCCATCCTCATCCCCGTCATCAATTGCATGACGAGTGTCTTAGCCGGCTTCAGCATCTTCACTGTGCTCGGCTACCTGGCGCAACTGAAGGACCTGGAAGTGAAGGACGTCGCAGCGGGCGGTCGGTGTCACCTTACCTAGCCGTGCCTATCCTCTTCGAGCCTTGTGGCCCATAAGGTTGCTGTGCAACTCCGCCATCTCGCACTGTCAACGGCTACACGTTTTGCTTTGCTCCATGTTGTACATCCCAATAAAGGTTCACAAAACTGCGGAATTCCATGATCCCCCTGGCTGGGGCTGTCTGCAGTTGGTTTCGTTCTTTTTCCATTGTGGTTCGCCATGTTATTTTTGGGCGACCCACTTTTCTCGTTCCTTCCTGCGTCCACGTCAGTGCTGTCAGGCAGTGGTTGTCATTTTTCCTAAGCACGTGCCCGATCATCCATTTCCATCGTCTTCTTTGTAATCGTGTGCTGATCCTCTCTTCTGCTGTCTGCGAGTCACACGCTCACATTTTCACTGCAGTGTCTATCTATCTATCTATCTATCTATCTATCTATATGTATATATGTATATATATATATATATATATATATATTGATACGCCAACTTGGGAGCTTTATAACAGTATAGGCAGGCGCTGAGTTCCACACGCCTCTTCCTATGTCCGTTCGCTTCCTATTGATCTCCCATATACCCATTGTTTATGTGTTATATAATGAAAAAACGTTGGTTATTTTTTGTATTTAATTGCGTGTTTTATGCTTTTTAAATAGCCTTTCCCTGCGTGTGAGAAGTGGATGGTGAACAACTGTTCTCCAGCGGGCGCCATTACGGGAACGAGTTTTAAAACAACAACATAACATAAAAATAGATAATCGAGCTTAACATAACTGCAGCCCTTGGTTTGTAGTTCCAATGGGATGTTAGCAAGTTCTGCATGTTTGCACACGCATAAAATAAAACAATATTTTGTTACGTGGTTATTGCGTTCAAAACTTATTTATTTTAAAATCGCATTTCAACCAACTGCAGCGATGGAGAATATATTCCCCAACACTGAGGTTGAATTTGTTCAATTCAATAATTAGGAGTTTCAAATAAATATCAAATGGTACCATTGCGAAACGCGTTCCGCAGTAAGCGTACTTGACGGTGGCATAGTAATATAACTGCTTAGCTGCTGCGATATAATAGTGATCATGCGATCTGGAGACTGTCTACTAATCTATATAGTCCCCAATAAAATAGGGTTAAAATTAAGTTTTCATGATTCATTCGCCCGTCGATATTTAGCAACCGTGCGCAATGACGTTGTCTCAACTATTAAGCAAACAAAAATTAACTAACTTTTTCGCGCAGGTCCTGGCCTCGTTTTCGTCGTTTACCCAGAAGGTCTCGCGACGATGCCGTTGGCGCCACTCTGGTCGGTTCTCTTCTTCTTCATGATGCTCACACTCGGCTTTAGTTCATCGGTAAGTCGCCAGGCGGTGCAGCCATACATGTAAGACATTGAACAGAGCAAAAAACTTACTTTGTCCCCCGAAAGTGTGTGTGTGTCATTTAAAATCAGTAGGATTAGGCTAGACACACGCTCGCGTACGCACATGGACGTGCATGATGCAGACAAGCACGCACGCACGCACGCACGCACGCACGTACGCACGAACGCACGAACGATCGCGCCACAAGCAACGGGCGCGATCGCTAAGAGTACACAATATTCGCGGAGGTAGTGTTCAATGTTCCTTTCTCAAATGACAGTTCTTTCTGGCCGAGATAGTGATCAATATTTGCTTGTCGCATGGCAGTTCTTCCTGGCGGAGATAGTATTCAATACTTAGCCTACCTACTATATTGTTCTTCAGTGTTTTCAATGTTTGTCACGTGACAGTTCTCCCTGGCGGAGGTAGTATTCGTAGCCGTGCTCGATGAGTTCCCCCGGATGCTGCGCGCCACGCCCTACACGCCGATCATCTTCCGCGGAGTCGTGTGCATCCTCTACTTCCTCTTCTCGCTGCCCATGCTCACCAACGTAAGTGATTTCCTTCCGGAAATGACTTATTTACCTAAAGCTAACATAACTCTGTAAGCATTGAAGGGTTCTTTATGCTGACAATATACCAACATTAAGCAGCTAAGAAGAAAATTGTCTCACAAGACATGCAGAAGCTATAGCCACTACTACGTCTTCGGAAGCGTTGAACCAATACTGTATTTATTAATGTCTTCCCAACGTGTGTATCCGCCTCCATAGCAGAGGCATACGTTCTTCCAACGTAAGAAATGTGTTCCGTCAAAGAAAACAAGCGGAAGAAATACCTATTGAAATAGACTATTATACAAACTGCACACAAGCAAATTATATGAAGGTATATAAGCACACTGGAAATGTAGATGACATGATGATTGGTGCCTTGCCTTCTGCCAGGGCGGCTTCTACCTCTTCAACATCCTCGATACATACGCCGGGGGATTCCCCCGTCTCTTCACCGGAATCTTCGAACTCATCGCCATAATATGGGTGTACGGTAAGTTTTGAAGCTTAACCAAAGTGAAGGCCAACTTTTATGGTATACCCGTAAGTCTTATGTTATTGTTAAATAAGTAATCATACACGAAGGCAAATGCTTACCGTTTACCCGTAATTCCTACATTATTTAAAAATAATTAACCATACACGAAGGCCAACTATTATCGTTAACCCGTAAATCGTACGTTATTCTAAAATAATTAACCGTAAACTCTTATAGTTTATCCGAAACTCTTACATACATATATGACACATTCATTAAGGTGATAATGGTGGTGTGTGTATGTCTAACAAGACTTTCTCTACATACTTTATATCACTGATAAGTGTACTCCGTATTTTACCGAAGCTCAATGACAGAGTATATCATGTTATGAATTTAATTCGAACATGTGAGTTCTCGTAAAAAAAACTCGATTTCTCTGACTGATGATGTTTTTGTGGCAATGTCTTCAAACAGTATTGTTCAAAACTTGTATAGGCCTAAAGTCTTTACAATTGCGCAATAAAACAGTCAGAAAGTCGAATGTGATCCGCAGGTTTCACGAGGTTCGCAGAAGACATTGAAATGATGATCGGTCATAAGCCAAATCTCTACTTCCGGATATGTTGGACCGTTGTCTCTCCGGTCATCATCACGGTGAGGGAAAGTATGTGTGTGTGTGTGTGTGTGTGTGTGTGCGTGTGTGTGTGTTTGTGTGCGTGCTTGCGTGCGCGTACGTGCGTGTGTGAGTGTGTGTGTGTGTGTTTGTGTTTGTGTTTGTACGTGTGCGGTTGCGAGTGCGTGCATGCGTGTCTGCGTTCGTGCGTACGTGCTTTTGTGTATTCTCTCATCTAATTAATTTAATTTATACCAATTTACACAACATACCAATGTCTGCCCATGTAAATATAATTTAACAGCGTCCGACTGTATTTATCCCGACTTCAAAAATTATACAAATATTCTCACTGTTGCCTCCAGCGTATCTACCGTAACAATCACAAATTAATGTCTTATATGAGGGAGAACATAACCGATACACCGGTAACGTTGTCGGCCAGGGCATCGTCATCTTCAAGGCAGTCCAGCACCAGCCCCTCGAGATGTTCAAGCAGCTGTACCCGGCGTGGGGAGATGTCCTCGGCTGGGTGATGGTCGGCTCCATCGTCGGCTGGATTCCCATCGGAGTCGTTGTCCAGTGGTGCCGCGGCGGAGGGTTTACGGTGAGTTCGCTTACGACGTCACTTAGAAGAAGAATACTAACAACAAAAGTAATAATAATAACTAGTTTACACTCACACAAACTAAACTAAGGGCATATACTTCTAAGATAAACTTGTAATGGCGATAACTTAGAAGTATATGCCCTTAGTTTAGTTTGCTGCTCTTTGTGTGAGTGCAAGCTAGTTACCAATAGATCCGGAAGAAGAGGTTTGGCCCAGTAATTGCAACGTGGATGATTACTTCCCAGAGAAATCGCCGTAGCGTTCGATTGAACAGGTCTGCCAGAGATGAAATGTAACCCGACTTGAACAGTCCTAAGGACCGTTTACCGCGCTATACCATTGCCTTTTTGACTCATTTATTCGTGTTTCGCAGGCTATCCGTAACACAGCTCGTCCGAAAGCCAAGTGGGGCCCGGCGTTTGAGAAGAACCGAACCGGACGCTATCGCACTGGCGATGTGATAGCCCTGAACACTCTGTCCACTACCTCGCTGGACATCGTCGTCACCACACAGACCAACGGTGACCTGAACAAGAACGACCTGTCAGCGACAGACGACGGCGGCTATGTCAACAATGCATATTTATAAATGAAAAAAACCTACATGATTCGACGCCGCCATATGACGTGGTAAAGTCAAGATTCAAGATTCAAGATTCAAGATTCAATTTATTTGACCTTGTCAACATATACATTATATGCATTAATACATTGGTAATATGAATAACATGTAAGGTCGGAGAAACCCCCGTTAAGCCAACCCTCTAAAGTCGCTAATTACAACGTTTCTAATATGCGCCTTTGCTTAGACTCGCGTTATGGTTTCTGTGATCAAAAAGAATAGACGACAAGAGGAACCACTCAGCCTAAATACAGGTCGTGAAGTGAAGCCACGCAATTAGTGGCGCCACCAGGCGGCAAGCTAGAAGAATTATGCAGCGGCGATAATACTTAAAACAGTTATGTGTGTGCGTTCGTATGTGTACACACGTTATTTTTTAAACACTAATATATGTTGTGCACACTATCAGACAATCTTCAAAACGGGCACCTATATATTTTATTGCCGAAATATATTAGACGCAGATCTATGCCCGCTGCATGCTGCCGTCATGGGTGTTGAGAGCTGAACTGAAGTCCTTACACGTGTGAGAACTGAAGTACTTTGTTATTTCTCCCTCTCGATGTGGTGAAGTTGTTAACCAATGACCGTGGTATATGTAGCCGTTATTGTACAGATATTCTGATGGCTTGCCAAGAAAATCCACTCGTTAGCTAAATTGCCCACGTTTTCGGCGTCTGAACATAGAAAGAAAGAAAGAAAGAAATGTTTTGATTATTTTATATCCCAAATCGTAAAGGATTATTGTCCGTTTGAAACAGCGGCATCGCTGTCGATACCCTCCAAATTGAGTGTAAGAACAAACAGATAGAAACATCTCCCACACTTTAGCTTACCACACGTGTTCTAAATGATGAGACACTGGTATATGGTATATGTAATTATCCTCGAAACACCAGTCGGACTCGGAGTATACAGAAAATTATCCAGACTTTTGTTTATCACAAAAGCCCTAAATATTGTACGTACACTACAAAACTTGCTACCATCTCTTCCTCTGCCAATGGCTACATATAGGTGAACATTAAAATGTTATTATTCTCGACTAAAGCGACTACTGGTGTATATGCGTATGCGTAGGTTGGGTGCGTTAAGCGAGTTAATTTTTCGATTTATATCATCAGTTATGAACAAATCATGAATGTCAACAGTGAATTATAACACAACCTTGCTCATTTATACATACTTTAGGCATATTTTAGAAAATGAAAAAACAACTCCGGATATTTATTTCTAGAGTTTTAACAATTCGGTGCGCTGCACAAAGCGGTGCTGTCGAGTCTAGGCGCCTTCGTGTAGTTCTCCTAGCTCGCCGCCGGAGGCCGCTGCTACCGGCTTCACTAAACTGCGAAATGGTTCCTCTTGCCGTCTATTGTTTTTGCAGTGATAAACAAATATAATAGAATTATCGATTTATAACGTTTGCGGGATGGCGCAATTTCGAACATTTATCACATAACGGTGACACTGTTTGATCGTTTGCTCCACACAAACTCCACCAACTTCCAGCGCAAGGTCATATCTCATTTTAACGGGGAGAAATTGTTCTTTCACGTTGTATATAGTGTGTGCTTAGAAATGAAGTAGACACATTGTAACTTCATGACGTTCGCGGTATTGAAAAAGTGCGAATATTCATCATTTCACGGTGACCTTGTTTGACCTTCACTGCACACTTACCATACCAGGTAACCGCACCATGTCGTATCTCACGTAGACGGGGAGACAATAAACTTTCCAAACATCTATGACATGGTCATTTTATGTAATTAAACAAAGTAGGTATCATAATAATTGTGCAGCCATGGTTTACTGTGGTTGGGCGAAGGCCTCAGCATGTCGTTTCAGCAAGTAGATATGCAACCATCGTAATGTTAAGACGTAATCGTAATCGTAATTTGATGGTGACCTTGTTTGACATTAGATTCACGTTTACCGCGTTACTTGGCAGTTCTACGACAGGACTCGTTGTGTCGCGGAAATGTAGTGCTTTTAAATAAAATCACATTTGGGTGTGTGTACGGGGGGGGGGGTCGGGGTATTTAAGTCGGTTCGGTAGGTGATGCCTACCGCTCGCCTATTGAGGCGATAAAGGAAAATCGTGAATTTATACTGGTCTGAACTAATTTGCATAATCACACACACACATACACGCACGCACGCGCACACAATATGCCCCGAACCCCCAAACACTAAATGGCAGTTAGAAAATTTGAGTAACTGAATGATCATAACCTTCAGGAGGCGGCCATGTTGGATTTGTGTAATTAAACAGTAAATGCCCAATTGTTACATTAATTTGTTGCAGGTGTAGAGGTCTTAAGCACCCAGAAACTAAATAGAAGTTAGAATCACAGGAAAGTGCAATACTATTTGGAGATAACGGTTATGGTAAACCACTAATATGATTTTATTCAATAAAAAAAATTGCCAATCAATTTTTAGAGAAATCGATGCATTTTGTCATCAACAACTAAATGGCATTTAGAACAATTGTGAAACTCATAAAAATAATTGGATAGATAATAAACGTTGGAATGCCGCCCGCAGCAGTCATCCCCACCAATATCTCGTAAAACGCAGTGGCGCAGTGCTTAGAATATAGGGTTTGAATCCTGTGCTGCCGTGTCGAATCTTGGGCAAGTTCGTTCACTCTTCGTTGCTCCAGTGCACTCAGTCGAATGAATGAGTATTTGTGTACGAATAATCTTCGCGCATTAACTGCAATCTGGCTGAATGCTTTCCAGAGACGTCGAGACGGTAGTAGTTAGAGAGGCCATCTCGATGAGCAGCCGGAGGGAGGCAGTGGTCCCATGGATAAATTCTAAGATGGCGCCTGTCAAGTGACGTACCTCCTAGCGGAAAAAAGTGGAAGTAGTGCCACCTGGCGGAATGTAGTGGAGGTACTGCCTTCTGCGGGAAGGTGGGATATAAGGGGTAATTAGAGTTAATGAGGTATTCACTTAGAGAGATGTGTGTTCATGCGCGTATATGAAAGAACTATCGATATGGAGGTAGTGCCTCCTGCGGGAAGGTGGGATATAAGGTATTCACTTAGAGAGATGTATATGAATGCGCGTGTATGAAAGAACTAACGAAACACAAGAGTATACGAGTGCACACGAATTTTTCTGACGAAAGATACAAGCGTAATGAGCATATGCATGCGTGTGTCATGCATGAAACCGTGTTTTATTAACTGAAGACAAGTGGACGATGTAACATGAATTGCGGGTGACTGAACACCACGTCAGCGGTCGTGAGCTTACGGGTCATTACGACCATGCCATTGGCTCGTATGGTGATACGACTTATGGGTGACTGAACACCGCGCCAGAGGTCGTGAGCTTACGGGTATCTGACCACCGCGCCATAGGCTCGAACGATAATGATGATGATACCTGCCTGTTAATTAAACACGGTACACGCACGGTATGTCAACCACGCTAACGTCGTGGTGACCTAGTTATCGATAGCGCCGAAACACACATCTTATTGCAATTGTTTAAGCCAATCTAATACACGGCAATCGTTGGCTACCAGATCAATGCCGAAACCGTTCACGAATTCCTTCATAGGAAGTCCACGACAGCGAAACATGAGATAAGCAACAGTCCGATATCACAGTCAGGCGGATAATGTAACCAGACACCACGTTGCTACGCGACACGATAACAGGTTAAGCCAGGGCAACAGACGGAGACAGATAAGAAAGGATTCTGGAACGTCATACAAACATGTGTGTGTGTGTGTGTGTGTTTGTGAAGATGATCTACAACTGTGTGAAAGTGGTCTACATGCAATGGTGTGAAGTGTGTGAATGTGGTCTAAAATTGTGACGTGTGTGAATGTGTTCTACAATAGTGTGAAGGTGTTCTACAAGTGTGTGTGAAGTTGGTCTACAAATGTGTGAAGGTGGCTTAACTGTGTGTGAAGCGAGTGAATGTGCTTTACAAGTGTGTGAACGTGGTCTACAAATGTATGAAGGTGGTCTACAAGTGTGCACATGTGGTCTACAATTGTAGTACATATATATATATATATATATATATATATATATATATAGATGGATAGATAGACAGACAGACAGACGGACGGACGGACGGACGGGTGGGTGGATAGATGGATAGATAGATAGATAGTTAGTTAGATAGAAAGAGAGAGAGCGAGAGAGCGAGAGAGACAGACAGACAGACAGACAGACAGACAGACAGACAGACAGACAGACAGAGAGAGAGAGAGGGACCGGAGAGAAGAGAGAGAGAGAGAGAGAGAGAGAGAGAGAGAGAGAGAGAGAGAGAGAGAGAGAGAGAGAGAGAGAGAGAGAGAGAGAGAGAGAGAGAGAGAGAGAGAGAGAGAGAGAGAGAGAGAGAGAGAGAGAGAGAGAGAGAGAGAGAGAGAGAGGAGAGAGAGAGAGAGAGAGAGAGAGAGAGAGAGGAGAGAGAGAGAGAGAGAGAGAGAGAGAGAGAGAGAGAGAGAGAGAGAGAGAGAGAGAGCGAGAGCGAGAGCGAGAGAGAGAGAGAGAGAGAGAGAGAGAGAGAGAGAGAGAGAGAGAGAGAGAGAGAGAGAGAGAGAGAGAGAGAGAGAGAGAGAGAGAGAGAGGAGAGAGAGAGAGAGAGAGAGAGAGAGAGAGAGAGAGAGAGAGAGAGAGAGAGAGAGAGAGAGAGAAGAGAGAGAGAGAGAGAGAGAGAGAGAGAGAGAAGAGAGAGAGAGAGAGAGAGAGAGAAGAGAGAGAGAGAGAGAACGTCGAAGCCACG
>OZ023217.1:19774272-20231772 GCA_963995525.1 Escarpia spicata
CGTCTACCTGATACAGCGATACAGCATCAGAGAAAAAACCAAGAGAAGGAGATTCAAAGACGAATTACGGCCGGATGGATAGCATTCGCCAAACACCGCGACATCTTCAAGGATAACTTTGGAACCTGCTTGAAGAGACAAGTCTACAACTCATGCGTACTTCCAGCGATGACGTACGGCGCGGAAACATGGACACTCACCAACCAGGCAAAGAACAAGCAGGCAGCCGCACAAACAAAGATGGAGAGAAGTATGTTAAACATCACAAATCGGGAGAGAAAAACAAACATCTGGGTAAGAGAGAAGACAAAGGTCATAGACGTGATAGAACAAATCAGAAGACAGAAGTGGACCTGGGAAGAGCACATCAACAGACTACGAGATAACCGATGGTCATTGCGTATTACAACCTGGAGACCTTACGAAGGGAAACGACCTGGAGGAAGACTGGTGAGATGGTGGAGACGAACTAGACGAGTACTGGAAGGGCACCATCTGGCAGAGGATAGCGCAAGACAGGCATACCTGGAAACTATATATATATATATATATATATATATATATATATATATATATATATATATATATATATATATATATATATATATATATATATATATATATATATATATATATTTGTGTTAATCACCACAAGAAAATTATCAAGTGGCCCCGTGATGTTTACACATTTAATGCGTTGGGTCTTTTACTAACCGAACAGTGTCAGTGAGGTAGGTGTTTTGAATAGTTTCGAAAGCGTAGTATTAACTGATGACAGTTTACTCTTATTAATGTTTTGTTTTAAAGTTAGCTTGAGAGCCAATCATGACCTTCACCCATAATGGCGGTTATAAACGCACTGTGATAATCGAATGGTTCGCACTAATTAACGTAAATAATTATCTTAGAAAATGGTCGCTGGATGTCGCTACTGGTTTTTTTACGCAAAGCTAACAAAATCTGTGAGGCCCGTGTCGGCCTTGTGGCATTGATACACGCAATTCTCTAAGTAACATATTTTTTTTAAACATTAACAATACCAGTCTCCAAAGACGTAAATTTAAAAAGCTCGCGTCAACGCAAGTTACGTAGAATTCTTTGAATTAAATTGTGATGTGAAGATTGCCACCCAGAGAATTAACTCTAGGTGGCAGGTGGACAAGGAAACCCTTTGGCTCATCGAGAGTCCAACCAATTTAAGATGCTGCCATACATAACATATCACAATTGAACTAAACGTAGCATCTGTATGCTGTGAATACCTAACAACTATATACAATCAATTTACAAATAAGTTTTAAAAATGCATGAAGTTTTAAAAATTTATATTTTGTATTCCCTATTAATACTTTACCATATTATCTTCTTATAATCAATAAACACAGTTGACTAGATTTAGTTTAGCAACCTTAAGTTGCTTACTGCATATTATATACAGTATATTCAATTATACATCAATCAATAGTTTTCTTTAGTACAATGTGTGTGGATACACCACATAACAGATAACTAAATTGTTTATTGGTAATAATTAATACAAACTTTCTTATTTGAAGGATAATTCTTTTGTAATTATTTTTAAACTGATCAACCGTTCTGCATGTCTGCAGGTCTGGATGTAATTGATTCCATAATTTAGGACATTTAATACAAGCAGCTTTATGTGCCGTTCTAGTATATTTTATTTGTAATTATTGTTTTTTAGAGTATTATGATTGTCACTATCACACACTCTCTTAAAATAGATGATCAGGAAGGAAACTGTTATGGACCTTAAACATGAACACCATATTGTTGTAGTCGATCATATCATATACACACAAAGTTTTAAAGTACTGAAAAATTTGTCTTGAGTGTGACAAGTCCCGTCATGTTTACACATTTGTACAGCCTTTTTCTGGAGCACATGGAGAGGTTGTATTGTGCTCTTATAAGTACTTCCCCAGACTTCACAACAGTAGTTCAGGTATGGCATGACAAGAGTGCAGTACAAAACATATAACTTGTTGCTCTTCAACAGGTATTTAACTCTTCATGACAGACACATTCTTAGCAATTTTATTTGTTATCCTCTTAATGTGGTCAGTCCAATTCAACTGATAGTCAATGTAAACACCAAGGAATGTTGTAATATATACTCTTTCAATATTAATGCCATTTATGCTAACTGTGGGATTGTTGACAATCTTCTTCTTACTTAGTACCATAAAATGTGTTTTTGAAACATTTAAAGATAGTTTTGTTTGCATTAAACCATGTGTTTTACTTATCTAATTCTCTAGACATAGTTTTGCACATTTCTGATATACCATCACCTGTGAACAAGAAATTTGTGTCATCAGCAAATATTAAATATTTCATCATAGGTGATACTTTACACATGTCAATGATGCCATTAATATACTGAATAAATTAAACTGGTCTTGATATAGAACCTTGCAGTACACCATATGTTATATTTTGGCAAGTTGAATATGCGCCATTTATAGAGATGTACTGTTTTCTGTTGTTCAGGTAGCTGTGTAACCAGCTATGTGTTACACCTCTAATGCCATAATTTTCTAATTTGTTTTAGCAGAATGCTGTGGTCAACTGTATCAAAAGCCTTTTTAAAATATATAAATGCTGCTATTGAATACTGCGAAGCTGTTGATATTTCTTCTACAAGTCCCAGTATTGCCATTGATGTTGCATGTTTTTTGTAAATCCTTATTGACCATTATACATTCAAAAAAGACATGAGTCCACTATGAAATATCCTTTCTAGTATTTTTTAAAATTGAGGTAACACTGATACCGGCCTGTAGTTTGAGAATTCTTGTGGATCACCAGTTTTGAATATAGGGATTTTAAAGGTTTTAGAATATATGGTATTACCCAGCTTAACCAGGCACATGCCAATATCATCATTATCTTTTTAGTTTTTGTTTATAGCATTATTTACTAGTGACATTATCCAATCATTAGTAACAGGGTTAAGAAATAATGTCTCCTCTATCTTTTCATTCAGATAATGGTTGAAGTTAATGTTGCATTTAGGTATAATCTTAGCTAGTGCAGAACCTATATTTGAAAAATATATTAAAACCATTTGTGATATTCTTTTATTTTATTTGCTTTATCTTTAAACTGAGTAGGGTATTCAGATCATTTTTTTTCTTTTTATTAATTAGAGTATATAAAATTCTCCAAGTTTCTTTCATGTTCTTGTTTAATTCTAATCGGAATACTATTGTTTTTCTGTATACAAGTGTATCTCAATATGGCTGTCAGTTTATTTTTATATTTCTTGGATTTTTCCTGTTTTACATCTGTTCTGTTTTTTTTAAATTGTCTATATAACAGGGTTTTTTCATTCATGCATTTTTTTTAATAGAATTTGTCATCCATGGTTTATCCTGTCTCTTTTTTGTGTGTGTTTTATGGTTATGGTTACTGACGTGACAATTTATGTTATACAACTTTGTAAACAAGTTGATAAATTTATTTTATGTAATGTTGACATTCTGTCACAATGTCATCCCAATTACATTTCTCTAGGTCTTTAATGAGAGCTCTAATTGTCTCTTCATTAACTACTCTCTTTTTGCTGTGTTCCATTTTTGGTTTCTTGGTGTATGTATTCAGACATAGGCAAATGGTCACTTGTCATTTATTCAGATACCACTTTGCTTCTGGGAACTCAAATCTGTTGTAAAAATATTATCAATTAGAGTTTTTGTGTCATGTGCAATTCCAGAGGGTCTAGTTATCAGTGGGTATAACCCAAAACTGTGTAACTGATCTACAAAATTATTTGTATCCGCATGTTTTTTCATACTGTAGTAAATCAACGTTAAAGTCACCAAATAAATATATTGTTTTAGTTTGACATTTACTAAAAATTGAATTTATATGTTCAATTAACAATGTTAGATGTGTGTTAGGTGTTCTATATATGCAACATATTATTATTATTATTATACCATTTTTTAAACTTACCTCTGCAGTTATAATTTCAGCACAATTATCAATACTTTTTGATAGAAGGGGGAACGTTTATGTTATAATGATTTGTTTAGGCCAAGTTATTCGGGAAAACGGCCCCAGCGTCATGGACTTGGCAAATTGAAATAGACGCCGGCACAATAATAATGCTTATGTCTACCCACATGCCAATAGCATAGCAATACGACTATTGTTTGACAATTATACCATCTACACTATCACGACTAGGGCCTGCCGCCTATCGATGGACGTGAACTTCACATTCTCTCCAACCTTCGACATGTTGAAGATACAACGAGTAATGCAGCGCGTTGTAACGATGCTGTGTGTTTTCTAACATTTAGTAAATATTGCTATCACGACTGTCAACTCCCAAGGCATCCCGTCAAGGGACGGGCATTTCTGCTAATATAGATTAAAGGGGTGACCTGATTTGAGAAATTGGTGAGATACACATATAAGCATTCAAATCTTCTGATAAAACCTACATGCAGCCCACACTGAGGCTCACCGAAATCTAGATTTGCACCACCACCCCCCACCCCAACGCCCGTAAAAACCCATATTGAGACACGCAAAAAAAAAAAATTGCGCCCCCACTAGAAACTCGCCCACAATACCTTCCCCGGTTCCGACACCTATGACTACTGTTAAGATGGAATGGTGAAGGAATAGCGTGGTAGCCGCTTTACAGAATTGCCTTTAATGGAATTGTCAAACAGATTGTGAAGAGAGTGGCCGTTTTCAAGCCATTTCGGGGAGATTGACACTCCGAGGGATTTTGTACTCACTTCTACCGTCTAGAATCGAGAGAGCGTGTGTATGTGTGAATGTATGTGGCTAGGTTAAACTTTTCTTCCTGGACCCTTTGCATTAGGCGCCAAACCTTCAGGGTTCATCTACGAACGGAGAACACAGTAACATATTATTTTTTTCGAAACCGAAAGTATTTTTGTTAGTGTTCAATTTACGTAAATATCAATGACTTCGTGTTTTTTTTTTAAACAATGTATACTCGTCACGTGTGCGTGTATGTGCGTGTGGTGTACGAGCATGTGTGGTAGTATATGTGCATACCGGTATAAACGCACGCACGCACGCACGCACGCACGCACGCACACACGCAAACACGCACACGGGCGCGCGCACACACACACACACACCGGCCTATCATATCCGTCTTGGAGAGACGGGAGATGCGCTGTCATTGCGCACACTGTTACGTTGGGGCGGGCACTGAGAGAAGCGTGTCCATTTACTTTCCACTCCAGTGAGCACACGTCAATCAAAACCACGCACTTAAACGGGCGCGTTGGCAGCCTGTACTGACGCAAGCCGGGGGTCAGTTGACGACGTGTTCACGCAGGCGACGACCGGGCCCGGATGAGGAACACTACCTGCTCCACACATCAGCGTTAACATAACGGCTCTCATAGGTCAGGTGAACACTGCCCTTTACAACTAGTTAACAGGCAGTACCACAGTGTTAACTACGAGACAATTCCTGCGGGCGCAAAACTGTCGATTCTGTCGCTATGAGACTCGCTGCACCAGGTACGTGTTCGGGGCAGAGTAACCGGTTATTAAATCGGTGCGTCAGTGTAAAAAGGTCGGCCCTTTCCGTAGTGAATCGGAGAGTTGAGGAGGCCTGAGAATAGCTGTCACACTGAGTATGTTACGGTATACCGTTGCAACAACCAACGCCACCGCTGTAGCCACCCGTTGAATGTGTGCGTTTACTAAACCTTGATATTCAGCGAACACCTATTGCGCGCCCCATGTTATTTAAATTACATGTAGACTGGTTGAATTGTCAGAGCATGCCGTTAGCTATCGTCGCGTTGCAGTACGCTACAATAAAATGTTCGCCAGTGTTTTATTGTAAAAATAACGGTATGGCCTAAGTCCTTATGTAGTGCGGTAGACCTGTCCCCATATTAGTAAACCCATGGTTAAGTACTTAACGCCCACTTTTCAATGTGCAGTTAGCTTTAGGCCTACTGAAGGGAATATACAATTTTACAGGAACATTTTCACCGCCTTGTTTTTTTATTTATTAATATAATGTTCTCAAGACTGCAATAAATATATTGAAGGCGCATTGTTTGTCAAATTGCTTTTAATAAGTCCGAATCAATGTTCGCAATTTTAATTTCTCTTAAATAATAATAATAAACATTCTTTATTCACGATAACCTTATAAAACATATATTTTATCTTCCTAAAGGTCATGAGTTTGAAACATAATTGTACAGGTAAAATTATGTATAACTACTAAATAAATTAAATTAATGTAAAAAAAAGTGCAGATTGTAAACAACTATACCTATATTAGCAATAGAACATTCGCCGGTTGGTTTAACCGCAAAGCTCTCTGACGTTCAGCGAGGTTGTGGTGTTCTTACGTCCAGGAAAACCAATTCAGCAAATGGCTTGAATAATTACCACACTCTCGGATTCCGGTAACGGAACAAACATTTTCGGTTTAATAAGACCAGTCTATTTAACCGCTTCTATAACTACTCCTTCAGAGGGGTCACATTACTACGGCCTAAATAATGTCACCCCCCATTGTTTTTGTGTGTCAAGAGCCCCACAAAGTGGACTCATTCGCCCGTGACCACTTTAATCACCCCATTTTGTTATTAGGTTGATTGTCACACAATGCTGCGTTGATTGCATAAATGCGTGGGGGTCAAATCACCGCACATCGGTCACAATCACAATCGCAATTAATCAATCACAATAATTCATTGCCCCTGGGAGGAAAATTAATTTGGAGTGTAGCAACATATTAAAACAAATAAAACAAATGTAAATGCAATACAAAAAAATTATAATACAAGTTATATCGGTTAAATAAATAAATAAGTTAAAACGAGTTAAATATGTTAAACAAGTTGCGAAAGTAAAAACAGTGTTGCTGGAATATTTATTACAATAGCACCTTGATCCAGGGGTCGAAATAGCATGGGGGTCACTAGTATTACTATTAGTAAGTGTAATCGACAAGAGGAATGGTTCTCAGTTGAAGCGAATCACATTTTGAACCATCGTATCTACCAACCAACGCCAGGAAACGCGAACCAGGATAAAAGCTCCATCAATTATTAACATAACTCAGTTAACCGACTTATATACTTATATTATCGTGGCTATGTTATGGCGCCCAAGCTGCCTCTCCAACCACAACGAACGTGGTGACTAATTCTGCTATCTTCCTGCAATCACAGACCCAGTGGTCGAGCACGTTTCGAAGTAACGCTTCGTCTCCTTTCGTCAATAACGCCATTCCATCAAGTGGCATGCGAACAACACATTTCTTCAATGTTACCATCTGAACGTTGCTCAACATGCGGCTCCCGAGAAGGAAACAAGAAACCAGACGATATTCCATCGACAGACATTGGATAGACGACACTTTCCTTACTTAAAATCTGAGTATACTACATCGATGTCGACGTAAGACAAACCGAGCTACACTATTAAGTAGGCCTTCAATTCGGACCGATTGGTATCATATATCTTATAAATGACATACACACAGTTAGCGAACACATTAAATACGTAGACGATTGCATAATATGGCAATAATGTCCATCATCAGGTCTCAATAGCTCGCTCCAAATAACAGCAACCAAAGTCAAGCAATGTAGCCCACCCACTGTAACCTAGACAGTGTGGCAAGGGTGGCAGCCGAGGAAAGTACAATTAAGAAATTGGCGCAGAACTAAAATAAAAATACCTTTGAATGAAATTTTGGAAGCATTTTTACATGGGATATGTTGATCCAATGAATATTTGTGAATGAACTATACTGCAGTAGACCTTTCACGGGGTAGCAATAAGTATACGCAAATCGCTCGCGTATTCGCAAGGTGGTTATTTACACCAATATTCCAAAATCCGTCACCAGTTTGCGACGAAATTGATGGGTATCAGATTTGAGTGGATTTTTCTGAAAAATCAGGCAGGACATTTTCACGAATGTTCCACACGAGGTCAGTTAATTAATGTTTCATGCGCTGAGAAGACGACCATTCAATATATGAACCGCTCTCGTTTGTGTCACCAAACAATCTCATTAACCAATAAGAATACTTTTATTTTCCCAACAACATTTAAACAAATACAAATTATGTAAATATATGCACACACACACACACACACACACACACACACACACACACACACACACACACACACACACACACACACACACACACACACACACACACACACACACACACACACACACACACACACACACACACACACACACACACACACACACACACACACACACACACACACACACACACACACACACACACACACACATATATATATATATATATACTGGCCTATGTAACAATATCGAAATGCAAAAATACAATACAACTGAAGAAATTTAGTCAGCAAAGTATACATTTTGCAAAAAACAAAAGAAAAAAATAGCTGTAGGATGGGAGACTCCTAACCGAAAATGTAAAAGAACCATTCAGAACAGTATATCAAATTCGGCTTCCGGTACATTTCTGGAAAAGGTTAACTGCTCTAATGAGATCTCATAGGACCGTGTCGTTCCGGTAACCAAACATATACAGAACTAATCAGTTAATGGGACGTTGCTGGGTGCTGGAAACAACTGGAGAACTATACATGCAATACATCAACACGTATGCCGTCTCTTGTTCGACCAAGCGTGGCACATGGACCAGTCGAGCCTGAAAAACAATTCGGAACCACGCACAGACAGACGATGCGTATCATTTATTCAAATATGACGTCGATGCTGTCATCGCGGTGAAACTAGCAATGCTGCCAGTCCGATGTAGTAAATTAAAAACGCCCACCATCGGAAACACTACGGTAGTGTTTTGAACCTTTCAACTTATGTTCAAAACATTCAGCTAGTTATTTTCGTCATCAAATCTAGATTCATAAATGTTAACCGTCCGTGTGTGTTTTAGTTACGCCTGGGTTGAAAGACGAGGTTCAAATGCGAGAATTTCAACACGTTTTCAAGACGAAAGGAATGTTTTCAACTTAAGTTAACAAAATTCTACCCTGTTTTGAGCCAAAGTTGAAAACACTCCAGATTGTTTTGAACGGGGTGAATATTTTACATGTCCTACAATGGGAGAGACTGTGCAAAGCTGAGGACAGAACATTATAATTTATTTTCCATAGTGTACAATGTGAACAGTTTTAGTGTTGTACGCAAAATAATTTTAGTGTTGTACGCAAAATAAGGACTGACATTTTATAACAAACTCTGGTGCGCCACTGCACGGGTATATGTCTCCATCTCCTAGTCTCAGCAAAGCATGTTTCACTTTGTCCCGGTAGTTTACGTTGCCCCAACCTGCCCTATATTTAGTAATCCAGTAGATTGTGAAAGTCGATAATAATGGAAATGCCATAGGTTTGATCGGTTAACATGCAAAACATTAAACGGATTTGGATCGTTTCATAATCTCAAGTCAAAATAAGTATTTCAACCAAGAACAGGTGACATGTTGGAGCATAGTGTGCTGTTGGTATTGCACTATTTATTGGCATATATAGTTTACAGTAACAAGCGCATTTACGCCTAATTAGTTCAAACATGTATTACAAATAATAATTTTATTATTGGCTAACCACTAATGCAACTGACCTAACCTATCCACCATGTTACCTGTTGCCTAGCAACAAGGTCGTCAAACCACCAAAACTGGATACCAAACACGTGGAACGTTCGGACATTTCATCGTATAATTTTTTGAAATTCTGGCCCCAAAGGTTTTTCTTTATGACAAAACATAACCATAAGGCAGATGTTTTACTGTTTGGTCTAGCAAATGTAACGTAATATATTACACATTATATTATTATTATCAACGTTGTTAGCAAGGCAAATATTAACAGACGTTAAGCGCAAAATTTAGATTGTCACGTATCAATAGACTTATGTGTAACTACATAAACTACATACAACGTCCAAACGCGATTACGTTTCTGTTCCAACACCACCCGGAAAGCACCACAATAGAACTAAACGGTCCGGCATATGAATAGAACTGAACCGATTGTAGCATTGATCGTCCATTGAAACTAGAAGATAAACGCATATTAACGTTTCACATAAGCACCGTCGCAGCTGACGGAAGTAATTGATCCGAAAACGCGTTGGCGCCGTTCTGCAGATATGTACGTAGTTACTAATAAATATGACGTCGAGCAGTAGTGACGATTTTGCGATAGTTATCATCGAATATGCTGCACACGGTTGAGAATCACAGCTTGTCGTTGTAATTTACAGCCAAGAGAAAACGGATATGAAGTATCATGTGATTTCATGCTGACGCAGTAACCGTATCTAACTTAAACTACCAGGGCCGTAGCTAGCCTAACATAAATGGGGGGCAGTAAAAAATTACAGTAAAACATAACAATTCACGCGGGGGTTCTCTCCCAGAAAAAGTTGAAAATGTAATCCTCTTGATGCACTTCATAACGTTTTTTTTCTGGAGAATTCCGCCCACGGCTCAACTATTGTTTCAGTGTTTGTCGCATGTCGCACGGGTATGAAAAAATATATGAAAAGAAATAATTAATTTCAAATGACAATGTGTTTATCAAAATCGACAGCTATGTATTATATACGGAATATCGGCCAACAGTTACACCCGTCTGAAATTGTTTTACAGGATCACTTCCTCGCGCCGTCGCGTGCTGTGGGTCGCCAAATGGCTTTACACTCAAATGAACCTCTTCGGGGGTGGGAAGATAGTTTGATTTCATAAAACATTCCGAGGTCACTGAGCCGTCTTTCTGTCATTGTCGACCGACTCCACTACTTGAGGCGTCGCAATTCACAAAAGGACCGCTCGCAAGCAGCGCTTCCGACTGGTGTAGTGAGGAAGATGTTTACGATCTTGATGATGACGGCAAATGTTTGACCACCCGATGAAATTAGTTCACGAGAAGACGACGATCGTGGAACTTGAGGGTCATCGTACATCTTTCGTAACACCTGCACCTGCCCTCTGGAATTTCTCTGGGGGGCAGACATATGGTTCTGCCCCCCATTAATATGTGAGCGTGAACGGTTGTTTTTGTGGCGAGCGTCAATGGCGGGTGGAAATGTAAATTTTATGAGACGATTAATGTGTATTTGTATGGACTGTGAAATGTGTGTAATTGGAGGGTAGACATATTGTTTTCTGCCCCCCCCTCCAGTAATAGGCGGCGTGATGACGACATTTTTTTCTCCAAAGCACCCCCCCCCCCTCTCCCTCCCCGTCTTCGGATGTAATCACTTCAGCCGAGATAGCGGAGAGAAGCTAATTTGACACGTAACAATTAAAATTTGTAAACAGCACTGTCCCCTCGAGTTTATTCGGATGTCATAAGTTCACACTCTATTAGACATCTGCGGAGAAGCGGAAGTTACAGCGGTGTAGCGGCGAAACATTACCAACAGCACCCCCCCCCCCCGCCACCCCCCCCCCCACCCCCCCCCCCCCCCCCCCATCCACCGTTTTCCGATATGACAGTCGAGCCAACCGAGACAGGACAACCAAAAGGGAGATATTTTGAAGATATGCGGCGGCGAAACATTTTCAGAAGTGCTGAAGCTCCGTTAGCCGCCCCCCCCCCCCCCCCCCCCGCCCAATATGAATTCCGTTCCCGCGTCACTGACGGCAGGACGTCTTGAGCTGCAGTGAGTCCACCTTCCGGCCACAAATAGGGACACAAATGAGGTCACTTGAAAATCGTTCAGCCAAGTCAAGGACGTGACCACTAAAATTAATGGGTAAAATATACTGATGCTATAGTAGTCGGCTAATGATTGATCCGCGTCTCAAGTATTGGCACGATGGCGCTGAAGCTGTGCCGTTCTGGGTTTACAATCTCAATACCCGAAAAGTTGGTCACCAGCCCCACACGGCGCCATATTTCATCTCACCCTGATGGGGTGGTGCTGCAGTCCCGGATGCATTTACTCGCCAACGAAACGTCCTCGCATGCATCGCCCAGGTCACGCTGTTTTGTTTGGAGGTTCACCTTCCGGCCACAAATAGGGACACTATGAATTATGAATCTTCTAGAAGACGGACGTACGCGGCTGCATTATCTTGTGCGTCACCGGAACTGGCTCGTTCGATGTCGTCCAGCGCATTCAATACAGTTTTATATTTTGCGATGAGTGCTGACAGGGTTTCTTGTCTCGCCGACCATCTTGTTGCGCAAAACTTTGTTTGCACGACCAATATGTGGGCATGGAATCACAAATACAGCAATGACATCAGTCATGCAGGCTACACAAAAAGGGCACTTTTAAACAAAAAGGGAACTTTTTGTATTTTTTCGGGGGGACAATTGTCCCTCTGCCCCCAGTAACTACGACTCTAACTACTGAAATGTCCGAGAGAGAGAGAGAGAGTGCGTGCGTGCGTGCGTGCGTGCGTGCGTGCGTGCGTGCGTGCGTGCGTGCGTGCGTGCGTGCGTGCGTGCGTGCGTGCGTGCGTGCACAGTTACCTGCGTTCATCACATATGCGCTTATGATAATATTAATATTATATATAGAGATTATATATAGGGATTAATACATCTATCACCAGTAGCCCACGGAAATTTACCCCTTGTGTTGGACCTTTTACGTTCCCTGGCATAGACGCCAGATAGAAGGGACCTACGGTTTTAGTTTTTAGATGTCTCTTCCGAAAGACAAAGGCAATGTGGGGTGAACAAAATCGCCCTAATTTCGAAACGGCACCCGTCAATCTAACCTCCGAGCTACCACTATCATATATATATAACATTTCAAACAGAGAACGAACTGTTTTATAATATATATATATATATATATATATATATATATATATATATATATATATATATATATATATATATATATATATATATATATATATATATATATTATAAAACAGTTCGTTCTCTGTTTGTATGTGCACCCACATCTTTGTCAATTTTGTATATATCGGGCTGAAATTGTGCATGTGATCTACCGGGCCCACTGAGATGGTTCGTAGATTTAGACATTTTCGAAATTCGTCCGGGGGGTGGAGAACTTGGGGGCTCAATATTTCAAAAGGCTGTACGTGGAGTTCCAGCTTCGGAATTTAATGTTTTTCTATATCATTGTACAGGTAATTAATCCATGTACAAATGTGTCGCTGGGTGTATGCAGATAAATATAATAGTTTTTATGTTATTAACGTTACAAAATCCCGGACGCGTAACCCAGCTACCTGTTGTTGGTTACATCAGTTACACGGGTGAGCGCGTGCGATTTCTGGCAAGAGGTTGTCCTAACAACTAGGCCAGTGACCAGTTACAAGTTATTAATGCGGGTAGGCTGGAGACATTTGGGATGGGTTCGGGGTGTCTGGAACTCAAATGTTGGGCATTTGGGGTTTGGTCTAATATCAGTGTTCATAATTATGTCAACAATATTTTGTTTAGATTTCAGTGCAAATGATTTGAGGATGATTATGTATATGACTGCCTTTTTCCCCGGGCAACGCCGGGTAACTCAGCTAGTCTAACTAAAATACTATTACATGGAGATATTCAACCAGACATTTTGCGTTGACACATGAAACGAACGTGGACAAAATCGATTAATGCTGTCATAAATTATTAATTTAATGCATGCGGATGGCCTAGTCATAATGTCAACTGAGCAACTGGTCCGTCGTACCTGTCGCGTGGGTGTCTCTCGTGAAATATGTATGAGTGGCATGGTACGGAGCATTCATCATAATTCATTATCACTGTGCAGCCGTAGTGTCCCGTGGTTGGGCGAAGGCCTCCGCGTGTCGTTTCCAAGTCTGCCTGTCTTGCGCTATCCTCTGCCAGATTGTACCCTTCCAGTACTCGTCTAGTTCGTCTCTCCACCGTCTCGCCGGTCTTCCTCTAGATCGTTTCCCTTTGTAAGATCTCCAGGTTATGATACGCGATGACCATCGGTTATCTCGTAGTCTGCTGGCCTGCCCAGGTCCATTTCTGTCTTCTGATTTGTTCTATTTCGTCTATGACCTTTGTTTTCTCTTTCATCCAGATGTGAGTTTTCCCTCCCGATTTACGATGTTTAACACACTTCTTTCCATCTTTGTTTGTGCGGCTGCTAGCTTGTTCTTTGTCTGGATGGTGAGTGCCCATGTTTCCGCGCTGTCTGTCATCGCTGGAAGTACGCATGAGTTGTAGACTTGTCTCTTCAAGCAGGTTCCAAAGTTACCCATGAAAATGTTGCGGTGTTTACCGAATGCTGTCCAGCCGGTGGTGATTCTTCTTTGAATCTCCTTGTCTTGTTTTTGTTTGTCTCTGATACTGTATCGCTGTCCCAGATAGATGTAACTGTCAACGTTCTCTATCTGCGTGGTGTTGATATATACTGGTGTTTCAATTTCTAGCATCACTTTTGTCTTCGAAATGTTCAACTCGAGACCATGTTTTTCACTTTCATCAGCTAGCTCCTGCAGCATTTGTTTGTAGTTCTTGCGGTGTAGTAGCGCATATGACTATGTTGTCGGCGAAGCGAAGATGACTGAGATATTCTCCGTCTATCCTCAAGCCTGTGATTTCCCAGGTCAGTCTTCGAAATATGCTTTCGAGTGTTCCCGTGGGCGATATGGTGTCACCCTGTCGTTCTCCTCTCTTGACGTTGATCTTGTTGCTCATTTTGTGTAGGTGGACTGTCACCGAGCTGTTGGTTTAGATGTCTTTCAGGAGTTCGATGTACACGTCTTCTATCTCCTGTTCTTGAACGGATGTCAGTATTGCTTGAGTTTGCACCGAGTCGAAAGCCTTCTAGTAGTCGACGAAAGCGATATATTATATTCTCGGCACATAAGCTATTACGTCTGTGCTGATGATGCCTTCAATCTCCAAAAGATTCTCGTGAAGCCGTTCTCCTACAAGGATATGTTACACGAGCGCCGAATCTTCAATTACCGGCTCTTACGTGCAAGGAGGGTTGTTGAAAACGCCTTTGGCATCTTGGCGAACAGATTTGGCGCTTTCCTGACGACGATCTATCTTGTGACAGAGAAGGTCACGAAACTAATCCAAGCCTGGTGTGCACTGGACAATATGCTGCTCGACAACATCGGATTCACCAGTACAATGGCGGACTTAGAAAGTACTGAAACGCACAACGGTAACCCCAGATCTTGGAGAACAGACAAGGTGCTAGAGCAGGCCAAATTACGTGCTGGTACCAACGCGAGTACTTGGTGAAATACGAGAATTCTGAGGCAGGGTCTGTCCCCTGGCAGGATGCCATGATTTGACACTAGGGCTCATAGTTGTCCATGAATGACAGGTGATATAATCAGTATATGATGATGAACAGTAGAATAAATGTGACGTATTGCTGCAGAATTATTGAGTGATTACGTACGTCGACATCAAGCCGCGTCGGAGAATCTATTTGCGTCTTAATTAGCGCGTACACTTGCGACTGGCAGTTGAGTTGCTTTACTTGGTCGCGTACTTTGACGAAGGATTGTGCAAGGGGTTGCTGAATTTTTTTTTCTTTTTCGAATGGGATTCGACGCCCCTAATTGGGAGGAGAGAGAAATGAGAGAGTGTTTATGGGCGATTCAATTCTGAGAAAAACGGACAAGACTACATGCGAGGGGAAAGACGTTGTTGTATGTCTACCGGGGGCTAGGATAGAGCATGTGACCGAAAGGGTAGAGAAGGTATTGGGGCATGGCATGGGAGGGTCTATACTAGTACACGTAGGGACAAACAACGCAGACAAGGAGGGAACAACTGGGATAGTTCAGAAGTACATACATCTAGTGAGGAAGCTAAAGAAGACAAGAGTGGAACAGATTATTCTCTCAGGAATTTTGCCAGTAATGGGAGGAAGGGGGGCAAGATACAGAAACTGTAAGAGGATGGCGATCAACGCACTAGTTGAGCAGATGTGTGAGGAAGTGGGATTCATAGATTTATGGGGGTACTTTGTTGGGAGAGAAGATATGTACATGAGATATGGCCTCCATCTAAGTGGAAAGGGGACAGCAGTATTCTCAGAGAATCTGCTGCGATCTGTTGACAGTGGGACAGGTTGCATCTATTTAAACTAAATTCGCAGGGGGGACTCGCAGAGAAGCCTGAAACTGGAGGCATAGATAAAGACAGCAAAAATGAGAAGGTGGAGTTATTTTATATATTAAAGAATCTATCCAGGCTTATGAAATAAAATTAGACAGAGAAGCAGATTGCAAAGAAGCTGTTTGGTGTAACATAGTTACAGGAAACTCAACGTTAACGGTTGGATTAGTTTATCGAAGTCCAAACATAAGCATAGAAGAGAATGAAAAAATACAAAACGCTATAAGGGAAGTGAGCAAACGGGACTATGTTATTATGGGGGATTTTATGAGAATGTGTTAGACTTAGTTTTGTCCTCACAGAATGAATTAGTTGACAATGTTAAATTATGTGAGCCTCTGGGAAGTAGTGATCACAACCAGATACATTTTACCATCAAAGTAAAATCAGAAAGAAATAATAAAAAGCAGTTCAGGAGAAATTTCCACAAAGGAAGATATAAGGAAATGAGGAAATATTTAGCAAAGATAGCCTGGAAGAACACACTGAAGAATAAGACAGCAACAGAATGCTGGAATATCTTAAAGAATGAAATAGAGTGCATTGTAGATAAATTTGTTCCCTTCAAAAAACAAGGGAAACGGACCAGAAAGAAATACTTATCGAAAGAAGCCATTAGAAAAACTAAATATAAACAAATATTGTGGAAGTCATATAGACATACTGAAAATGACGAAGATTACAACATTTATAAAGAAGCACTAAACCAAGCTACAGCTTAAATTAGACATTCAAAGAGAAGCTATGAACATAAATTAGCTTGTAATATAAAACATGACAGCAAGAGTTTTTATGCGTATGTTCGAAGCAAACAGAAAATTTAGGATAAGGTCGGTCCTCTAGAAGATAGTGCTGGAAATATAATATCAGAAAGATTCTTAATGGCAGAAGACCTGAATGAGTATTTTAGTTCAGTGTTTACCAGAGAAGACACTAGTTCACTGCAAGTACCAGAGGCTAAGTTCAAGGGGGCAGAATCAGACTAATTAAGACAGTTAATTGTAACCCCAGAAATGGTAGCTAAGAAAATTAGGGCTATGAAGGATAATAAATCACCTGGAGTGGGTGGTATTCCACCCAAACTACTATTGGAAATTGTAGAACAAATTACCATACCGCTTGCAACAGTTTTCAACTTGTCATTAGAAGAGGGAGTGGTTCCTTTAGAATGGAAAGAAGCAAACATTATACCGTTATTTAAAAAAGGTTCGAGAAACAAGTCAAATAATTATAGACCAGTTAGTTTAACATCGGTGATTTGTAAATTATTAGAAAGAATAAATAAAGATCACATGGTGGATTTTCTTGTTAAAAATAACTTGATAAACCCATCTCAACATGGGTTTCTAAAAGCGAGGTCATGCTTAACAAATATGTTATGTTTTTTGGAAGATATCACTAAGTGGGTAGATGATGGATCACCAGTAGATATAATCTACTTAGATTTTCAAAAAGATTTCGACAAAGTGCCACATCAAAGATTACTGCTTAAACTAAAGGCCCATGGCATAGGAAATGGTATAATTAACTGGATAGAAAAATGGCTGATTGACAGAAGACAACGGGTAGTTGTTGATGGGGAGGCTTCAAACTGGAAATCAGTTTTGAGTGGGGTTCCACAGGGATCAGTACTGGGACCTATATTATTCTTAATATATATAAACGATTTGGATGATGATATAGCTAGCAAGGTGTTGAAATTTGCAGATGATACAAAAGTGTTTAGAAGGATTAAAAGTGATGGAGATAGACAGCATTTACAAGATGATCTTGACAGGTTGATCAAATGGTCTGAAAAGTTGCAAATGTTGTTCAATTTTGGGAAATATAAATGCCTTCATACAGGATATGGGAACGAATATGTGGAATATACAATGGGGGGAACTGTACTAAGTACTACTGTAAAAGAAAAAGACTTAGGACTGATAATTAGTGTTGACATGAAGGTTTCAGAGCAGTGTGGAATTGCAGCTTCAAAAGGAAATCAAATCCTTGGATTGATTAGGCGAAATATATATAAAGAAAAAGAACTAATAATACCGCTGTACAAAACAATAGTTAGGCCTCATTTAGAATATTGTATATAAGCGTGGAGGCCATACCGCAAGAAGGACATAGATATGCTAGAAAAAGTACAGAGGAGAGCGACTAAAATGATACCAAAACTGAGGGATCTTAGTTATGAAAAACGCCTAAAAGAATGTGGTTTAACAACACTAGAGACCAGGAGATTGAGAGGAGATCAGATAGAAGTGTTTAAAATATTGAATGGTTATGAAAATATTGATAGACATGTTTTTTTCAGTTAAGAATGATAGAAAGACTAGAGGACATGAAGTTACATTAGTAAAGGAGCAGTGTAGATTAGACGTAAGAAAGTTATAATTTTCACAATGGACTGTGAATGAATGGAACAGATTATCTGATGATTATGTGGGTGCTAGTAGTGTGAATATGTTTAAAAATAAAATCGACACATACCTCAGAAGGGCTGGATATATGTAAATAAAAGGGTTGGACTCTCGATAAGCCAAAGGGCTTCCTTGTCCACCTGCCATCTAGAGTTAATTCTCTGGATGGCAATCTTGTTAAATCTTGTTAAATTTGCTCGACACTGAACAACATCGTCACGCCTGGCCGCATACGCTTAGCGGACACCAAACATGCAAAAAAGCCACCAAAACGAAACTTCATCGCTTGTCTATGATATATAACTTAGGTAAGCCTCTTTACAATGCAAACACACAGAGCCGATGACGGGCGTGACAGGGGCGCGCGACAACACCACTGATCTATATACATGGATAGCAAGCCTAACGTTAAAAGGTCTATCTGACGTGAAGTACGGCCGCCATATTGCTTTCTCTAGTGTTATATATAATGATTTCGCCGACGTATCATTTCAATAACGTTACGCGTTGGGTCCACATGCAACACTCGCGTATGTAGTATTACTACCACTGCCCACAATCAGCCCGCTAGCATGATTTTTGACCTATATTGATAACTATCTGACATTTGCTCGACACTGGACAACATCGTCACGCCTGGCCGCACACGCTTAGCGGACACCAAACATGCAGCCACCAAAACCAAACTTCATCGCTTGTCTATTATATATAACTTAGGTAAGTCTCTTTCAAACACACGGAGCCGATTCAGTCAAGTCGAGGCTTAGTGGAGAAACATAAATATAGACTCAGCTGTAAGTAAAGTTTGTATAATGGCTGCATAATGACAAAGACCAACATGTTCTGACCTGCGCTGCGTTGATTGTGGCATACCAACAAGAGACAGAAACTTTGAGATGTTTTATTTGACGTCAGTGCTAATTACATTTGACACTGTGCACGATATTATGATTTGGGTTTCATTGGCACAACGTGTAGTATATAAACCAGCTGTCAAATGTTACTGTTGTCGCCCAAATGAACCTTATTGTGTTTTTATGCGCAAGGAATCCTATGACACGTACATGCCCAATCAGCCAGGCGCTAGGCTTTGAAATCCACTTTTATAGCCATAAACACATTTTTAGAGCGCAAGAAATTTCCAGCAGTAGTAGGTACCGTTTCAAAATACCTAGTTACTAATTACAGCATCTAATGATAAACTCACTGCGGTCGTTGAGGATGTAATAATATCTACCGATAGGCAAAATCATGACAACACCTAGCGTATTTGGTTTGATGTAGGTATGTATGTATGTATATCAGAACCGATACAAAATTTAGCACGGATTAATACGGCTCTTCAAAAAAAAAAACTTAGTTCAACCCAACGAATGTAGCACGCATGCAAGTATTATATACATACTACTGTGGCAGGGCTCATTATATTGATTAGGTTATGAATGAACATTAGTGATTAGATGCTAGAGGAGTGAGTGATGACTTAAATGACATAACATGCAGGGGGCAGGGCTGCCCACCCACAGTAGGGCTGCCCACCCACAGTAATGCTTGCCCTCTGTGATAAACAAGATAAGAATAATAATTACCATGTCTCTAAAGGAATGTTGGAGTCTTAGAGAAACCACATGTTAAAACATGTTATTAATTATCTGTAGTCTAGTACTAGTAGTAGCTGGCTTTATCTTTGGGTGTACATGGCGGGAAAGATGAAGCCTCTCATTGGTTGATTTAAAGTCAGTAGTCAGGCTAGTTTAGATATAGAGAATTGTAGAGGGAAAATAAGGGAGTTGGTAGACAGGAGCGAGAGCCTGCAGGGTGTGTGTTGTGTGTGTGTGTTGTGTGTGTGTGTGTGTGTGTGTGTGTGTGTGTGTGTGTGTGTGTGTGTGTGTGTGTGTGTGTGTGTGTGTGTGTGTGTGTGTGTGTGTGTGTGTGTGTGTGGTCACACCGTGTCGTCACTGGTCAGGAGTCTATGTGGATGTGATTTCACGGTGGGTTGTTAGTAATTATATATATATAGAGAGAGAGAGAGAGAGAGAGAGAGAGAGAGAGAGAGAGAGAGAGAGAGAGAGAGAGAGAGAGAGAGAGAGAGAGGAGAGAGAGAGAGAGAGAGAGAGAGAGAGAGAGAGAGAGAGAGAGAGAGAGAGAGAGAGAGAGAGAGAGAGAGAGAGAGAGAGAGAGAGAGAGAGAGAGAGAGAGAGAGAGAGAGAGAGAGAGAGAGAGAGAGAGAGAGAGAGAGAGAGAGAGAGAGAGAGAGAGAGAGAGAGAGAGAGAGAGAGAGAGAGAGAGAGAGAGAGAGAGAGAGAGAGAGAGAGAGAGAGAGAGAGAGAGAGAGAGAGAGAGTAAGAGATAGAGAGTATAATAAATATTTATTCTAGTTTACTTGATCTTGTTGTGACTTATTTAATTGGTACCTCCCCCTTTATCTAGCAGGAACCGCTACGATACATCGATCACAGAAGCGAGATGGGAATCGATGTGATGGGCGTGCACAATACACAAATTATCGCCCACGACAACACGAGGGGAAAAGTCAGTCGGAATTCAGTAATCAGTTGCAACATAAACACACCAACAGTAGAACAAGAGTGGAAACATGCAGAAAGTGTGGAGGCCATTTTCTACACGCAGAAACGTGCCCGGCGATGGGGAAAACTTCAACTACTGCCACAAACAAAACCATTTTCCCAAAGTATGCAGACAGACAAAATACGCCTCAGTACATGAAGTTACTACCTGCACACCGGTTTGCCACAAGAGTTCACAACATGCAGACTCATATGAATCAAACGATGACAACTACAGTAACTGCTACATTGTGAAAGAGGCAAAACCAAAATCGCCTCTCACGAAAGTCAAAATTAATGATGTTGATGTAAGAATCTTGACTGACACCGGTGCTTCAATGAACATACTAGACAAAGAAACGTATGAAAAGATCGAAAATTGATACGATTAATGCCGTATGGAGGAGGACCTGCACTCACTGTCACGGGTCGCTGCACAGTGACAGTTGACACAAAACGCCACATACACTATGGATTAGGTTACATTAGGTTATGAATGAACATTAATGATGAGATGCTAGAGGAGTGAGTGATGACTTAAATGACATAACATGCAGGGGGCAGGGCTGCCCACCCACAGTAGGGCTGCCCACCCACAGTAGTGCTTGCCCTCTGTGATAAACAAGATAAGAATAATAATTACATGTCTCTAAAGGAATGTTGGAATCTTGTAGAAACCACATGTTAAACCACGTTATTAATTATCTGTAGTTTAGTAGATGGCTTTGTTTTTGGGTGTACTTGGCGGGAAAAATGAAGCCCCCCATTGGTTGATTTAAATTCAGTAGTCAGGCTAGTTTAGATATAGAGTATTGTAGAGGGAAAGTAGGAGAGTTGACAGGCACACAGAGTGCAGGGTGTGTAGTTTGGGCTGGGAGGTGAGGCTGAGCTGCCTCGGTGTCGCAGCTGGGCTGGACTGGCATGGTCAAGGTTTACACTATGTATGGACTATAATAAAGAGTAGGTTTGTCAAGGTTTATTTATTAGTCGGTTTAGATTATTATTTACAGCCGGTACCCCCCCCCCCCCCCCCCCATTGTCGTAGCGCCAGCGGGAGGACCGCTACGACACTACATCGGCCAGCGAGCGATATAATATAATTATGGTCTAAGGCTGAACATTATGGCCACCGCCCAAGGGATATGTAACCTGATCAGGTTGCGGGGCCTACGTAAGATTTGTAGACCCACCAATCCAGTACACCATGCAGGCTTGCGCTTCTGTCAATTTATGATCTATGTCTACATAACAAGTGCAGTTGATATACTGTATTATATATTCCGCAATAGCAAGTCGTCATCAACACTCATTCTAGATGTCGCGACATTGATATATCCACATATAGGTTAACATTCGCGACTCAAGCGATGCAGACACTAATAATGTATAACGAGACATAATAATCCACAGTCCATCAATCGCCAAATTCGATATCTTTCCAAAACATACTTTTTGATAATTGTATCATAAATGCGCGCGTTCCAACGGGGTCTGTGACTTGCTGCAGTTGCTGACCCGAGAGAACAGTTTAAGGGCCATGGACCCACAGTTAGACTATGCCGAACGCTGAAAACTGCCACACAGTAGACACCGGCTATAACGATTTGGAATGTAATGGATATCCGGTTAAAAGGAACAACTTTAAGACTCACATACAGACCTGTACCGCTCTAATTCCTCATAACGGACATAACGAACATCGGACGCCACGCTGCAATTACACAAATATCAAGCACTGTGTGTTACCATTCATACCGCTGATCGAACTGAAGTGAAGTGAATGAACTTGCCAAGATTCGAAACGGCAGCAAGTGATTCGAACCCGGAATCTCTCGATTAGAGTCCGACGCTCTAATGACGCCACGCCTAACTACCTTTTACCGTGCAATGGATTACAACCATGTTACGCCTGAATTTAAGTTATCATGTCCCGGAACCACCTGACAAAGTTACGTCTTCTCCGCTTGTCTACGTCACCCACATGTGTCATGTTCTCAACTTAACATGATTTTAACGAAACATCTCGAATGATAATTGATTTCCACTTCGCAAATTCTCCAAGTCGGGCATCCGGGCGCTCATGCATCGTTATTTCGACCCTTCGTTGTAGTTATTGACGGTTAATTACGAGATAGTGTTTCACTTCGTCGTAGCTTAAATCCTTCGTTTCCGTTGGTGGGTTATTTTCAAACAAAACTTGAAACTGTGCGTCGGTTTATGAGTATATTTGCCTACCCCATCAGCACATGTGCCGGTGGGCGCCTGTCTTTGACTTTGTCAATATAATCCCTCCCTATAGGCGAGCGACCGACGCAGCGCTGAAAACAGGTGAAACGGTTTGTTAATCCCATTAGTGCTGCGGGCGAAACACCGTGACGGAGTGTGACACAAAATATACCAGTGTATATCGTTTGACAAGCGCTTACCTGTTTGTGCGCAATACTCGTACATACGCTAATACGTTGTGGCATTGTGACTGTGTAAACGCTGGAACGAAGTGGAAAACTACGGTACGTATGTGTTCGACGTACGCTGAGCACTGTATTAAAACAGTTCAGTCGTATATATGCCGCGAATGCCTAATTAGCAAGCATCTATAATATTCGACTACCACAGCAGCGAAGCATAAACACTTAATTCGTCTAACTTGAACGTAAACCCAAAACAGCTCATTTGTTTACTTTGAACATAACATTATGTTAAGAGTCCAAAGGTGTGATGTTGATGTGTTTCAGTAGCGTCATGCCAATAGCGTCGTGCCAGCAACGTTGTGCCAGCGTCGTACCAACAGCGTCACACCAAAAGCATTGTGTCAGTAACGTCGTGTCAATAGCGTCGTGCCACTGGCGTCGTGTGAGCCGCGATGCGCCGGTGTCCGCGAGGATGGCGTCTCCTCATCCTCTTCCTCAGCATCTTCGTCGGACATCGTTTCTTTCTCCTGCTCTTCTTTACGGACTGGCCGATCGATGACCGCACATACGTCATCGAAGACGCAATCCAACATGACGTCGTTAGAATGAGAACTGCCTTAAACAACAGATCGACGACTACGACGACGACGACGACGACGACGACGACGACGACGAAGATATCGTCTGATGTAGCGCTGGAGCAGGCCTACTACCGCCGGCAGGAGACCGTCGTCAACACATTCCCGTACGTCCTCATAACGTCGCCGAGGACCGCGTGTCCCGTCGGCGTCTTCCTCGTCATCGTCGTCCACTCCCACCCGTCGTACCGCGACCGCAGGGACGCCATCCGACGCACGTGGGGTCGATATGGCAAAGGTGAACAAGGGGCGCCGCATCAGACGCGCCTCGTTTTCGCTTTGGGCGTCGACGCAAAGGTGAGCGCGGCCGCCGTGAGCGCGGAGAGCGGGGTCTACGATGACATCATCCAAGGCAACTTCGTCGACGCCTACAAGAATATGACCCTTAAATCGCTTCTCGGGCTCAAGTGGGTGTCGGAGCAATGCGCCCGAGCGCCATATATGTTAAAAAGCGATGACGACATGTTTATCTCGATACCGTATCTCACTGACATATTACAAAAGACACATCCGACGCGATCAATTATGGGCCCCTACAATTGGCACTCTAAGGTGATTCGACGGGGCAAATGGGGCATCAGCAAAGAGCTGTTCCCCTTCAAGTGGTACCCCCCGTACGAGTCGGGATCTTGCTATGTCATCACTGTCGATATCGTTCGCGAACTGTACGATACGTCGGCGTACGTGACCCCGCTGTTTATTGACGACGTGTACGTGACAGGTATCCTGGCAAAAATAATCGGCGTCAAGCATATAGTACAGGAGGGCTTTGCCTACTGGATTGGCAAAGCGCCCTCGGCTTGTGACTTCGTGAAGCGCAAGAAGATATCGGGCACAAAGGTCACGCCCAAATTGATGTATGCCCTCTGGAAGGAGATGAATGGTTTGACCGCAGAGAAGTGTCAGACCAAAAAATAAATTTATAAAAAAGCTGGTCTTAATCAGTGTTTTCAGCTATATACGATCCACACTCACCGAATAACATAACTGGCGTGTTCGTACGTACAGTTCAACTCCACAAAGCGGCCACCTCTCTTTAACAGCCACACCTTTAAAATCGCCATTCTAGGCTATCACAGTCTGTTTGATTTCTCCACTGAAACCAGGGTTAAATTTATTCTGTAAAGCGGTCACACATCTACTCCGCAATGCGGCCAGCAATAGCAGTCTAAAATAGCCAACAAACCTCTCTCAACAATCAGCCAATGTTCACTTTAAAAGAAACATCAGTTGTTTGTTAGATTCGCGGTAACGTATCTTATCGAATGCTAAACGTGAACCACGTCGATGAGTGGTTAATCGGTAATATTTAGATTCTAGAAAATGGCGCCACTGGCGATGTGTAGTTTTGCCTCTGTGTATTTGACCATCCTCTCTAATTAGGTCACCACTTTATTGTACTGATTAGAGAAGCTTGCGGGCTAAATACCTCAAGATTAATGTCATTCTCGGGACTGGGCGAAAGTGACACGAATTGCGAAGTGGCCGTATTAGCAGGACAAGTTGATCACACTTTACTGTTATGGAAACAATTTGGGACTGTCCTAGTGTGACCTTAATTGAGAGGTGGCTGTATTACTGAGTTGACCGTAAAGCAGGTCCGACTGTACATAATGCTGTATTGATAAGAACAACATAAGTATGTTGTATTCATTCACCGAGTCTTCCGTCGCAGTCATGGGCTTGCAGTCTACTTAAATTCCAGTGATCATAATTAACCTTTCACATTAATTAGGTTTATCAGAAAAAACGTTCATTTGTTGGTAAACATACAGATAGACAGACATACATACAGACAGATACACACACAGGCACACACATAGGCACACACGCACGCACACACGCACGCACACACACATACACCTTTGCTATTTTAAGCATCCTGACTGTTTCCAAGCCAGTCTAGTATGACGTACTGTTCTCATTAAATAATATTATGTTAAATTAAGTATTGTATATAAAATGTGTATAATATTATTATACACATTTTAATAGCGATAGTGCAGTCCGAGTGCTTCTAGTGTAGTGTATATTGTAGGGTTCCTTTATACAAGAGTTAATTATGACATTGACGCGTCTCAGAAAAAGCGTGTCACGTGACACAAACTGGTTGGCATGTTATTATAATCATTCGATGTAAAAGTTTGAGGAAATTCAGGATTACTAAAAGTAGGGCAATTCCATGGTAACGGAATTACAATTCACACTTTTTGGCATATAATCTTGAAATTGTCCAGGTCATCATATAGGGCCTACCTAGAAAGGAAACTTAAACATGCTTTGGAAGGACACACTATTCCCTATATATTACGTTATGACTGTTTCTATTTTGGTAACGGAATTACACAGAACATTTCAAAATCAATTGCTAACAAATGTCATAACAAATCGTCTGAAATCTGCAATCTACTAGGTCTGACAGCTGACATTATTAAATAGACATTTAACTTGATCTTGTATTGAACAGAAGTTTAGTCTTGGTATTTGTACTGTTCTTTTACATTGAACAGGTTTCTTCCGGTAACGGAATTACATGGCATGGTAACAGAATAAAACATCAAATAATAATGGATACTTACTGTTACTCTCCTGTGTGTTTACAGACAACTTTATCTCCATGTTGTAATGGAAACATATCCTAATTATGTGTGGGCAAAAAATATAAACATGGCAGAATTACATGTTTCGTGTTTAATTCAAGTTCAGTTGAATGCTGCAATTGAATGCCTGTCCATCTATAGCCATGGGCAAATATTAAATGACTGATATTTACACAATCATGATCTGCTTTTGCATGATCAAATTTACAGAGCTCAACACTTTTCAAAGAAGTTGTCATCCTCAATTTCAAACCCCAGACCAACGATTTCTTCGGATTTTTCTGGTCAGCGAAATTCACGTCCAGATTCATAGGCAAGGCCTCTACTTCATTCTCCTTGTTGATTGCCATGTCCTCCATTGTTGCTTAGCCTCTGAAGTAGTCCAATGTGGAAGGTGTTTTGTATTGGTTCTGTACATCAATCTCAAATGATGTAACCACTGTAACTCTGGCTTTGCGTTGGAAATTGGACTGATGTCATTCCAATCATTTGACCTTTAGAATTTCCAGTTCATACTTGGCCTTGCTGAAATATTCAATCAGAATATTCAATATTTCCTGGCAGCAACTTCTGCAAAGTCACTGGATGCGATCACCTCTGCTTTACTTGACATCACTTTGGCGGATACCAGCACTGGACCTTTTCCATGACTGGCAAAGACTTCCTCACTATATTTCTTTCTAGCAGTATGATGCCAGAGATCATAAAACATTGCTTGAACTGACTGGAAGGACCGTCACAAAAGATGACACTTTTCTTTAACTGGCGGACTGTTGAATCAACATGTTAACGAGTGGCCTTGAGGGACATATTCACAGCATATTTGTTGTGTTGTGGTCTGAAACAATTACAATTGAATGTGCTCCTCCCTGCTCCTAAGCACACACAGTGAAAAGGGAAACTGGACTGTAGGTCCAACTGTTGCTTGAATTTCATTTTTAATTTCAGTGTTAAACTTCTCAGCGAAGTCTACTTATATTAACAACTGTGCATCATCTTTCATTATCGTCCGACGCCCATCCTGAAAAAAAATCGTTGCCTGGACCTAATTCACAAATCTGCTATGCATACAATTAGGTGTTTGCTTTGAACATTCATCAAAACATTCTGTAACTGATCCTTGGTGGATAGTCTTGCCAATGTTGTCGGTTTCCATAGGCCACTGCTGCCATTCACTGTTGATAGTACCATCCGTGTCAGATCGACGGAAGAAGTGTTTGAATCCTTGGACAATTTTCACAAGTACCACCCATGGATTCCATTCACAATTAACTGAAACATTGGCATGGTGTCTGTGTTGACCTCTAATGTATTTAGGTCCCATTACTGGCTTTTTATACTGGAAGAAAAAATAATGTAATTCTGTTACTGTAATTCCGTTACCAAAATGTAATTCCGTTACCATGTTTACCACAAGTTGAGAGAAGACCCACCAAAAGTGTATAATCTAAACAGTTCCTGAGCGTATATAATAAGATAATTTCAGGTAACTTGTAATTTCAATGACTAGTTAGCTCCCATGAAAACTTTGTCTACTTTTTGGTAATGTAATTACGAAAAACTATATGAAAATATGTGACTGCCCATTTCAAAATATGGGTTGTGCAGTACATATTGCTTTCTGAATGTTGAATAAATATTATATGAACTTAAAAAATCAGCAACATAAAAGTAAATAAGTTGTGAGTTAACGGTTAGATGTGAAGGGTTTCTGTTGTGTGTTATTTTTCAAT
Organism: Escarpia spicata; assembly: GCA_963995525.1. Lineage (NCBI taxonomy): Eukaryota > Metazoa > Annelida > Polychaeta > Sabellida > Siboglinidae > Escarpia > Escarpia spicata. Next base: position 19,802,761 of record OZ023217.1, read on the forward strand.
ATCTCGATTGCTAAAAAGCACTCCATTAGAAATGCATTTTTTTCTAAAAGTGAACTGACAACACTAATTTGTTTACTTAGGCCCAAATTTTACATATGTTTTACACCAATAGTAAAACTTTTATGCTGTTCCAACAAGAATAATTTGATATCTCGATTGCTAAAAATGCACTTCATTAGAAATGCAATTTTTAGTCCTTTGGCCGAAGGTCCAAGGGACTATTGCCATCACTCTGTGTCCGCCGTCCGCCGTCTGCCGTTAGCTGCCGTATCTCAGAAACCGTTCAGCAACTTTTTCTCTAATTTTGCATAGACATATCTTAGGGCTTTTGTTTTTGATTGGATCATTCTAAGGACTCCCTAGGGCCTCAAAAGACCCCAAAACTGATAAAAATGTAACATATTGCCTATTTTTTCTCCAAAACTGTTCAGCAACTTTTTCTCTAATTTTGCATATACATTTCATGTGGTAGTCTCACTGTACACAAGAAATGTGCATTTGATTGAATCATTCTAAGGGCATCTAATGACCCCCCAAAAAAGGACCCCAAAACTGGTAAATTTTCACCTTTTGCCTATTTTGTTAAAAACTCTTAAGTAACTTTTTCTCAAATTTTGCACAGACATTGCATGTGGTAGTGCCACTGTACACAAGAAATCTGTATTTGATTGAATCATTCTAAGGGCACCAAAGGTCCCCTAAAATGCTAGAATAGCTAATTAAATGGTCTACTGCAGCAGCAGATCTATCATGCTTCCAGTCCTTTTGTTCAACTAATCCCTTTTCCCACAACATCTGTCACACCTCACTGTGGCTGGCTGGTGGAAAGTGTGACTAATCTGTAATTGGACACTGGCAGAGGCTTGTGTCAACAGACACACAGCACCCTCTAGACCCCTGGACAGTTGTGCCTACATTCTAAGGGGTCATCCTGAAACAACAAAATGTCAACTATTAGAAGAGTTGACATAGTTCTGCTATACACAACGAATCTGTATTTGATTGAATCATTCTAGTATCATCCGCATATAGTAGAACATATAATTGCAAGAAAATGTCTACATCATCATCAGTAAGATTGTAAGTTTCACCAGCTGCCATGTCAAGTCCCTTATAATTATGACTAACGGTGTTCAAAATCATTCATGTAAATAGCAAATAACAAAGGAGACAAGTTTTCTCCTTGTGGTAACTGCACATCACATGAGAAGAAGGCTGACACAGCCCCCCAAAATGCAAAATGTTTACACTATCTAGTGATGTGATTTTGAGAAGGGCCCTTGAGACTATCCCCTAACAGTAAATGTTGTGTATTGTGCCCGAAACAGAGCGCTATTCCTCTTCCCAAAACATCTGTCACATGCCGAGTCTGTGTCTTGCACGGATATCTATTTTTATGCAGTTGTTTTATATAAGCAGGAAGTTTGTGAAATTAGTTATTCTTAGGCCACAGAAAAGTAATTCCCGATTTCTCATCAATGCATGTATTTAAAAATATGTGCCACAACATTTTATTTTCTATTATAATTATTCCTCTAAATGCAAGACGTGGTGCAATAAGTGAACAGTTAATATGTCAACATTTTACTTACATCATAACCCTTAATGATCTGTAACTATGATTCACCAAAAAACATTTGATTAATAATTACCTACAGGGTTGTTTGATTTATGCCGGGCAGAAATTGTTTCTGCCCAGCAGAAACGGCAACAATAGGAAATTCATGCCATTGATAGGCAAACGTGTTCTTTTTATAGAAAACGTCAGTTTCTTTCTGTACCTGTCTACGTATGATAATCATTTGTCCGCCCTGCTCACAATAAACATCACATGAATGATAAAAGGAAGATCACTGCCACTTAACTTGTGGATTATTATAATAAAACTGCTCTGCTACTGCTTGGTGGACAGTTAATTAGTGGCTCAAGTTCAAATACATCAGAACGTTTTTCACACCTGCAAGGTAGTTTAAGCTCAGTAGTGTGCTGGCAGCTACTAAACCTATAGGCTTGTGTGACAAGGCTAGTTGGCAGAAGAACTAACTTCAAAGCACCATTGTATCCATTTAGCCAGGCAGCAGTCACACTGTCCCAATGTCTGCTGCTATGTTTGTATGTATAGGCTTAATGATCCCAATACACCAATCTGTTGGCACAATGTCAGATAATAGAACTAGGTTAAACATCTTAACAATAACTATAATTAGTTCTGTGGGGCTGTTTTTAAGTATTCATTTATAACATTATCAATACCACATGCCTTTTTGTTTTTGAGTTTTTTGATTTGCATTAGTATGTCATCTTGTGTGAATGATCTGTTTATGTGTAATGGCCCCCGAAAAGGATCCCAAAACTGGAAAATGTTCACATTTTGCCTTTTATTTAAAAAAAATTCTGTAACTTTTTCTCAAATTGGTCATAGACATTTCATGTGGTAGTGCCACTATAAACAATACATATGTATTTGATTGAATCATTCTAAGGCCACCAAAGGTCCCCTAAAATGCTAAATTTCCTAACTAAAATTAATTGTCTACCTCAGAGTAGCTATATTTATAACTTGTTGTGTATTACACCCAGCTGTGGAGCTAAGATTCTCTGCCTGCTATTGTTTGATGGAAACTGTGACTAATCTGTAATTGGTCACTGGCAGAAGCTTGTGTCAACAGACAGCATTAAGCCACTAACCCTGTTAAACTGGACATTTACCTGTAGGTTTTAAACTGTGTAAAACAGTGAGTCTATCTTTTGCTCTCAAATAATCTGTCCACTTAGTTTTATACAAAAATACATAATCTGACAAACGTGATAAGTTTCTGTAACAGCACATTTGTACTTCCAGTGTATCATTGCAACATAACATACATACTGTGTGCCACATTTGAATGTCATGCATGTAATATTTCCATGCAATCCATTTGCATATATAATGTAAAACTTCAACAGCCGTTTTCTTCATTTTCACTTTTTGACCCCTACCATGTTCAATGCTCCATAACTTCGCCAATTTTTGTAGCAGTTATAATTTTTGAAACCGTGTAAAGCACCCTACCAAACCTTTACAAGAATGTAAGAAAACAGTGTTACAATCTTTCCGACTTATCACTCATTTGGTCAGCCGGGGTCACATATAGACGTATTAGTACAAAGGACTTCAGGGCCTCTTGGCCCATTTTTTTCTAAAAGTGAACTGACAGCACTAATTTTTTTACCTGGGCCCAAATTTTACATATATTTTACATCAATAGTAAAACTTTTATGCTGTTCCAGCAAGAATATTATTTTTTTAATCTGACCTCTCAAAATCGGAATTGCCCAGTACACGATACTGTGTTACCACGGAATTTCGCGATGCACGAACTTGGAACACTAGCAGATATGCACATTAGTATACATAAGTTTTAACATGAATATATATAAAAAATTCTAGTAACCGTTCAGTCTTCAAATCAAGCTTTAAATACTGCTTCGTGTGTGTAGTACATTTGATATTAATGATACTATCCAAAAACATACAAATTAAACATTTATATTGGACATGTTACTTTACCGTTACTGTATAGTTTTAATGACAATGGTCCATCAAAAGACATTAATTATTAAAAAACTAGAATAAAGGAACAACGTAACTATACAGTGCACTCTGGAAAAGTCGAATCACCAGGGGCCCATGGCAATATGTAGAACGTCTGATAAGTAGACAGTTATCTGAAGGTCCACTTGTCAGGACCTGGGTTTTAGAACCTTATAGGCCCAGGACTGAGAAAAAGATTGACTTAGATGAAAATCAGCTCATGCGAGTTATTTGGAGTGCACTGTATATGACAAATGCATAATTACGTAAAAGCAGCTTAAAAGTTGGCCACATCGTAACGGACTGGGTTTCTAGTCTGATGGAATCAGCATAACAAAGCTCTCTTGTATTTCCTTTCCATTTAGCCACCAGTATACTTGTTGAGAAGTCCGATATTCTAACAAGTAACCTGAATTTATTTGTACAGTATTGAATTAGTTAACTCATATTTAGGCTCAGTTTCCTCAAATCAACTTTGCTTATTTGTAGGTACATTTTGACCACCAGTCGTTTGAAAACAGTCGAACTAGTGGAAAGAGGAAGTTGAAGAGCTCCACTCAACAGTGCCATTAATTGGTCAACATGTTACCTGAAAAAGACGCTGTCTGGCTGTGTTCTGCCATATTTTGTTCTGCGTGGCATCTGCTGGGAACCTATACATCACTACATGTTTCAAATGGATGTGTGCATCTGACAGCTTTCTGCATAGAAATGCGTAACCGTGCTATTAATTGAATAATGTATCACCCCATCATGTGTTGCACAATAGGAGAACAAAATAAAATTATATTTTTCTCTTTATGTTTTCTTCTTTTAATATTTGCATTTTAAATCAATTTAATAAGAAAACTTTGAGCCGAAAATGCAACTTGGTGTTTCCACATTAGGTACACATGGTTGTTAATACTTTTCACTACCAATTTGCTTAGGTCTACTTCATTAGTAGAGCTAGTGGAAAAAGCTAGGTTTTTAATAACATTTAGGCAATATGAAAATAATTCCTGATATCTATCATTAGAGCCAAAAAATAAATTACATGTGCGGTTTAAATGTTTAGCATGCTTGTGGATGTGTTAGTGACTGTCAAAGGGCATAATGTTTAATAATCAACAACTTTATATGTGTACCTAATGTAATAATTCTTGCAAAATAAAGGTTTACGGCACCAATTTTTAAACTGCACTGCTTAGTAAACTGGAATTCTTTTAAAACTGCTTTACATGTATATGTATTTTAGGGTAGCTTTTTAATCAATCCCGTTATTCAGTCATTTACAAGAACTCACGTTTTTGGTACCGAAAAATAACACTCCTTCAAAATGACATGCTCTTCGTGCTGGGAGTATTGTATTCAACAGCATATTCTTCAAAATGTAATGAAGCAATGTTGTGTCATGTGAAATATCTTGGGAATAGTATACAAAAATGTGTCGACAAAGGTTACCTGTACAATAAGACTGTTTAAAATTCATATAAACAAATGCAAACAAGTTAGTGTTTTAAGGAATATTTCAAGTTAAATTCACTAGGTAATTAGGATTGTGAAAGGACTGTTATAAATATTTGTTTCTTTAAAAAAAGGTGGCATTTTTAGCTTTAACCCAATCTGTGGACATTTTATTTGTTGCCATGGAAAAGGGGAGATTGACAGAAACAAATTCAATGTTTTATTCAGTCATCCCCACTCTAACGACGGGCAGAACAAATTGCACTACCAGTACAAATTAAAACGTGTTGCATCTAGCTGATATATGTATCTTGTTATAACACTCATGCAATGTTATATTTTTAAGTGTTACTATTTTATCGTCAATAAAATGTTAATTATTATTTATCATATATATACATTTTTTTTATAAAACGGAAGGAAGCCTTACATGTAAGATACTCACACAAATGGATTGTGTCTTATACAATTTTATTTATACTGTTTACTGAAACAGCAAGTAGGTTTGTGGTACAGACCAAAATACAATTTTATTCGACATTTGTTCGGCTCGTAAATTTCTGTTAGCTAACATTTTCATTAAAACTAAGTTTTAAAACTTGCAACAAGATATACGCACTACAAAAGGAACATGATAGCACCACTTGTGACATTTTCTATTAATTTGATATTTTACGCATACGCGCTCTGCGTCGATGGAAATAAAATGGCGTCCAATTCTGAGTTGTCACTACTTTGTGTATAGCCTCGATTATCCAGGCGCCGTGAGGTGGCAGCATAGGCCCCTCACTACGGCCTGGATTATTAAGTTACTGCCAATGTTACCGGTACGGGGCTTTACCCCAGATTTGCGTAGAGACGATGATTGGCTCTCAGGCCAACTATGAAATAACAAATTAAATAAGGATACACTTTTATCAGATAATACTGTACTATAACAATTATTCAACATTAAACTTATAATGAAACATGTCACACACAAAATAAATCGACAATACAGTTTTTGTCGTAGTTTAGTGCCTTTTGATCATATGCATATGAATTCACCAGGTGGCAGCTCTCGTGGCTGTCGAAGATTCCGTATTCACGTTCTTTGCTTATGCTCGGGAAAAAACAAAAAAAACGAAGAGTCAATAAGCATGATATGAATACCAAACAAGGACAAATTTAACAAAATTCAGATTTTCATTTTCAGAATGTTTATTACCAAGTAGCATTTCAAATGTACGAGGAATTCTTGGCGTTGTGACGTCAACATACATGCACGCTTGTCTTCCCTTCCCTCTATCATGCACACGCAAAATATACAATCAGAAACATTACGAAACTGTGTTAAAACTAGTATAAATTTAAACCAAGGGCAACTGCCAACATATTTTAAAACAGTCGTACATCTATTGACATAAAGTGAACTTGATAAAATAATATTAATACCGTCTGAACGTTACCTAAAAAGTTAAAAAGTATACATGTAGTTAAATAAATAAATGTATAAATAAATTAGCTGACGATATAAAAACTAAGCTGACAGTTAGAAAGTGTGTACATACATGTAGTCAAGATAATAAATAAATAAATAATAAAATAAATAACTAAACAAATAATTAATAAAAAAATTAGCACGGCGACATATAATCTAAACCGACTGAAAACAGTGTCATGGCATCTCACGGTTCAAGTGACTCACAGCCTGCGGATAAAAACTATTTATAAATCTAGTGGTCCTTGTCTTAATACTTCTATAGCGCTTGCCAGAGGGAAGAAGTTCAAAGAGATGGTTGGTTGGGTGGGTAGTATCCCGTACAATGCTCTTGGATTTTCGCGCACAGCGAGCATAATAAATAGATCCAATGGATGGCAACTCGCACCCAATGATTCTAGATGCGCCCTTCACGATAACTTCTAGACGTTGTTTCTCCTCCTGACTGGCGCGGCCAAACCACACTACAATCGAGAAAGTGAGGATACTTTCAATGATTGCGCGGTAGAATCGTATCATAATCTCCTGATCTGCCTCAGGAAGAACAGGCGTTGTTGTGCCTTTTTTTGTAATGCACAGTGTGTTTGTGCACCAGCTGAGATCGTTTGAAATTGTTGTTCCAAGGAATCTAAGATTCAACCTGCTCGACCTCCACGCCATTTATCGAAAGAGGGTGGATGGGAGTCTTCTTTTTACGAAAATCAACAATAATTTCTTTAGTCTTTGAAACGTTCAATTCGAGATTGTTATCCGCACACCAGCCAACCATTCTCTGAACTTCCTCCCTGTATGGCGTCTCATTCGCATTCTCAATGCAGCCCTCCACAGTAGTGTCATCGGAAAACTTGATCACAAGGACCGATTGGTCCACGGGGAGACAGTCATTTGTGAAGATATTAAACAGGAAGGGGGATAGCACACAACCTTGTGGGGCACCTGTATTTAGGATAAGAGGTCTGGAGATAGAGTTGTTGACTCTGACAGATTGAAGCCTGTGAAGAAGAAAGTTAAGGACCCAGTGACACATGGCGGGATGTGCATTCAACAATGAACAATGCATTCAACGCTCAAACACTTTCATGGCGACTGAGGTCAGTGCCACTGGACGGTAGTCGTTCAACCCGATGATGTTGGACTTCTTGGGAATGGGTATGATAGGGGAAGTTTTGAAGCAGACTGGAACTCTACACTGCTGGAGAGAGAGGAGTCATAGATATCCGTAAACACCGCAGAGAGTTGGTCGGCGCAGTTTTTCAGGGTAGATGTAGATATGTTGTTTGGACCCGAAACCTTCCGCATGCTCTGTCTCCTGAACAGTTTCCTCACCTCAGTTTCCTGGACTATGAAGGGCGGAGACAGAGAGGTACCTGCTGGAAGGGGGCGCTGCTTTGGTGAATAGTTAAGCTTGTAAAATCTCCAAAGTGAAGTTTGGTTTGTACTCACAGTTCATGGATTCCCTGATTCTCAGTAGATCTTCACGATCATACTTCTATACAAGGCCTGTTATATACACGTATAGACTGAAACATTAGAACAATCATCGAAAACGTACACACAATCATCCACCGCCACAACGTGTCGCCATGCACCGGCGCAATTAAACAAAGTACAATCGACGTCTCGCGCAACGGTCGGACTGCTAACTAATATATGAGTGCTTTCAGTCGGCATGTCGAAAAAAACATTCGACCGAAACTGCGCTACCGTACGTTACAAGTGCCAACAAAACAGTCATGGACAATAAACAAGGAACCATCTTGGTTCTCGTTGATTTTAGTGCCGCCTTCGATACTATCAACCATGACATCTTGATTAAGCGTCTACGTTTGCGCTATGGCTTTGTTGGAAAAGAACTGGACTGGATGACATCGTACCTGCAAGACCGGACGCAGCGAATTGTAATCGGTGACCAATCGCCGAGCATTACTACTCTAACGACAGGTGTCCCGCAAGGCTCCGTCTTTGGACCACTTCTCTTTTCATTATATGTTCAACCTATCGGCGACATTATTCGAGCCCATGAACTCTTCTTCCACACTATGCTGACGACTTACAGATCTACTCACACTTCGACCTGAATCGTTCCGCTTTAACGGCTGCGGTTCAGCAAATGGAGGACTGTTCGGGTGAAATAAAGAACTGGATGGCATGGAATTCTATGTGCATGAACGACGGCAAGACACAGTATCTTCCGATTGTACCCAAGTCTGCGGATGCAATCGTTGATGGCACTGTGATTCGCGTTGGTGGTTCTACAATGACAGCTTCATGATGTGTTCAAAGTATCGGTGTCTTCATTAACAGGCACCTAGATATGAAAAAGCAAGTGTCGCAAACTGTCAGCTCATGCTCATTCTACCTCCGCCACATAAATCAGATTAGCCGTTTTTTACACAAACCAACAAAGGAACGCGTAGTCAATGCCATCATCACATCGCGGATAGACTGCTGCAGCGCACTCTTGTACGGCACGTCTGCAGTTAACATCGCGCGTCTGCAACGAATACACAACTCGGCTGCCAGACTGATCCTGCGTCGTTCACGTAGTGACAGCGCCACACCCCTGTTACGCGAACTTCGTTGGCTGCCTGTTGCGCGCAGAGTAGATTACAAGATACTGGTACTCACGTACAAAGCCATGCACAATGACGCGCCAGTGTATCTGTGTGAACTCGTGCACCCATATCAACCGGCGAGAGCACTGCGCTCTGCGAGCAGTAACATGTTGGAAGTGAAGCGCACTCGTATCAAGGCTGGGGACGGCTCGTTCGCTGTAGCTGCAGCGTCCCTATGGAACACTACCGAGTGTTGTTAAAACCTGTGACACTCTCGCCAGCTTCAAATGTCGTCTGAAGACACATTTCTTTTGTGTTTCATATTAATGCCACTCTACATGAACACTGCCCTCTACTAAAACCAATTTTAATTAGTTATCGTATTCGTATAATTATTATTCATTATTCCTCACGTAAATTTTTTATATCGAATGTTTTACTAAATTATTTATTAATCATACAGATATATATTTATTTATTAGTATTATTTTATATAGTTATTGTGCTAGATTGATTATTATTAAAATTATTTAATTTTGATGAATAACTGCTATTTATTTACTTCTTAATTTAGAAATTCTACATTATTCAATATGTATTTATTTTATTCTTTGCCACTAATGGATGGTGGCGCCATCTACTGGACCGAGTCTACAGCGCAGTAAATATGACCGCCGAGCCAGGGCGGCGTCCTAGTGGTTGCTCATGTTGTGCTGTGTTTAGCCGTTCGTCGAAAACACCAGAAAAACATTTCTTTTCATTTCCGAAAGGTAAGGAAAATAGGAATAATTATTGTAACGGTACCGGTCCATTTGTTTGGGCCGCCAACTAAATTGACAGTGGTGTCGAGTAATCATAATATTACCGAGTTCCCATCAACATACTGAATTGAATAAGCTGTTTAAATAAAAATCGGAACCAGTATGTGTTTAAAAGTGTCAGTATTCTAAATCAGTAACATTTATTTTATCGATTGAATGCAAACAAACGGTTAGAAACTCTTGTATGTTTGTTGTTTGGTAGAAGAAGACCTTAGCAGCTATTTAGTGATCACGAAAAGTAGAAACCAACTCGTTTATTTTTAGCTCCGGTCGAAACGGTGTCGCACATCAATCTCGGATAATCTCCGACGATAAATATAGCACATATCACAACATCTCCCTTTAAAGCCACTGATGACCATTCTAAAAAGTCTTTATGTGACTGACCATCTAACGTGGACGTTCGTATGAGTTCGTATGAGTATACGTCGTGGCTTACTCACAGTTCACCTACAAGTCAAGACGAGTCGGCGGTTTCGATCGACGTTCACTGCGCCGGATCATCGCTGGAGGGTTGTTTACGTCGACTTGCGGAGTACGTGTAGTAGAAGCTTCACACGGATCGGTAACTTCTCGACTGGGTGGCTCACACAAAACAGACCTCGTCGGTGACGATTGTCCCTCGGGACTCGTGTCAACCAAGGAGTTTCGACTGCGGCGGATGTTCGAGTTACCATCCGTTCGTACGTTGTAAGACCTCGGTGTCTATGCTCATCCGGTGACAACACCGTTTTGCTTTGTGTCCTTTACGAACACCCGCGACCCTATCTCCAATGGTGGTAAGTTGAGCGCGCGGTGTCGGGCGTCGAAGGTTGTTTTCTGGTAACCTCTCTGGCTTGACTCTCGCTCTCAGGTGTATCAAGTCAGGGATGCTCGGCTTCAGTGTCTCGGTGTATGCCGGAACGGTTGAGCGTAACTGTCGACCCATGAGTAGCTGTGCAGGACTGTATCCATTCGCCAGTGGTGCATTCCGGTAAGCAAGAAGAGCCAAATATGGGTCCTCGTTCTTCCGCAACAAGTTCTTCACTGTCTGAATAGCCCGTTCAGCTTCACCGTTAGATTGTGGGTATCTCGGCGAGCTGGTCACATGTACGAAACCGTACTTGATGGAGAATTGTCTGAACGTCTCCGCTGCATACTGTGGGCCGTTATCTGACATTACTACCTCTGGTATACCATGACGGGCGAAGAACGACTTTAGGTGTTCGATGCTCGTTTCAGAATCGGTTCGTTGGAGTTTGGCCACTTCGAAGAATCGCGAGTGATAATCCACAGCGACAAGATACTCCGAGTTCTGCCAATGGAACAAGTCTGTCCCGATGCGTTCCCATGGCCTCTCTGGAAACTCAAGTGGCATGAGGGGCTCACTATGTTCTGAACGATTTAGTCGACACACGTTGCATGTTCTGACCATGTCTGCTATTTGACTTGACATGCATGGCCACCAGACGTTCCTTCGGGCGGTCTCTCTGCATTTGTGTATGCCCAGATGTCCCGTGTGTATCTTCTCGAGTGTCTCTGCCCGCAGTAGACTTGGTGTCACGATTCGAGACCCCAACAGCAGGAGTCCTCGTTCAACGCTAAGCTCGTCGCGAAGTTGATAGAATTCACACAATGCTGGATTCTCCGTCATGATTGGCGGCCAACCATGTTCACAATGCTCCATCACCTGCACACACACGGGATCGTCCGCGTACGCCGCTTTGATTCGCGTCATCATGGCCGTTGATGCCACAGTACTCTCCAGGATGTACATCACCGACTCTGCGTAGGCCTCAACCTGCATTGCAAAGTCCTCGACTTTGTCGTCTTTCTCAGCAACTGGCGCTCGTGATAGCGCATCTGCGGTATGTAAGTTCTTGCCTGGCACATAGACAATGTTGTACGAGTAGCGCATTAGCCGTAATCTGAAGCGCTGGACCCGTATCGGCAATTGGTCTAGCAGTTTTTGCCCGAACAATGGAATCAGCGGCTTATGATCCGTCTCGAGGAGGATGTGTACACCAGTAATGTACTGAGTAAATCGATCACACGCCCACGTTAGGGCGAGAGCCTCTTTTTCGATTTGGGCGTATCGTTTTTCGCAGTCCGTCATCGATCGTGATGCGTATGCAACGACTTTACGACCGCCGTTCGGTTCTTCCTGTAGAAGTGTTGCCCCCAGTCCGTAGGAGCTCGCGTCTGCAGATATGATCAACGGCTTGCTCGCGTCATACCATGCTAAGGTCGGTGTCATGCACAGTTCTGCCTTGATGCCCTCCACGGCACTCTGCTGGGCTGTGTCCCATGTCCACATTACGTCTTTGCGAAGCAACTCTCTGAGCGGACCCGTCAAGGACGTCATGTTGGGTGCGAATCTTCCCATCTGGTTAACCATCCCAAGAAATCGTTGCAACTCGGTTACGTTTTGTGGCGCCGGGAACTTGGCAATTGCAGTGATTTTCGATGGATCTGCGCGAATGCCGTCCTCATCACTGATGAAGCCCAGGAACTTGGGCAGTGCCAGCGTGTGTCTGACTGTAGCCTGTAGGATCCAATCCGCATAGTTGACATCGGCCTCGCACCACAAACAGTAGGCTTTCCCTGGTGCTGATAATTTACTGATGAATATATCCAACATAGTGTCTCCAGCCGATCTCTCCAGCCACGCCCAATTTCACTTATTCTTGACACTTTTGTCAATGTCCTTCACGGAATATTTGTCTTGCCGTACAACAAATCGTCGATTAGCCATTGTGTTCGAAAATGATCGACATCTCCACAATATACATCGTCGTTTCCTATTGGTCCACTGCTTTTGTGCGCGCACTTCGAAAACGCTGAAGCGCACAGCCGACAGAACTAAGGGTTTTACTATGCAGATTCACGGGTTCGGTTGGGTCGGTTCTGGCTCTAATCGCCAGGCAGCGTCATTAACACGTGGCGACACCCGGTGGATAGATGGTTAACTCAATCCGCCGATAGATCGTCAGTGAATTGTCCAGGATTTTATATGCCCTACCCCCCTCACATTCATTTTTGTTCTCCCCGGATTTACACGATTCACAAAAGTGATCTTTGGAGCAGTATAAAAACCGGAATTCCGGCAAAAACCGGAAATTTCTCATCCCTGATAATCCACTCTTCCCAGTGCGCCGGTTGGGCGAAATCGAAATTATCGGGCGCCCGGAACTTCGACATCGTTTCGTTGCGTTTACAAAGTTCCCTTGTGTTCGTTTATACTTAGCTGCAACATGTGTGCGTGCATGTTCGAATAAACACCGCTGCCACCATCTTGTATGTTTGTTGTTTGGTAGAAGAAGACCTTAGCAGCTATTTAGTGATCACGAAAAGTAGAAACCAACTCGTTTATTTTTAGCTCCGGTCGAAACGGTGTCGCACATCAATCTCGGATAATCTCCGACGATAAATATAGCACATATCACAACAGAAACGTTGTTTTAGACAATGAAATGTCGGTGACACTAATTAACGCACCTTGCCCTTGGGCACGGGCACGGACGCCGTCGGATTTTGTATGTGTTCAAAAATCTTCGCTATGCAGCTAGAATGGAACACACTGCATGTGTAAATATCATCAGACAGTTAGATAACTTTCCTGAGGCGATTACAACGATATAGTTACGTACAATTTAGTCCAAAAAAGTAATACATTTGTGCGTTTGTTTACATCGATGTGGTGCATTCTGCTGCCACCTATCGTATTAGTTAATAAACCATTTCTGAGAGGTCTGTGAGGCCATTTGTTTATAAATAAAAAAAAAAGTAGTCTGACATGTATCATGTTATATTGAAGTAATAGCGTATTTAATATATATATATATATATATATATATATATATATATATATATATATATATATATATATATATAAAGCATGTTGTAAATGTAATATAAACGATAAATGCCTTGATCATTCGTTTCATTGTGTGACAACACACAATAAATTAAACACCACAGTTATACCTCTCATCACAAGATGGCTTTTTTCAGATATTGTTCGCAAACACAGGTCGCAGCAAATCGAAAACCCGTACTTGTAAACATATTTGAATCGTCATGATTTGTAGTCAACCAATGAGGAGATGTGTTGGTCTTCACTGCTGACGTTACACGAAATCGATGCCGTCAGACAAACGAAAGTTACGATGAGCAGAAGTGTAAGCACGTAAGTTTACCTACAATTGCATGTTATCGCCCGATATGCAACTTCGTGCATCACCGATGCCATTTGTCAGTGATAATTGAACATGATTTACAAGCTCAGAATTCAGGCTCAGGAATATGTGCTCTCTTCCATATGCCAATTTGATAGTTGACTCTTCTGACATGCTGGGTGAGACTGCGATTGCATGATGGTAGATTGGCCATGTCAATATCAACTGAAGGAATAACACGGTTATCCTTGGCACACAGCTCATTGATACGAATTAGCCTGAAGTCATCAACTTTTGACACCTTTGATGCTCTACCATATGCAGCACAAGTGAAGCTGTCCAGCTCATCAATCCTTTCTTCGGGTACGTCCCATGTATCTCGCAGCTTCTTGAGTACATGAATGTATTTAGGAATATTCAGTAGAGGTTTCACTGGTTTGAGTTTGCCAATCCCTCGGAAAGCACTAGTGCTGTCACATCCACTGAAAGCATGCAGAACCACCAGAGCCGTAAATTTGTCTTGGACGAGATCAACTCCTAGTTTGCTGACATCAATCAATCTTGCTTATTTCCTACACCAGTGTCAAACAAGATGGTGATGTCTCCAAGATGTCTGAATCTGGGCTCTTCACACGGACCTACTCTTCGCGGAATTAACATAGATGATAACGCTTGTGTCAGTTTCCTCCTGTGATGACTTCAAAAGGGGCAGTTCATGGGTTACTGTCGTCCGGCCATCATTGGAAGTCAGCAGATTGGCATTCTCCTCATATATGAAGATCACTTGTCTTCCATGCAGTTTTGATGCGTATCCATCACTCTGCCACAGCTTCAGAAGCAGTTTGATGAACTGACACTTGTTTTCACCATTGGACAAGGATGATTTCCAATCAGGTGGCCTCTTGGTTGCCTCTCCTTTCAGAATCAGCTTCTCTCTAGTGTGGCCGACTCCTTCAGGTTCAGCGACCTCTCCTTTTTCCTTGTTTGAGATGGTATCTCATGACAGTCACCAGATTCAGCAAAATGATCATCACTGCCAACTTCCTGTAACATGCCATGAGCTGTGTGAACTGATCCTATCCTTTTCCTGTGAGATCATTCAGAAGCTGTTCGAAATTAAAAAATTCTGAATGGAATACCGTTGGTCCTGGTGGATTCTGACAATCTGGTTGGAGAGAAGAGTGGACGACTGCATAACAGGTTCAGCTAGCGCTGTCTCAAGCTCCAATGAAAAGCTTTCACAGTGTCCCATTCTATTCAGGAGAATTACGAGTTTTTCACATTTGAATATATGACGCATGGACATGCTCATGAAGATGTGTTTTGGCAGCTTCCACGATCCCTTCTGTGTTAGTTATGCAGCTCGTACGTTAGGGTGTGGAGGCATCAGATGGTGGTGATGAGGTGGACGTCAGCCTGTCCATATTCATGATGAAACGTTTGTAGCATTCCCAATGGAAGCCATGACATTTCATCACTATGTTGGGGATGAGCTTGCACGTATCCTCCATCCTGTTGAAGTTGGATGTTCTGAAAGTCTCTTCTCTTTGATCTCCTGCAATTTCGCCAACTTCTTCTCTGCATCCCGCATACCAGACATGAGTTGAAGTTCTCCATATTTTAAGCCCTTCATGAACTATACAAGTACGGTCGACAGTTTGATCACTTGTTCGCTTTCGTTTTAATGGTAAATACATACAAAGGTAGATATGCAATATCAGCAGGTCAAAGCAGGTAAAGCTTATAATTTATCATTATTCAACCTAAATAACATTTTAACTTGTCGATATATGTGAAGTTGACCTGGGGTATTCGTATAAGCTGCAATTGAAACGTAAATAATATAATATGAGACTTAAATAATATAAAATGAAACTTAAATAATATAATATGGGATACACCCTTGTGATCTCCGCATACCATGATGAAACATGTAAGAAAACTGACTTATAAAACAACAATATTATAGTCACTTCTTCATTACATTTTAAACAATCCATTGCTGATGGAGTACAATTTGTAATAATAAAAAAATACCCTGAGAATGGGGTATAGTTATTCTATGCTAATTAGGGCACGTTGGCCAATGAAATTAATTAATGTTTTGAATGATTTCTAGTTTAATTATTGAAACATTCACAGCAACACGAATACACATGTTTTAATTAATAAATGTAACTTATTATGGCTCAAAACATACAGTTGAGTTGCTTTACTAGGTCGCGTACACTGACGACGCATTGTGCAAGGGGGGTTGTTGAAATTCATTTTACGAATGTGATTCGACGCCCCTAATTTACGTCGTAACGAGTTGGCCAACTAGGAATAATTGAAGCTGCGTTACGGCATACACTGACGACAAAATTCGTACGACGTCTTCCGATATCTTCTGACAGTTGAGTTACCCAAAAATAGTAAACTAGTCGTCAGTGTACGCCGGGCATTAGATTCGATGCATTGTCGCAATAAATACGATATTATAATTTGCCAATTACGTTTTTATTTACAATCTAGGAGTGACCTTTGGTAGTAACTTCAATTTCCGACAACACATCTCAAACATGTCGCTGCTGTTGTCATCATATTCGTGATCTTCGCCGTATTCGCCGGTATATGTCATTTTCTGTTGCTAAAACTATTGCAACAGCGCTTGTTAGCAGCAGACTTGACTATTGCAATTCCCTCCTGTATACCATTGCTGGCAAGGATATCACAAAACTTCAGTGTGTCCAAAATTGTCTAGCAAAAGTAATTACAAGATCTCGTTTTTCTCGCTCTGAACCACCTTTGAAGTCTTTGCATTGGCTTCCTGCACGGTATCTTATAATATTTAAAATCTGTACCATTACATACCAGGCACTGTCCAGTAAGCAACCATCTTATTTGCATGCATTGCTTACTCCTGTAAGAAAACCTATCCAGGTTCGATCATCTAGTTCTGACCTACTTTTTGTTCCTAGAGTCAACACTAACCTAGGAACTAGGGCCTTTTATGTTGCTGCATCAACTCTTTGGAATATGCTCCCTCTTAGTGTTAGATCAGTTGAAAATATAAACAAAATTTCGTTGTCATTTAAAAACTGATCTTTACAAACTTGCTTATCCACTGTAGCCCCCTAACGCCTTGACTCATCTGTTGACAACTGGAATACTGCTTATGGATTTTGTGATTGACCAATCTTTTTGTTTTGGTGCACCTCTGAGCTTGGTTTCCAAGGATTTAGGTGCAATAGAAGTTATCTTATTACTATTATTATCTTTCTTCGAATCACGCGCGTGCCGCCATTTGTTATGAGCGTTCGTCTTAATTATTTAAGATTAGTGCATACAATATGACTATCGTACCGTGTCGCAGATGGTGATGGTGTATGTATGACCGTGTGTGTGTGTGTTTGTGTGTGCGTGCGTACGTGCGTGCGTGTGTGTGAGTGCGGGCGTGCGTGCGTGCGTGTTCGAGCGTGCGTGTGTCTGTGTGCGTCTGTGGTGTATGTAAATGTGTGCGTGAGTATGTGTAATATTATTGTGTATGTGAGGTTGACTTCATATGTGTGAGGGCGAGAAATAGGAAGGGGAGGGATGTGGGTTCGATAGCAGGCCACTACTACGCGCAGTATAACGTGCGGACCGGAGAAAGCAGATGTACAGATAACGCCCATTGTCCGCTTGCGTTGCCGCGCTATCACCCATCCGTGTCACGATCAATGACGGGCGTGACAGGGGCGCGCGACAACACCACTGATCTATATACATGGATAGCAAGCCTAACGTTAAAAAGTCTATCTGACGTGAAGTACGGCTGCCATATTGCTTTCCCTATTGTTACGTATAATGACTTCGCCGACATATTATTTAAATAACTTTACGCGTTGCGTCCACATGCAACACTCGAGTTTTCTCACGTAAGTAGTATTACTACCACTGCCCACAATCAGCCCGCTAGCATGATTTTGGACCCATATTGATAACTATCCGACATTTGCTCGACATTGGACAACATCGTCACGCCTGGCCGCACACGCTTAGCGGACACCAGACATGCAGCCACCAAAATAAAACTTTGTCGCTTGTCTGTGATATATAACTTAGCTAAGTCTCTTTACAATGCAAACACATAGAGCCGACTCAGTCAAGTCGAGGCTTAGTGGCGAAACATAAATATAGACTCAGCTGTAAGTAAAGTTTTTATAATGGCTGGATAATGACATAGACCAACGTGTTCTGACATGCGCTGCATCGATTGTGGCATACCAACAGGAGACAGAAAGTTTGAGATGTTTTATTTGACGTCAGTGCTAATTACATTTGACACTGTGCACGATATTATGATTTGGGTTTCATTGGCACAACGTGTAGTATATTCCCCCATCAAACAGCTGTCAAATGTTACTGTTGTCGCCCAAACGAGCCTTATTGTGTTTTTATGCGCAAGGAATCCTATGACATGTGCATGCCCAGTCAACCAGGCGTTATGCTTTGAAATCCACTTTTCTAGCCATAAACACATTTTTAGAGCGCAAGAAATTTCCGGAAGTAGTAGGTACCTTTTCAAAATACCTGGCTACTAATTACAGCATCTAATGATAAACTCACTGCGGTCGTTGAGGAAGTAATAATATCTACCGCCGATAGGCAAAATCATAACACCTAGCGTATTTGGTTTGATGTAGGTATGTATATATCAGAACCGATACCAAATTTAGCACGGATCAATACGGCTCTTCAAACTGAAAATACTTAGTTCAACCCAACGAATGTGGCACGCATGAAAGTATTATATCCATACTACACCGGTCAGTGAGCGATATATAATTCTGGTCTAAGGCTGAACATTAAGGCCACCGCCCAAGGGATATGTAACCTGATCAGGTTGCGGGGCCTACGTAAGATTTGTAGACCCACCAATCCAGTACACCATGCAGGCTTGCGCTTCTGTCAATTTATGATCTATGTCTACATAACAAATGCAGTTGATATATTGTATTATATATGGTGCAATAGCAAGTCGTCATCAACACTCATTCTAGATGTCGCGACGTTGATATATCCACATATAGGTTAACATTCGCGACTCAAGCGATGCAGACACTAATAATGTACAACGAGACATAATAATTATTACTCTCAAATCGCCAAATTCGATCTCTTTCCAAAATATACTTTTTGATAATTGTACCAAAAATCCGCGGGTTCCAACGTTTGCAGACCCGAGAGAACAGTTCGAGGGCAGTGGACCCGCAGTTAGACTATGTAGAACGCTCAAAACTGCCCATTAGTAGACACCGGCTACAACGATTTGGAATGTAAGGGATATCCGGTTAAAAGGAACAACTTTAAAACTCACGTACAGACCTTTACCGTTCTAATTCCTCATAACGAACATCGGACGCCGCGCTGCAATTACACAAATATCAAGCACTGTATGTTATCATTCATACCGCTGATCGAACTGAAGTGAAGTGAATGAACTTGCCAAAATTCGAAACGGCAGCAAATGATTCGAACCCGGAATCTCTCGATTAGAGTCCGACGCTCTAATGACGCCTTACTCCACACCACCCCACGCCTAACTACCTTTTACCGTGCAATGGATTACAACCATGTTACGCCTGAATTTAAGTTATCATGTCCCGGAATCTTCTCCGCTTGTCTACGTCACCCACATGTGTCATGTTCTCAACTTAACATGATTTTAACGAAACACCTCGAATGATAATTGATTTCCACCTCGCAAATTCTCCAAGTCGGGCATCCGGGCGCTCATGCATCGTTATTTCGACCCTTCGTTGTAGTTATTGACGGTTACGAGATAGTGTTTCACTTCGTCTTAACTTAGACCCTTCGTTTCCGTTGGTGGGTTATTTTCAAACAAAACTTGAAACTGTGCGTCGGTTTGTGAGTACATTTGCCTACCCCATCAGCACATGTGCCGGTGGGCGACTGTCTTTGACTTTGTCAGTATAATCCCTCCCTATAGGCGAATGCCCGACGCAACGCTGAAAACAGGTGAAACGGTTTGTTAATAACATTAGTGCTGCGGGCGAAACACCGTGGCGGAGTGTGACACAAAAGATACCAGTGTACGTCGATTGACAAGCGCTTACCTGTTTGTGCGTGATACTCGTACATACGCTAATACGTTGTGGCATTGTGACTGTGTAGACGCTGGAACGAAGTGGAAATCTACGGTACGTGTATAACGTATGCGTTCGACGTACGCTGAGCATTGTATTAAAACAGTTCAGTCGTATATATGCTGCGAATGCCAAATTAGCAAGCATTTATAATATTCGACTACTACAGCAGCGAAGGATAAACACTTAATTCGTTTAATTTGAAGGTAAACCCAAAACAGCTCATTCGTTTACTTTGAACGTAACAAATGGTGTGATGTTGATGTGTTTCAGTAGCGTCGTGCCAGCAACGTTGTGCTAGCAGCGTCGTACCAGTATTGTCGTACCAACAGGGTCGTATCAACACAGTCGTGCCAACAGTTTCGTAACAACACTGTTCAATAGCGTCGTGTCAACGGCGTCGTACTAACGGCGTGCCAACAGCATCGTGTATAAGTAACGTCGTACCAACAGCGTCACACCAAAAGCATAGTGTCAAAAGCTTTGTGTCAGTAGCGTCGTGTCACTGGCGTTGTGTGAGCCGCGATGCGCCGGTGTCCGCGGGGATGGCGTCTCTTCATCCTCTTCCTCAGCGTCTTCGTCGGACATTATTTCCTTCTCCTGCTCTTCTTTACGGACTGGCCGATCGATAACCGCACATACGTCATCGAAGACGCAATCCAACATGACGTCGTTAGAATGAGAACTGCCTCAAACAAGAAATCGATATCGTCTGATGTAGCGCTGGAGCAGGCCTACTACCGCCGGCAGGCGACCGTCGTCAACCCATTCCCGTACGTCCTCATAACGTCGCCGAGGACCGCGTGTCCCGTCGGCGTCTTCCTCGTCATCGTCGTCCACTCCCACCCGTCGTACCGCGACCGCAGGGACGCCATCCGACGCACGTGGGGTCGATATGGCAAAGGTGAACAGGGGGCGCCGCATCAGACGCGCCTCGTTTTCGCTTTGGGCGTCGACGCAAAGGTGAGCGCTGCCGCCGTGAGCGCGGAGAGCGGGGTCTACGATGACATCATCCAAGGCAACTTCGTCGACACCTACAAGAATATGACCCTTAAATCGCTTCTCGGGCTCAAGTGGGTGTCGGAGCAATGCGCCCGAGCGCCATATATGTTAAAAAGCGATGACGACATGTTTATCTCGATACCGTATCTCACTGACATATTACAAAAGACACATCCGACGCGATCAATTATGGGCCCCTACAATTGGCACTCTAAGGTGATTCAACGGGGCAAATGGGGCATCAACAAACAGCTGTTCCCCTTCAAGTGGTACCCCCCGTACGAGTCGGGATCTTGCTATGTCATCACTGTCGATATCGTTCGCGAACTGTACGATACGTCGGCGTACGTGACCCCGCTGTTTATTGACGACGTGTACGTGACAGGTATCCTGGCAAAAATAATCGGCGTCAAGCATATAGTACAGAAGGGCTTTGCCTACTGGACTGACAAAGCGCCCTCGGCTTGTGACTTCGTGAAACGCAAGAAGATATCGGGCACAAAGGTCACGCCCAAATTGATGTATGCCCTCTGGAAGGAGATGAAAGGTTTGACCGCAGAGAAGTGTAAAACAAAAAAATAAATTAATAAAAAAGCTGGTCTTAATCAGTGTCTTCGGTTATCACGATCCACACTCACCGAATAACATAACTGGCGTGTTCGTACGTACAGTTCAACCCCACAAAGCGGCCACCTCTCTTTAACAGCCACACCTTTAAAACCGCCACTCTATGCTATCACTGTCTGTTTGATTTCTCCACTGAAAACAGGGTTAAATTTATTCTATAAAGCGGTCACACATCTACTCCGCAATGCGGCCAGCAATAGCAGTCTAAAATAGCCAACAAACCCCTCTCAGCAATCGGCCAATGTTCACTTTAAAAGAAACATCAGTTGTTTGTTAGATTCGCGGTAACGTATCTTATCGAATACTAAACGTGAACCACGTCGATGAGTGGTTAATCGGTAATATCTAGATTATAGAAAATGGCGCCACTGGCGATGTGTAGTTTTGCCTCTGTGTATTAGCTCACCACTTTTGTGTCCTGAATAGAGAAGCTTGCGGGCTAAATACCTCAAGATTAATGTAACCCTCGGAACTGGGCGAATTGCGAAGTGGCCATATTAGCAGGACAAGTTTACCACACTTTACTGTTATGGAAACAATTTGGGACCTTAATTGAGAGGTGGCTGTATTACTGAGTTGACCGTAAAGCAGGTCCGACTATGCATAATGCTGTATTGATAAGAACAACATAAATATGTTGTATTCATTCACTGAGTCTTCCGTCGCAGTCATGGGCTTGCAGTCTATTAAATTCCAGAGATCATAATCAACCTTTCACATTAATTAGGCCTATCAGAGAAACAACGTTCATTTGTTGGTAAACATACATATAGACACACACACATGCACACACGCACGCACGCACGCACGCACGCACACACGCACACACCATTGCTATTTTAAGCATCCTGGCTGTTTCCAAGCCAATCTAGTATGACGTACTGTTCTCGTTAAATAATATTATGTTAAATTAAGTATTGTATAATATAAAATGTGTATAATACTAATATACACATTTTAATAGCGACAGTGCAGTCCGAATGCATCTAGAGTAGTGTTTATTATAGGGTCCTTTTATACAAGAGAGTTAATTATGACATTGACGCGTCTCAGAAAAAGCGGGTCACGTGACACAAACTGGTTGGCATGTTATTATAATCATTCGATGTATAAGTTAGAGAAAATTCAGGATTGCTAAAAGTAGGGCAATTCCATGGTAACGGAATTACAATTCACAGTACTTTTTGGTATATAATCTTGACATTTTCCAGTTCATTATGTAGGGCCTACCTAGAAAGGGAACTTAAACATGCTTTGGAAGGACACACTATTCCCTATATATTACGTTATGACTGTTTCTATTTTGGTAACGGAATTACACAGAACATTTCAAAATCAATTGCTAACAAATGTCATAACAAATCGTCTGAAATCTGCAACCTACTAGGTCTGGCAGCTGACATTATTAAATAGACATATAACATGACCTTGTATTGGACAGAAGTTTAGTCTTGGTATGTGCACTGTTCTTTTACATTGAACAGGTTTCTCCACGTACGGAATTACGCGTCTGACTATTTTTGGAATAAAACATCAAATTATAATTGATACTTGCTGTTACTCTTCTGCGTGTTTATAGACAACTTTATCTCCAGGTTATAATACAAAAATACCCTAATTATACACGCTGTAGGTGGGCAAAAATTATAAACATAGCAGAATTACATGTTTCGTGTTTAATTCAAGTTCAGTTGAATGCTGCTATTGAATGCCTGTCCATCTATAGCTCTGGGCAAATGTTAAATGATTGATATTTGCACAATCACGATCTGCCGAGGCAGTCAATATACCATCAATATTAGGTCAGACAAATTTACAGAGCTCAACACTTTTCAAAAAAGTTGGCCTCAATTTCAAACCCCTGACCAACGAACTTCTTCAGATTTTTCTGGCCGGAGTACTTCACAAACACCCACTTCACATCCAGATTCTTAGGAGAAGAAGAAGAATTTGTTTTATATGATCCAGACATTTCAAATAATACATACAATACATCCATGTCAAAAATAAAAATAATACAAATATATAACCTTATAGTAAACATGGCATGATGTATGATAAATAACGAAAAGTAGGGTCAGGATACTCCTCTAAGACCATGGTAGTCACTATCGAGGAGCCATTTTTTGTAATAAAACTGTAACTGAATTAATACATCACCTGATCAAATTCTTCCAGAATAAGAAGAAAAAAAAACCATAATATGTATGCATGTGTGTAGTATGAGTAAGCTTACATGATTATTGAGTTTGTCGTTTAGGCATTTTTGTACTGTATTAAGTTGACAGGTGGTTGTCGGTTCTTAATTTTGCATACATATATAGCAATTTTGCCTGGTGCATGTTACTTGATAGTTCTGTAAAAAATAAAGTTTAACATACTTGGCAAATCCTTGTGAACTATGTGTACTAAGCTTTTCTTTGACAATATTAGGAATGTTATTTAGTAAAAGTGGCAAATTCATGTTTAATTTTATAAGTGTATATTTTATTCTTGACTCTTGTATCATGATTATGTACCTCATAGTTAAACATTATCCTCCAGTTTTTAAAATAAACTGGTTGTGTAAATATTTAGAGTAACATTTTAATTGTTGTAATTTAAGAATGTCATCTTCTTTTAACAAGTTGAGTTTTTTGTGAAGTGGTTCTGTGTGGGAAGTATAATTACTTAAGGTAATAATTCTCAAGGCTTTTTTTGAAGTTTTATTATTCTATTTGATTGAAAGCCCCATGCCATGATGCAATAATTAATGTGTGGCACTAATAAAGAATTATATAATATTATTTTAATATGAAGAGGTAACACATGTTTCAATTTATTTAAAATGCAAATTTTTTTAGAACAAGCATTTGATATTTTTTCAGTGTGCTTTTTCCAGTTTAGATTTGTATCTATATTTAAACCCAAAAAATTAAATTCTTTGACTTGTTCAATATTTACATTGTCTATCTTCAGATTAAGCGTCTGTATATTTTTCTTTGCCTTTTGAAATGTCATGTATTTCGATTTTGCTATGTTTAGCGATAATTTATTTATTTTGAGCCATTCATTTATTTTTAAAAGTACTTCATTTATTAAAGATTCAAAATTGTCATCATGTATGTTATCGCTGAAAGTGTTTAGTGTACTTGATAGAGTTGTATCATCACCATAAATTATGAAATTAAACATTTCACTGGCTTGTGCAAAATCATTGATATGTATGATGAATAACAGGGGTCCTAAGATTGAACCTTGTGGTACACCTGTTGTTATTGATAAAATATTTGATTTTATATTGTCAATATTCTATCTATTAATTCTAGTGCTGCGTATTCAGTTGAATATTTAGGTCGGAATCCATACTGATGGTCAAAAAAAAGCTTAGAGTCTTTTAAATAAGATGATAATTGGTCAAAAATAATGTTTTCAAGTACTTTTGAAATAGCTGGTAAAAGAGATATGAGTCTATAATTATTGAATACTGCTGGCTCACCTTTTTTATAAATGGGAATTACCTTAGCAAGTTTTAGTTTATCAGGGAATATTCCTGTGGTTAATACTGGATTTGTTAATAAAGTTAAAGATTTGGTTAGTGCAGGTTCAAGCATTTTTAGCAGTTTGTTAGAGAGACCATCACATCCACAGCTACTTTTGTTGGGTAGATTAATTATTGTTCTCTTTATGGTATCTTCTTCAACATATTTAAATGTAAAATTACAGTTTACTATTTTATTTAGATAATATGAATGATCATGAATGCCTTTGTATTTAATACCATTTGCCAGATTACTACCTATATCGGTAAATAATGTATTGAATTTATTTATAATTTGTCTGCCACAATAGAATCGGATTCTTTAGAATATTTTGGAAATGATTGATTAATTTTATGTTTAGACAGGATTTCATTTATAGTTTTCCAAGTGTTTTTATATCAAATTTAAATTGATTAAAACATTTGTCAAAATATGATTGCTTTGCTTTGCGAAAACTTCTTTTCAAAATACTATTGTATGCTTTTTAGATTAATCAATAATACTCCATATTCAGAAGATTCAGGTTTTATGATTTGTAATTGTTTGTAAAGTTTGTCTCTGTATCGTATTGAGGTTAGCAAGCCTTGAGTTATCCATGTAGATTTTTTATGTTTATATTTATTAAATTTCAATAATTTGCTAGTCATATATTTATTTTTAGCTTGATTTATTTCATTGATGATAATGTTATAGTTATAGTTTGGATCAGCATTTGAACTTGTATCTAATTTTTTATGTATTTCAGAAGAGATTATATCATTTCTGACTTTTAACATAGCCTCTTTATTTTGTACATTAACTCGTATAAATTTTGTAGTGTGTTCCTCTTTTAGAGCAGTGTTCATAACCATAACATATGGTTGATGATCATAATTTTTTAAAATTAATATTCCTGCTGTACTTTGCAAAATATGCTTTGTTAAATTATTTAAAAAAATTATCGATAAGTGTACCTGTACATGTTGTGAACCTTGTAGGAAGAGTAATTTGGGGGAAGAGACTAAATGAAGTTAACATGTCAAAGAATGTGCTACAGTGTTGTTGCTCGTTTATTTTTAACATATTTATATTGTAGTCCCCTGCAAGAATAAGGTTGTTGTTTTGATGATGTTGCATAGATGATATGACCATTGTAAAGTCATTTATAAATTCGTTATAGTTTTCAGTTAAAGGCCTTGGTGGTCAGTATATATTTCCTATAGTGACTGTCTGCGATAAGCCTCCTCCATTTACTTGTATTATTTGTCCCTCCCATTGTTCATACATATTTAATATTTCATCTTTACTTCATAATAAAAGTGTTTATCTATATATATTAATAATCCCCCTTTGGTGATGCAATTTTTTTTTGGGATATACAGTCATATCCATTTAATTTAATTAGTGATAAGTCATCATCATCAGATAACCAGCTTTCTTGGAGACATATATATTATGCTAAATTTAAAATTTAACGAAGACAAGTCATTTACAAATGCCTCGAGCTCACTAAGCTTTGCATTAATGGACTGTACATTTGAGCTTAGGATGCTGAAATGTTTATTATTGTTTTGAACTAATATTATTTTTTTCAAAATCATAATATGACGATCGGCGTATTGTTGGCAATTCATTATTTTCATCAACAGTATTACTGATGTTTAGAATATTATTTAGACAATTATTTGTAATACCACCTGTAAATTGGAGAACAGTTTTGTCAGTTATCATTTCAGTGTATTTTAAATTTTACTGAGATCAGCATATTTTCAATGTGCAGTAATGTTTCAGTAAGAGTGTGTGCCTTTAGTGTTTGAGTTACTAAGTCACGCAGCCGGGCGAGAGTCGGCTAAGCCAAAGCAGAAAAATACCAAGCACCATCATGGCGCGCCAGTGGTCGCTGCTGCTAATTACGTCAGTGCCAGCCAGCAGCACCCCCTAGCTGATCGCTTTGCGAAACTCTGAATTTAAGCTCAGCCTATGAAATCGCTCACTAGATCAGTGGATGTCGGCAGGTCAGGTGGTCATTTAAACCAACCTCGTATTACATGCAATGTTTAGGAAGTAGAAGCAATTATTCGTTTTGGATCAGTTTGTCGCCGTTTTGGCTTGTCGCCGTTTTGGTTTGTCGCCGTTTTAGTGTGTCGCCGTTTTGGTTTGTCGCCGTTTTAGTGTGTCGCCGTTTTGGTTTGTCGCCGTTTTGGTGTGTCGCCGTTTTGGAACTGTCGCTGTTTTGGTTGTCGCCGTTTTGGTTGTCGCCGTATTGGATCTGTCGCCGTTTTGACCTGTATCCGAAAAATGTTGTAAAACGGCGTATAGGTCTATTGGGGAATGAACTTTGTAGACCCACCCAAAATATTTGCTGACTTTGATCAAGAAGTGATATATTTTTATTCAGGGAAGCCGCACAGGAATGTGCTTTTATCCAGTCTGTCCCATGTTCCATTTGTGGTTTTCATGCCTCACCTAACCCAACCAGGCTAGCTGGTATCCCAGCTGCTAGATATTGCTGTTGTTTTGATTGTAAGGCATGTTTACACACTGTGCATCATGTATGGTCCAAAATACTTTATACCAACTTTGGGGAAAATGGGAACTTTCCCTTTAATTGCAGTCGAGCGGGTATCCTAAGATGTGAAACTGGAATGTTGACAATATTTGGGAGTTTCTGTCATAATGGCTGAAACTAGGGGAGACATGCATTTCTGCAGCACAAACAGAATATTTTCTGCCGCTTGGTTTCTCCTGTAAAGGCAGCAACGTGTCAACCATGGTTTAGCCCGTCATGAATCCGGTTTGTTGTTGATATCCAAAATACGTGAATAGTTTAAATAATGTGTGCAGCATATCACTGGCATGGCTTTTTAGAGCACAGAATGTCGATAACATGAACCCGTGCAAAATTATATCACACATTCACGTGAAGATTCCAATTTGGAAAACCACTTGAATTGATTCCTGGGTAGGAGTTTAATAAAGAGAACACCTCAACTAAGTACCAGTGGTAAAGTTGAAACCACACCTCAACAATGAAACATTCATGATTACTGACTTTTATCAATCATGATTACTACATTTACTTGGAGTGTCTTGTTGTTTTATACCTTCCCCTCTATATTCAAGAGTAAAGGTTAAAACTTACCCCAGAATGCACCAATTTTAAGCTAGTTTTTAAAAAATCTCCGGGGGAGCATGCCCCCGGACTCCCCCTTGCAACGTTTCGCGCCTGCGGCGCTGGCGTAACCCACCCCTACGACCTCACCCACCATTTTATCCAGGGGAAACACTGAATGACATTGATTATTGTGTGGGATTTCCATGGTGGAGTGAAAACATGCATGCGCGACCTATTTATCCAGGCAACTATAGGTTTGATCGACGGTTTGCTGACATTACCATATATGACGACGTGTACAAGTTTACAGTTCCTGATTGAAATACCACTTTTGTCACAACATTATTTTGTTCGTGGTTATTTAAAAACAATGTTTTCAAATTTCACACGTGCATTATTTTGAGTCTACCCTTTTTGAAAATGCCCGTAATTGTATCTGTTTTTTATGTTATTAAGTAATTAACATCCTTTCCTTTGGCTACTTATTTTTTGGATTTTTATCCAATTCTTACCTTCACGTTACTCATATTTCGTTTTATCCTTGTTCAGTGAATTATTTTACACAAACATAGGCAAAGGGTAAAATAGATAGACCTATCCTCTTCTTAGTTCCCATCTTTAGGTAAATATTATAATAGGGGTTTTAAGTATCGTTTTTAAAATAAAATATGTAAATGTGAAATAACAACTGACACGATATTGGATGATTCTGTTCACGGGTTAAAACGAAAAGTTATTTTCATCACAGAATACTATTTACATACTTACATTTTATTCGTATGTGTTCTATTTTCAGGTACACAACGCGTTTCGTTTAGATGGAGAACAAAGACGAACGCGACATCAGTGAAGAGGAGATGTTACATGTCTCGGTTGTAACACAAGAAGACTCCCAGCTCATTGAACCAGTCATCAACCAAAACACAGCTTCTACAAAATATGGAGCCTCTGCAAATATTCTGTCGCGCTGTGTTGACGACAAAGTGCTACGAAACAGGCAGTTTAAGGATGAGCAAGCAAAGGCAAGAAAAAAAGACAGAGCGTGCAGTCAACAAAGACATAGTGGTGATGCAGAAGTCGTCACATGTTTGGAAATTGTCAAGTGCGAGGAACAAAGACATGACATTGTTGAACAAGACAATGCTCTGGCACCAAGAAACACAGACAAGGGTTCAACATATACTCACGGTATTAATTAATTGATCGCAGTGAAACAAGAGATGAACGCAGACCCTGATGAATATGGCAGAAACAGTGCAGAGACGAGACATTGGGTCGCGTGTGAAACTGGCGTATTGAAAGAGATCAAAGTGGAACACACTCAGAGTGTCTCAAAGACATGTTTAGGTGGCCAAGAAGAACTACACAACCGTGCAGATAATGTCACCATGAACAAAACACGCACGAATTCATTAATCCAATGTAAACAAGTTAACGATCGTGAAATGAGTCGTCTTGGTGTTAAATCGTACCCTTGTAGAACATGTGGCAAATCATTCAAGAATGACAGTAGTTTAACAAATCACCAAAGAAAACACACCAGTCGGGGAATCGGGGAATATATTCGTGTGGGAAATGTGGAAAGATTTTTAAGTTTCCAGGTAGCTTAAAACAACAAGAAAAAATTCACACAGGTGTTAAACCGTACGCGTGTGCTACCTGTGGAAAGTCATTTATGCGTTCAAGTCACCTGGTACTGCACGAACAAATTCACACAGGTGTGAAACCTTTCACTTGTGCAACATGTGGAAAGTCATTCGTGCGTGCCGGACATCTGAGAATACACGAACGAACACATACAGGCGTGCACCACGT
Source organism: Escarpia spicata (assembly GCA_963995525.1). NCBI lineage: Eukaryota > Metazoa > Annelida > Polychaeta > Sabellida > Siboglinidae > Escarpia > Escarpia spicata. The sequence continues at coordinate 19,832,984 of OZ023217.1, forward strand.
GTGCAAAGAAATTTTGAGATTCAAGTCGGCTCCGAGTGCACGAAAAAAGACATGCGAGGGTGAAACATTTCACGTGTGAAACATGTGCCCAGTAGTTCTTGCGTATGAGTCATCCCAGAGTACATCGCAGGACACACCGAGATGTGAAACAACGTGTGCAAAGTCGTACGTACGTCGTAGTGACCTGAGAATGCACGAAATATCACACACCGGCATGCGACCGTTTTCTTATGCAAAGTGTGGGAAGTCATCCATGCGTCCATCGTGTTTAAGAGTGCACGAACAAACGCACTCCGAAGTGAAACCGTTCACGTGTTCAAAGTGTGGAAAGTCGTTTATTCGTTGTGGCGCTCTCAAAGGACACGAACAAGCTTACTCTGAAGTGAAATATTTCACCTGTGCAACGTGCTGAAAGTCATTTAGTTCGTCGAAGCTGCTCAGCGCGCACGAAAGGGTACACACGGATGTTAAACCGTTCACTTGTTCAACGTGTGGAAAGTCGTTCATTTTTTCGAACAAGCTCGAAGTTTATGAACGACTACACACAGGTGTGAAACGTTTCCACTGTGCGAAGTGTGGAAAGTCATTCTCGCGTGCATGTCATCTCAAACTGCACGAACTTCTTCACAGTGGTGTGAAACGTTTCAACTGTACAGTGTGTGGGAAGTCATTCCTGCGATTAGATGACGCCCGAAGACATGAGCGAATTCACTCGGGTGTTTAACGTTTCGCTTGCCCAACATGCGGAAAGGCGTACTTTTGTTTGGGTCACCTTACAGTGCACCAAAGAGTACATACCGGGGAGAAACCTTTCGTGTGGTCACTATGTGGAGTGTCTTTCAGATATTCAAGTAATTTCGTAGTTCATCAAAGAATACACACAGGAGAGAAACCGTACACTTGTACAGTATGTTCAAAGTCAATCGCACGGTCGGATAAACTGAAAGAACACGAACGGATTCACACTCGTGCAAAACCCTGACCATGTATATGGCAAATCAGCTGCTTGTTCGTCTGCTGGTAGATACCATGATGTAACATGGCGTAAGCCATTCAAGTATGGCACATGCAGAAACTCCCGTATATGTTCATGTACATACCCTTCCACTTCGTCCTGTCTGTAGCACACCGCTCTGTTGTTAAAAGCGGGAGTCCAATGTACTGTCTAACTTGGTTACTCCGCGTCTTCCGTGGCCTTCTTCTTCCGTGGCGGAATGTGACATCCAGGAGCATAACAAATTTGTCTAGGCATTTAAGTCACGGAAGTCAAGTTCATGTAATGTCAAAATGTTGGAATGAAACTTGTCATTTGGGCTATGTGTGGACAGTCATTCGTGCAGGGGTCAGGTGATAGTGTCCGGATGAATATTCGAAGGTGACATATGTTTCGGTTGTTAAGTGTGTTGGCTAGTTAGTATATTCTTGCAATAGTCACACTTGAAAGTATACATTCGACAATTATGTTCGGAATATTTGTTTTTGAGTCAGTAATAAGAATTGGCCAAAAGCATAATTTATGTGTCACCAAATTATACCTTTCCAGATGTATTGTATGTTGTATCCCCTCAAAATAGGGATACATTTTAGGGACCCCTTCAGTTACGCTTTCCTGAAAAACACCTCTCCAAAAACATGGTTCAAACAGCAGTACAATATTTACTCAATTCCTTCAGTTTGCATAGGCATGTTTCAGTCGCAAGATGGCGCCACTGTAGCGGGTTATTTTCCCCCCCGATATAATTGATGGTGATAATTTAACATTACACTACACAACACTGTTACACTCGTCATGTTATAGCTGACATGCCCGTAGTTGACGGGTAAGGCGACAACATGAAACTTTTTATGTAGTATAAATTTAAGTTATACTAATATCAATACTATAAATAACATATAAACGTGAAAAAAGTAACTCACCAGGTCATGTATCCGCCAGGGTTACATGATATTCTATACAGCTAGGTAGTCTTACAGATCCTTTGTGGAGTCGTAGATGTCAACCGGCCCAAACCACGAACGGATTTCCTGCCTTATCATTATTATTTATAAATTTACTACACCATAATTATCTACTCCTTTTAGTTTTGTTGTATTATGTCATTACGTACAATTATCATCTTCATGAATTGCACACATGATTAGATAATGACTAGTGACTTGTTTTGATCTGTTTGTTCTATAATACGTTTCAACCAACATTCACTAAATATTAAATGTAATTACTGCCGAGTATACAAAAAATATCAGATGTCATCAGATATAGAAGACTCCAGTAATTGGTGCATGTGTGCCATACATCAATTAAACGAAAACCCCGTTAGCACATCCGTCATACAAGATTTTTGGGTATTAGTAGATTTGTTTTATGTAGCGCAGTATCAAGTCCGTATGACCTCTGTATGCGCTTTACATTTACCCCTGGTACGGTTATTCCTTCTAACACCTTTGTGAGAATTAATTATTACTTTGATGACACACATATATCACATTTTGGAGCGCGCGTACAAAGAAGCGTTGTGTAACGAGGCCATCAATCATTGTATTTCCTATCAATTAAGGATAAAAGCACAGCTACTTATACAAAATATCAAATTGTGTATTGATTACACTGGACAACAACAAAAACTTGTTGTCTGTTACTAAGGGAAATGCATATGTTTTTGACAAAATCTGGGCCACTGATTCCAAATTTGAAGTCAGAATTTGGCGAGGACGTCAGGTTTTCTTTCAAGGTATGTATATGTATTAATGATATCTGGCATGCTATATTAAAGATTTTATGACTGTATATCATCATATTGTACCATTGTACAATATTGTAAGCATTGTATCATACAGTGCTTAGTAATTACGTTCACGTTATATATATACGCTGTGTGTGTATATATATATATATATATATATTTATATATATCTATATATATATAAATATATATATATATAAAGACAATGATTGAACTCCAAGTGTATAACGTATAGTATACAAATCAAGAACATAAACAAGTTACTGAAAAAAGAACCTCATAAACATATTAGAACATGCTAACCAGGGGCCGGTTTCATGAAGCGGCTAAGAACGTTCTTAACGCTAAGATGATTGTCTTAGTAAATGACGTGTTTTTTTTTAAATATAAGCAAACATAGGAGTTTACGCAAACACGTGACGTTAAGTAATTGCGTAACTTTAAGTAAGCTTCATGAAACCGGCCCCTGATTTAAATATATTCAGCGTAGGCACCGTTCGGAAGTGTTCAAAACTGTGTGAGACACGCGCTCGTGCGTTGAATTGTACTCCTGTTGTTGGAACCAGCAGTAATCACCCATCATGTTTGGGTTGAACCGGCCTTGGTACCTAGTTTCCATCACCGAAATGTCTTGATGAAACATTTCGCCATGCGCATCGCTTACCTCGCCCAGATTAGGTGGAAAGACATCAAGGTGAGAATGCAAGAAGTGATTTTAAGAGACATCCTCCAGCCCATTCGCTTATAGGCTTTTAGCATGTTGTCCGCTAATTCAGCATACTGTTCAGCTCGAGGGTTCCCAAGAAAGTTCTGCACATCTAACATAAATGCTTCCTATGCTGCTAACCCAAGTGGTTTCAGTTTATTGTTGAACTCGTGATCACAAATCGCTTCTCGGATTTGGGACCCAACGAAAATGCCTGCTTTGAGTTTAGCATCACTTCTCTATGAGATACTAGAAGCCACAAACGTCGTGATCCATAACCTTTACACAGTTTTTCATAAGGCCGAGTTTGATGTGAAGCGGTGGAAAGTAGACCCTGGGGGGTCTACCAATGGCTTATGTTGCACATTGTACCAACCAACTATGTGTTCATGTCTTTCAGGCCAGTCTTTTACAGCATAATGATTGTTGTCATCACGGCTGTCCCACAGTCCCATATGCACAAGAAGCACATGTGTTTTGTATACCCCAGACTATGAAGAGTGTCCATCCATCAGGCACATATTCGTTTCCTAACTCATGCATGAGGCCACTAACACCAGTAATAAAAATAATATATATTATTTGGTATATCGCCACGTCCAGTATTGTTCGTGGCGCTTCACAACATATTAAAATACATAAAAATTGTAGAATTGCAAAAAATATGTATATGTATATTAATTTAAAATAAATATTAGTGGTAAAGAATAAAATAAATACATACATATTGAATAATGTAGAATTTCTAAATAAAGAAGTAAATAAATTGCAGTTAATCATAAACATTAAATAATATTAATAATAACTAATCTAGCACAATAACTTTATAAAATAATACTAATAAACAAATATATATCTGTATGATTAATAATAAAAAATAATTTAGTAAAACATTTGATATAAAATAGTTTACGTGAGGAATAATGAATAATCACTATACGAATACGATAACTAATTATAATTGGATAATAGAGGGCAGTGTTCATCTAGAGCGACACTAATATGAAACACAACAGAAATATGTCTTCAGACGACATTTGAAGCTGGCGAGAGTGTCACAGGTTTTAACAACACTTGTGTTCCATAGGGACGCAGCAACTACAGCGAACGAGCCGTCCCCAGCCTTGATACGAGTGCGCTTCACTTCCAACATGTTAAAGGGAACAAAAACTTGCTTGAATTCATGTTAAATTACATCCTGCTATCTATTTCTACGTCCACCAAGCCAACAAATTCAATGAATTAGAAATTCCACATTTTATGCTGTGCATCCGAACATTTTCGAATATGCATATTTTTGGCGCGCTTTTCGGGATGCCGAGATGTGACGTCACTTATGACTCCAACTCGCATCAGGCCGACCCTTTCCATGCATTCAGAGCATATGTTTACAAGTATAGCTTTTGGGTCGAAACGAGCGTCAGAACGAGTTATTGTGCAACATTCCGACGTAATACAAACACTAGTGATCATAAAGGAACAAACATTTATCTTACGGTTCCACATGAATCGAATTTTATTCAAAACAACGAATGCGAATGGGCTTACAAGTCGACTAGGTTTCGCCGAGCTTGGGCTCGTTTTCAGAATAATTATATCGAATGCAACCAACGGGAGATAATCTACACCAATAAACATACATAGCAAACATGTATTGTATCCAGCTACATAAAGTAACGTGTATAATATCATAATATCACTAGAATATCGATATATGAAGGAGTTGTACAATTTATCATAACAACTTAAATCAGTCAGACAGTTTCCGCTGGTCCCGCTAGCTCAGTGGGTAGGCGCCTTGGTTACTTGTTGTTTATTTTACAATCGGGCGACGCCGGTTAAATCCTGACAGCATACAAACCATTGATTTTATTTACACTTTTTTTATTTATGTTTTCACGAAGTAATATAAACAAAATTATTTTATACTATAATGCACTGTTTGTAAATAATTCTTATTTTTGTAGTAATTATTTATTCGCCACAAAAATTAAAATATGGTCATTATATAACGATGTTTCTAAATTTTATTTATCCAAACAAATATAAAGTAATGGATATATAATTTATTAATTGTAAATATATTGTATGGTAATATATTGTAATTATATATGTGAAAACAGATTGTGATCTGTCTGGATAAATACAATTTAGAAACATCGTTATATATAATGACCATATTTTCATTTTTGTGGCGAATAAATAATTACTAAAAAAAATATTTACAAACAGTGCATACTTTAGTATACTAAATGATTTGGTTCATATTACTTCGTGAAAACATAAACAAAAAAAAGTGTAAAGAAAATCAATAGTTTGCATGCTGTCAGGATTGAACCGGCGTCGCCCAATTATAAAATAAATGACAAGAAACCAACGCGTCTACCAACTGAGCTAGCAGCGCCAACAGAAATTTACTGACTGTTATGATAAATTGTACAACTTCTGCTTCATATATCGATATTCTAGTGATATTATGAGATTATGTACGTTACTTTCTGTAGCTGAATACAATATATGTTATAATTATTCTGAAAACGAGCCCAAGCACGGCGAAATCTAGTCGACTTGTAGGCCCATTCGCATTCGTTGTTTTGAATAAAATTCGATTCATGTGGAACCGTAAGATAAACGTTTGTTCCTCTGTGATGACTAGTGTTTGTATTACGTCGGAATATTGCATAATAACTCATTCTGATGCTCGTTTCGATCCAAATGCTATCCTTGTAAACATGCTCTGAATGCATGGAAAGGATCGGCCTGATGCGAGTGTGTGTCATAAATGAAGTCACGATACCACGTGATCGCCTAGCTCATTAACATTTAATTTTCCGCGGGAATCGCTTCACAGATGGGCTTAAAATCGAATTTATGCTACAAATGTATTTGTCTGTATTTGTTTAATGTTGTCAAATGTTACATACAATGTTAAACTTTGTGTACACATGGAAAAAGGATTTTAGCTAATGCCTTATTTTTATTTCCTTTAACTGCTCGCAGAGCGCAGTGCTCTTGCCGGTTGATATGGGTGCACGGGTTCACACAGGTACACGGGCGCGTCATTGTGCTTGGCTTTGTACGTGAGTACCAGTATCTTGTAATCCAACTCTGTGCGCAACAGGCAGCCAACGAAGTTCGCGTAACAGGGGTGTGGCGCTGTCACTACGTGGACGACGCAGGATCAGTCTGGCAGCCGAGTTGTGTATTCGTTGCAGACGCGCGATGTTAACTGCAGTCGTGCCGTACAAGAGTGCGTTGCAGTAGTCAATCCGCGATGTGATGATGGCATTGACCACGCGTTCCTTTGTCGGTTTGGGTAAAAAACGGCTAATCTGATTTATGTGGCGGAGGTAGAATGAGCAAGCGCTGACAGTTTGCGACACTTGCTTTTTCATATCTAGGTGTTTGTCAATAAAGACACCGAGACTTTGAACACATCGTTAAGTTGTAATTGTAAAACCACCAACGCGAATCACAGTGCCATCAACGATTGCATCAGCAGACATGGGTAGGCTACAATCGGAAGATACTGTGTCTTGCCGTCGTTCATGCACATAGAATTCCATGCCATCCAGTTCTTTATTTCATCCAAACAGTCCTCCATTTGCTGAACCGCAGCCGTTAAAGCGGATCGACTGAGGTCGAAATGTGAGTAGATATGTAAGTCGTCAGCATAGTGGTGGAAGAATAGTCCATGGACTCGAATAATGTCACCGATAGGTTGGACCGATTAATATTCACTGTGTCCGGTCTTGCAGGTACGATGTCATCCAGTCCAGTGCTTTTCCAACAAAGCCATAGTGCAAACGTAGACGCTTAATCAAGATGTGATTGTTGATAGTATCGAAGGCGGCACTAAAATCAACGAGAACCAAGATGGCTCCTTGTTTAGTGTATTCTATCTTTAAAAAGGCAGCTAAGTTTAAGATCACGAAAGATGGAAACTTTGGTACCTTCCTGTAGGAGATTCCGTTGCTGTAGTCTGGAGCCCAACACTTCAGCCTTCTCCTTTGACAATGACAGGTCTCTCACCAGATCGTTCAACTCTTCTTCAGTTAGCAAGTGTGGCATCTTTGCTTCAGGTTCGTACAGTTCGTCCGTGTCATCCATATCAGCATCATCGCACTCGTCATCAGAGTTGTCATTGCTTTAAACTTCAACAGCTGCTAGGGGAACTGGTACAGGATTCTCCAAGTCACGGGGGACCGGCTTCAGAGCAAACTTACAATCTGGATATGCAACTTTTGACTTGTTTTTCTTTGAGAAACTAGCAATTATTGTCATACAAAAGTAGCGGTCAGACTGATGATTCGTTGGCTCGCGCCATAGCATTGGCACAGCAAAAGGCATTCCCTTCCTCTTACCACTCAATCACAGCGTAAGCGTCGAGTTACACGCGGTGCAGCAAACATGAGGCGCCCAGCTCTTGTCTTGGTCTCCAACTTTACATCCCAAATAATACATGTAAGCAGTTTTCAATCAGTTGGCAAGGTTCTTGCGCTGGTCACGTGAAGTGTATTTTCCACATATATAACAACAGTTATCAGGGTGATTCACACAGCCTCGCCTATTCGTGATGTCTGAGAAACATAGGCCTAACCTGAAAAGATACGCTATAGCTGGTGGACGCTAACTCAAGCCGGGAATCACGGCGCTGTTGCGAGGAGCGGGAAACCCGTTACCCGGCATTATGCTCTGTTCCAATCACCTCGTGTATGTCGTGAATACGGCTTGGCGAACTGGAAAGTTCACGAGTTTACCACTTGTCAATTTATGCAACTGGGTCAAGTAGGGGTTACGAAGTCGTATTCACGGTATACACGACGTAACTGGAACGCAGCATTAGCCAGCTTTGTAATTCGTAACAGGAAGTCTGCTGTGTTCAGCGTGTAGGAAAATTAACAACGTACACTCTTGAGGTCAACTCGGCTATCGTCGGCGATACTGCCAATAAAACTTGTTTGAAACTTGATGTATTGTTTATATTTGAGCAAGCTCCCTGTCTATGTCAAATACCGAACATTTTAACGGAGTTACTGAAGTAATGATACAATTCGGCGAGCAGCCTTCAACATAGATATTATGATCTTAAAGAACACTATATTAATTAATAAATAAAAACCTAAAAATGGACTGGGTGATTTTAAAATTAAGTAATTATTCCAATTATACTGGGTTGGCACTAGGCAGCCTAGTGCAATTGGATCATATGAATAACTTAAAATGGCCAAATTCTGACTTCAGATTTGGAATCAGTGGCCCAGATTTAGTCAAAAACACTTGTATTTCCTTTAGTAACAGACAAGTTTGTTTTTGTCCAGTGCTATTTATAACGCATTATCACATCTAATCGATCGCAACGTCATGTTTAAGCATATTCATAGCATCGTAGTTGTTAACTCTAAATCTTGTAAGGTGTCGGGCATGACATTGGTAGACAGCGGGCTGTTCAATTCTTTTAATCCCCTCAAGTCAAACGGACACTCTCTTAGCAGAGGGTGCATACGCACCCATCGCACACCCCACGTACCCAGCCTACGAGCCTGGTGTCTCGCTACTTATAGTATAAGCTCAATATTTAAACAGGCAATTTAAACAATTCTCCACACTGGCACTGCAAGATACGAACACTTTATGTAAATAGCTGATGTAGAGCGACTTTTAATTTAGATTACAAAATTAAACAAACCGATATTGGTCATGTGTCCAAGTAGAAGGTAGGCTATAGTTTACAAAGACTTACCACATCGATACCTTGTGTCGCTTTCAAATATGGCTAAAATATGAAACAAATCGAGAATAAGTTTCGCAAAAAAAGAAAAATACACCGGCCCACATATTATATGAACATACTCTCAGAGAACACAAATGAATAGAAACCAATGTGCGGTATGTGTCGTGACGTAGATGACATTCACATATATGACGTCGTGATAATCAAACTAAGAATAATATACAAATCGGTCTGATAGATTACTGCTGCCAATTAAACTAGTCTGAAACAATACTAATCTATCTAACTGATATTGAAAACATGTGGTCGAAATGCAATTTGAACTCTGCACGAAATTCTGGTGTTAGGCCCTATTGCGAAATGACCCGTTAATGCGACGCTCCTGTCTGACACCAACCTACTCAAAAGCGCTCAGTATAACGCCCATAAAAGACCAATCGTGGTACGGACGGTATATTAGTTAACGAAAATGTACTAGCTTTGGGCAACCAGTAGACCTTAACGATCTCGAGATGCGGATGGGCGGAATGATCAGTGACATGAGAACTTCGTATAGTCATATACCATACGACATCTTCTCGCATAAACGTGGACACCAAAGCAGTTCGTGGATTTCATCACGTTAGATTCATCGTCGTAATCCGTCATGATTCATTATTACGGAACACTGCCATTGACAACGATGCACCATTTATTCAGAAAATCGATTTCTGGTTAGATATTTACTCCAATTGACAGTACCGTCATTATCTTTTGGACGACGGTACTCCCAGAGAAACACAAAACACCTTTCATTCATATCAATGAGATTTGACGGCAGCTGGTGTAGGTTCAATATATTGTGTCGAGGTTGGAACAAAGGTGCAGTTCTAAAAATTTGTGTTCGTATGTGAATGATTAGTAAGACGAATAGCTAAGTAAGCAATCTTTCAGTGAGGTGGAGGCATGCCCGTATATCATTGGTAACTCTCCCTTCGTTTCCTGTCCCCCCCCCCACCCAATCTTTCGATTATGTTGATCTGCCACGTATATGATCAGTGTCACGGTGAAAATGTTGATTATCATAACGAGCTAGTTAGTTGCATACGGTGATCCCACCGGTAACTGGGCAGACAATTTGCGATCTTCACCGTATAGCTCTTGGTGACAGCTTATAAGTTGTTTGTCATCAACGTCACGTGTGGTGCCATCTCCGTCACAATAGACGACAATAGATGACCGTCACATAAAAGACAGTTCACCGTTCACATCACCCATTATGAAAATGGCTGGTCTGTGCTGTTTCTGAACGACCAGTTTACACTCGTTCATCAGTGTTTATCTGTGACTATGTTTGTCCGACCTATATTTCACGAGGTGCGGAGAAAGTTATTGAGATGTTCTACCTAAGCATCGCATCAAAGCAGTTGTGACGTAGATGACATGGTATCAAGGGACGTGGATTTGTATGCAAGAAAACTTCAGTTATTCAAAATGTTTGATAGCTAACACTTTTTGTTGGGCACTGATAGCAACATCATTCAAAGAGATTACCTTTCGCGATTTATACGTGAATTAATTTATACTTGTTACAATTAATTGATACCATATATAAATTGAAGACCAGCTGAGCGAAAGGGACAGTAAATGTTCGTATACGTAGGCCTACACTGGAAAATTGCAAGATAAATAACGAGAATAACCACTTCTAATCTCAGTAAACTATGCTGTCCAACACGAAGAGGTGTTCCTTTATGAAACGACACATCTAAGAAATATAATTTTGAGATTTGTCTTTACTAACATAGTTCATATCAATTAAAGTGCCGGGACACCAATTTGCCCGGTTACTGCGAACTTACCATAAGTGTGTGTGTGTGTGTGTGTGTGTGTGTGTGTGTGTGTGCGTGCGTGTGTGCGCGCGCGCATGCGTGCGTGTGTACACTTGTGTGGGCGTGCGAGCATGCTTGCGTGTTTGCATTTGCCTTCTTGAAAACTGTGCCTTTTTTACCATTTAAATGGCACTGGGCCCAGTGAAAATAAAAATTAACAGCTTTGTGTGTGCGCGCGCATGCGTGGGTGTGTACAATTGTATGGGCGTGCGTGCATGCGTGCGGATTTGCATTTGCCTTCTTGAAAACTGTGCCCTTTTTACTATTGTCATTGAAATGGCACTGCATGGGCCCAATGAAAATACAAATTACTGCAGTTTTGCATTCGTGCATTCCATGAAGATTCCAATTTGAGAATCACTTGACTTGATTTTGGGAAACTTATTAAATAAGTGATTAGTTTGTCCGATGATTCTGCCAAAAAGTTCTACAAAAATGTTGCACAAATGAGGTAACATGTTGTAGTGACGTAGTAGTTTCATATATTTTTATTTTTAAACTGTTTCTTTGTGACCCGCTAGGTGGGGTAACTGTTTTGGTTTAGAAAGTTTTGTTGACACATTTCTCTGTATCAGTATATACAATACAATTTTGAAATACCGCTAATTGTAAAAAAATAATTGGCAATCCCATTAAACAATTATAGTATCGTATATATTTTTCTAACCATCTGTGACTGAAAGGATCCTGGACGATAATACAATAACTTCGTGAGCAGCGCCATATTTCATGTCGCGTGGTCACGTGATCCGTATCCACAGCAAACAGAAACGGTCTAGCCGAGAAAACTCTTCTGTAAACGTTTTACGATTGACATATCGATTAACATAGGACGTGCTGCGTTATTATAATTCCTGTTACAGGTTGCATACAACCTGCAGTATTGGTTGCCGGCATTTGCCGACTGCTGGTTCGTGATAGCGGTAACACGATTCATATTTACGGCTGATTTGACGTGTAATTTAATTCAAAATGCCGAGCCGCCGCGAGACGATGCAGACGATGCTGAACGAGATCGAATGGGACGAGGGCCTCACGATGCCCGTCGCCAACGCTCAGAACAAACAGCTCGAAGATGAAGTGAGTTATGATGTCATCGCATCATATATGAAACATGTCTTGGCCAAAAAGTGAAGGCCGTAATTACAGTAAATAGGCAGTAAATATATAATTTCTACTGCCTGCATGGGCTTGTCGACTAGCGTTACAGTAATATAATTATAAACATTCTGTTTTAATAAAACATCTTATGAAACATTTGCGAAAGATAACCATACTGTAACTCTCTATAACTTATTTGTGTCATGTTATGCAAATAAATTGTCAGAAAAGTTGCTTTTAGTGAAATACTTACAGTTTGCATACTAAAACACAACACACCGCCAAAATGTTGCTAACAACTTTAAGCAATAGTGAAGTGAGATCGTGTGCGCCACATGGCATAAAGAGGACAAGTAAGCATGATAGGTAGTGATACAAGTTTGTTTGGTTTGCAGCTCCTCAAAGCCCAGAACCGGATGGTGACCATGCAGAACCAGTACAAAGAGAATGAGGACCGAGTGAACGCCATGTCTTCTCACCTCAAGAATGTCCGCCAGGAACTCCTGCACACACAAGTAAGTATTTAGCCTCAATTATCCAGACTGAAGTGCCACTTGTTTGTCGCTCCTACAGAGCCTGGGGACTTTTGTCATTCTCACAGTGACAAAAAGCAAATGGTTTCAGCAAAAAAATTATTTCAAATTTTTTAATTTAAATGTTATAAAATTGTTTTTTGTTTCATAAAATAAAAAAAATCTGAAAATAGGTGGTGGTGCATTTTGGGTTTTTCTTATCGACCAAGTGTCCATTATGGCCCAAACAAAAACAATATGAGACATAAAGTGAATAGTGGATACGAGAAGTGAAGATTGAAGATTTAACTTATAGTTTGGGATGGGGGGCACAGTAGCATAGTGGTTAGAGCATCAGACTCTCGATCAAGAGATTCTGCATTCAAATCTTCTCGTTGTCATTTTTAACCCTGACCAAGTTCATTCACTCCACATTGCTCCAATTCACTCAGCTGCATGAATTGAGTACCTTACCATAGACAGTGGTGGATATTTGTGTACGAATAATCTTCGTGCAGTAACTGCAGATGGCTAAATGCTTCCCAGAGAAAAATGGTATTCAATGTCTGCAAGAGAGTAAAGAATAGAGCACTCTGGGGTGTCCTATGGTTTTTGCACTATATTCATCTTCTTCGATCACTCTAGACAGGAATGCCTGTTGCACTCACAGATGATGTCCTCCTCTCTTCCTTGACATTTCCATGCATCTTCTCGTTCAAGTAGATGTTGTCTGGCCACACACGTCGCCTGGGGCCGATGCATTAAAATCCATCGGTAGGGCAGATCAAGTTCTTCAGCACTGGCGGGCAGTTGGTCTACGGGAGGGGCCCTGGAAAAATGCCACCGGGTGAAGTTGGAGGTGCAGGATTGCCATGTGCCCAACAACTGCATCATTCACTATATATGACGGATTGCGCTATATATACGAACATACCTTTTTACTTTGGCTGTCTGTTGCAGATCTTGGTGGACGCACGTAAGAAGGAGATTCTGACGGAGGACCACATGATGAAGCTGGCCATCAGGGAGGATGGGAGGCTGAGGCAAGAGATGGTCAAGGTGGACCACGACATCAACAACCTCAAGGAACAGAAGAACGTCTCAGAGGTACGTCTTTATACCTCTTCTGTTATCTAGTTTATTTTAGCTGCACTACTTTATTTATATGATATTATGTATTTTCCGTACACATTAAATTTGGTATTTTAGTTATGTTCTTTTTAAGGTTTTAGTGCCATTTTAACTGTTTTTTACAATTTTTTTCATGAGTATTAACTTGGTATAATATAATTTTCACATATAACTCCTATAATTGTAAGCATTATTAGTATTAATTTATTTATGAATTTTAGTGTAATAAACTAATGTGAATAAGGAAATAATAAAGGCAGCATCCCAAAATAGAACATATGTTGGAGATGTGTAGTTTTGGCCCTGTGCTCCACTTTGACAAAAAATAATTAAATAAACAGTTGAAAAAATAATACCAAAAAATTAAATACTTTGAATAAAAAATATGAATTTTGAAATGACGATTAGTGCAACTATAGTATTTGTTTGAGATACTCTGCCGTTTGACTGTGTTTACTTGTGTGCTTGTGCAGAACAACATCTTCCGCCAAATGCAGCAGTTAGAGCAGATGAAGGCCCAGATGAACTGGGACCAGCAAGCATTGGAGGCTTGGCTCGAAGAGTCGGCTCGCAAGGACGAAGACACCATGACATTGCAGAAATACGCACGTGAGGACGAGAGCAAGGTCAAGGTATGTCACTGTGGCAGCGAGGCCCACAGTTGCATGATTCGTTTCTATAAAACATTATTCGATGCCGCATATTTCTAAATGAGTTTTAGGGATGTTTGCAAAAATAAAATGAAAATAAAGCTCATAAGAGGATTTGCTAATATACTATACATATTTATTATGTGTGATAGCAGTGCGATCCGTTTCTGTTTAAAAAAAAATTATTTAGATGCCGCATATCCCTAAAACAAAATCAGGGGTGGTTATAAATAATAAAAGTAAAGTAAAAATAGAGCACATGTATGAGAACCTTGAAAGGATACAGTATTATTAACCATTTGTGGGATTTATATATATATATTTATATATAATTTGTTTAATTGGGATTATATATAATAAAGATATATATATATATACATATATACTGATATCAGTGGATACAAATTTTGTGTTAACGTGAATAATCTATTACGACATATGTCATAATAGATTATTTATAGAATTAATAGTTACTATGCAATTATGTACGCATGCTTTAAGTTTGCCCTCATTTATTTTACTGGTTTCTTAGAATTAAACAAATACATGAAATAATACACTTTAATTCATGTGTCATGCAAATATTTATGTTGTACAACAAACATTTTACGTGCACCCGATCACCACTAGGAAACTTGATGTAATTGGGTCACGCTGTAATGGAGTCATGTTATAATGGCATCACACTGTAACGGGGGTAACGTATGTGTTGAATTGCAGGAGTTGTCTTTGAAAATTGCCCATTTGACAGACAACGCTCAGGCGCGCCGCAGAATGCTGGACCATGAGACCATGGAGACACATACTGCCCAGGTAAGGACCTTGGTATAGTGGATGCCATTTCCTGTTCTCATTTCTCACATGTATGCACAATGATCAAGGGTGTTACATTTGTGATGTTCTGCAAGGAAGATATTTGAATGATAATTTTTGATGGTAAAGTTCATAAATCACTGTAGGCATTCTACGCTTCATATCAACAGTAAGCTACTTTGACAGTGAAATAGATGAAATCTTACAAATATGACAATACTAATTTTGAATTTGAACAATCCTTTTGACAGCTAAGTTTGTAGTAAACATACCCTCTGTCAGGCACAGTGCTTTTTGCAGAATACCTATATTCAATACATTCAATACATTTTTTTTAATATACAAAAAAATAAAACAAGCTGATATTTAGACTGATTTCTGGGGAGTAAAATGTTGCAAATTTTGTTTCATATAGGTCGATTTTTATAGCCTCAGAGATGGCGACACTTGATCGAAATAGTAATGCCGATTAACAAACAGAAACATTAATACAGATTTTGTTTTATCTGTTAATAAAACAGATTTCAACCAAAAACTGGGTCGGATTCAGAACTTACATCACGATCTGTCATGGTTTGCCGCCTGAAGTTGAACACTTAAATTTGATGTACTGCGCCGTTCGCCCCATTCAAAATGGTTTTGTTGAAAGTTGATATTGTGCATTTTATGCTACTGACTTCTAAAGTATTTTCAGTGTTTTAACGTTGGTTTTAGATTGAATTGGACAAGACGGCGGAAGAGTTCCGGAAGTGTCACGGGGATCGAGAGAGTCTCATCTCACAGTGGGAACACACCATCGAACAGATGCGGCACAGGGACAACGAGATGGACTACTTGACCAAGGTAACCTTGATCTTTGATCCCTGATAGGACAAAATACACAAAGGTGGCGCATTTGGTTAAACATTGTTGGATTTTCTTGGAATTGTTTAAGGTTAGAATACTGGTTGTTTTTGCACAAATGAGGGTGGTCGACTTTGAATGCTTCCTTTGGGTTATGTATACATGTCACGTATGTATACATGTCACGTATGTATACATGTCACGTATGCAAGTGTATACTTTTTTAGAAAGTTCATAGACACAGCTATCCAACTGTAATATACCTGGTAAGATTTCACAAAAAACACGTAATTAATTTTTGACCATTGATGATAAAAGTAACAGTAAAATAGGGGGCAAGACATGTACTAAATTTCATCGCAAAATCTTCCAGAATTCAAGTTTTAGCGTTTTTGGTGAAAAATGTAAGAAACTGACAAAATGACTCCTAACGATGGCCGACAAGACCAAATTGCAATGAAATGTGTTTTTCAGTCATTATTTTAAAACGAAATAAATGCATTTAAACAACATAATAACACAAGTCAGACTCTTTAGTATAAATCAAAGTATAATATTAAAACAAAATTATCAACCAGTATTCTAACTGTAATGGTTCCGTTGTTTTTTAATACATTTGTGTTCATGTCTCTCTAGAAACTGGTCGTGGTGAAGAATGAGGTGCGGAAACACGAAGAGACGATCCGCGAGAAGCAGCAGTTCTACGAGAATGAGATCGAGAACAACAAGGAGCAGGAAAGGAAGATCTCGCTGTCCGAACGAACCGCCACCAAGCTGCGCTCCGACTACCAGGCACTCGAGACTGAGCGGGACCAGTTCCAGAGCGAGGTGTGGCCGAGTAACTAGTCTACGTGAAGGCAATCAGGGCACAACGCAATGTATACATTTTTGACAACTAAAAAATGTCAACTGAATTGCTGTTTATCGCATTTTACCCTGACACCCTTAATTGTTCACCTTTGTTCTCTTGCAGGGGAGGAGGCACATCACTCAGATGGTTCTGCTCTCTCAATGAAAATTCTCTGCCCGTCCAGATGTTCTGCAGTTTTCTCCCACACTTGGCCATCATGGCTGCCTTTTACTCTTCACACTGTCTCTCTCTGTTATAATTTTGATCTTACTCTTCTTTTTCCATCCTGTTTCCATGCTCTCTTTGTTAATCTTTTGTCATTCCCTCCTTCGAAGTCCCGCCCATCTCCGTCTTCCCCCAACTGTAGATTGTGATTCCACAATATGTGTGCGCCACAAACAAGTGTAGAAATAGTTAGAAAATGTTAAATGCTTTCATAATCTGAAATATAATTTTTTTCTAAATGTCTTTTTTGAACGTGACTAACATGCATTTTAAAATAAACCTCTGACTTGTAGATGGACGCATTGAAGCGAACAGTGGATCGCACTGCCCTTGACCTTGAGACGACTCGCTCTACGATTACTCAGATCAAGAAGGACGTTGCAGACAAGATGACTGCGTAAGTGTCTTGTGTCAGCACGGACTCGGTTGGGGGTGGCTTCAATTATTTATACGAAGGGTAATAGTGGAGTATTTTTTTAATACATACACATTCACATATGGACACAAACACATATGTACACACAAACACATACATATATACACATATGCACACATACATACACACACACACACACACACACACACACACACATTCAACGCATTCACACACACACAAACACATTCAACGCACTCACACATCACACACACCACACACACCACGCACACCCACATGCACACCACACACACACCACACACACCAACCCCCTCCCCCTGCACGCACACCCCTCCTCCATCCCCACCCTTCCCCCACAATCCCACATGCACCTACATCCACCCTGTCACACTGCAGCCTGAACCGAGCGAAGGACCAGCACGAGGGCCTTGTGGATAAGCTGAAGCTAGTGGAAGAGACAACCCTGAGTGCGGAGGAGAACGCGGCACGCATGGATGAGATGATGGCTGCGGAGGAGTCCGCTCAGTCCACCCTCGCTGAGGAGATGAGACGGCTCAGGGACATCCAGTTCAAGAAGACCCAGGAACTGCACAACGTCAAGACAGAGGAGAAGAACTGCACCGCCCAGATACAGGTACGCAGGCTTGACAGAAGGAATAGAGTGTTATCTTACTGTTTCTGTTACAGGTACACAGGCTCGACAGAAGGAATAGAATGTTATCTTACTGTTTCTGTTACAGGTACACAGGCTCGGCAGGAGGAGTAGAGTGTTATCTTACTGTTTCTGTTACAGGTACACAGGCTCGACAGAAGGAATAGAGTGTTATCTTACTGTTTCTGTTACAGGTACACAGGCTCGACAGAAGGAATAGAATGTTATCTTACTGTTTCTGTTACAGGTACACAGGCTCGGCAGGAGGAGTAGAGTGTTATCTTACTGTTTCTGTTACAGGTACACAGGCTCGACAAAAGGAATAGAGTGTTATCTTACTGTTTCTGTTACAGTACGCAGGCTCGACAGAAGGAATAGAGTGTTATCTTACTGTTTCTGTTACAGGTACACAGGCTCAGCAGGAGGAGTAGAGTGTTATCTTACTGTTTCTGTTACAGGTACGTAGGCTCGGCAGGAGGAGTAGAGTGATATCTTACTGTTTCTGTTACAGGTACGCAGGCTCGGCAGAAGGAGTAGAGTGTTATCTTACTGTTTCTGTTACAGGTACGCAGGCTGGGCAGGAGGAGTAGAGTGTTATCTTACTGTTTCTGGTACAGGTACGCAGGCTCGGCAGGAGGAGTAGAGTGTTATCTTACCGTTTCTGTTACAGGTACGCAGGCTCGGCAGGAGGAATAGAGTGTTATCTTACTGTTTCTGTTACACGTACGCAGGCTCGGCAGGAGGAGTAGAGTGTTATCTTACTGTTTCTGTTACAGGTACATAGGCTCAGCAGGAGGAGTAGAGTGTTATCTTACTGTTTCTGTTACAGGCATGCAGGCTAGGCAGAAGGATGTATAGGGTTGTTTTACTGTTTCTGTTACAGGTATATAAGCTGGGGAGAAGGAAGTAGATTATTATTTTACTGTTTGTGATACAGGTACACAGGCTTGGGAGATGGAGTAGATTATTACTTCACTATTTCTCTTACAGGTACTGGGAATTTTTCTGGTAAAGAAATATATTATTATTTAATGTTTTTGTTTGATGTACAGTGGCTGGGCAGAAGAAAGTAGATCACTATTTTAATGTTTTGTTAGAGATACAGTGGCTGGGCAGAAGAAAGTAGATCACTATTTTAATGTTTTTGTTACAGGTGTTGCAGGCTGGGAATTTTTTGTAAAGAATTAGATTATTAATTTACTGTTTTTATTATGTTGTATTACACAAGGATGCAGAGGTCATGCAAGGTCATGCCACTGCGCAGTACACAAGTGTGTATGCTACACAACAACCGTAGTCTCTGTAACCACACAATAACCATCGCCTGAACGTCAATACAACCACACCCTTCGTGTCCGTACCAGGGCAGTCGGGCGGCCATCCGTAACCTGAACAGTAAGATCAACGTGTTGGACAATGACTCTCTGAAGCAGCAGGAGATCATCTACAACGAGGACTACCAGATACAGCAGCTGGAGCGCCGCATCAACCGCATGCAGGGCGAACAGTCGAACGAGGAGAAACAAACGATGGAGGCAAGGATCAAACAACTCAACGACGACCTTGAGAAGAAGGTCGCTGTGCACGACGTGCTCACCCTGCAGCTCAAGAGGCTCCAGGTATGCAGCGGCGGTTATTTATTGATTTACTACTGGTTTTAATCAGCTTTTATTAATTTACATGTCATGGTTTAATTGAATTAGTTAATGTAGTGGCTCTTTTACACTTTGTGCATTGTGCAAATTCCTGTTATTATTATTATTCCAGTAGCTATGGTCGCTGAAAAATGGAATAATTCCATATAATGACAATGCAGTTGTTTTTCATATTTGTGCCACAGTGAAATGTCTTCAATTTATGTCAACAGTTTGGTGAGCCTTGATCGTTTTAGATATATAATTTTGCAATATTATATCTATATATATAAATAATAATATAATATACTGTATATACAATACTTATCAACATAGCAATACATTTTGTTGTTTGCAATTAATATTGATCATTTCTTATTTCGTCACGTAGGAAGACATCCGTCGCATCCGCCTGGTGGCTGATAACGGAAGGACGGAGAAGGCGTCATTGGTGAACAAAGTCGAGGAAATCGAACTGCACAACGAGAACTCACAACGAGAACTGATCAAGACCAGATCGAATAAACAGGTGATTGGAACATATCTCCTCACTGCAGATATCTCTAACTTGGACATTTTTAATGTTAGCCATTATCTGTTTATAACTATCTCCATTGCTGTTCATTATGTATAAATAAATATCACTTTTGCCATTCAGTACAATAATTTCAAATGCACGTGTTTATCAGGATCAGATGTTGACGGCAGAACTGCATAATTGTTATGTCATTACACATTAGCAATGTAGAATAATGTTTCACTCATGCGACAGACATGTTATTTACCCAAAACATTCAAATTCAACAGATGGCAATCATTGTATAGTTTGAAAGCGGTCACAGTGTTAGAATATATACTGTTGTTGTTGTTACGTAAGATAATTATGTGCTCAAATAATCTGACTTTACTTGTGTTGACAGTGACCTGTAGTCGACCTATGCCCCACATTGACCTGTAGTTGACCTATGCCCGACATTAGCCTGTAGTTGACGTTCATCCCATGTTAACCTGTAATCGACCTATGACCCACATTAACTTGTAGTTGACCTATGCCCCACGTAATATAATCTGTACTCAACCTATGACCCACATTAACCTGTATTTGATCTATGACCCACATTGACCCGTACTTGACCTATGACCTGCAGGCACTGATGGTGGACAAGAATGTGTTGAAGCTTGAGACGCGTCGCCTGCGTCGCCTGCTCTATAGCAAGGCCGACGAGGTCCTCACTCTGGAGCAACGCAAGCTGCAGCTGACCACCGCCATGCAGGAGCGCCATCGTGAGATCGAGGTCCACAAGGACATGCTCCTCGCACAGATTAAGTCGGCCAATGAGGAGCGCTCGCAGATCAGCGCCGAGCTGCATGAGCGAATCTCGATGATCGACAAACTGCGCAAGAGGTCGGTTTGTCGCTAAAGGTCAACGGAGCCGCTATTCAACAATTCTAAGTACACGGGACAATGTTTGATAAAAATGCATTATTGTATATCATCTGTGATAAATAGTTTTATTCAAAACAGCATCATTAAACCTATGATAAATAGGGTTATTAAAAAATTGAGTAGGTCAGCCAATGACATTGCAAAATTGATAGAGCGAATGTTTACCACATTAAAGACGGCTTTGTTGCCTGTGCACATGTACGAGTACTGATGTAGATTTACATTACTCTGTACAATCGAAGAAGACATGCAGAGCATTTTTTGACTAACACCACAATGTTGAACAACTGACTTTTAAAAATAAATATCATTCAACATGTTACAGCATGTTTTCTGTAGTCATGAAGGTTTTTGCCTTTTGTAGGAACTGCCTGCTAACATGATATATTTTGGTTTCAGATACGAGATTCAGATAATGTCGATGGCGCCACCTGAAGGGGAAGAGGAGCGATCGCAGGCCTACTACGTCATTAAGGTAGGTTTACTCAGGGACAGTCACAGTACCAATTGTCCTTGGTTGGATATTAAACTCATGTTTTGACTGCTAGCACCCAGGCCCTTAGCCAGGAATATTTTTTGCCAGTCATGATTTAATCAAAAGTGTACCTTTTAGCATGTGAATGGCTTGCGTGGAGGCTATTCACATCAATCCCAGCCATTATTGGCCAGCTTAGACTTTTCATTGACAAACCAGTGTCATTTCAGCCATTTATTTAATTAATACAAATCCATTCAATTTGTTTCACTACCAGTTGTGCCAGTGACAGTAATTAATGTAGACCCCCCTAGACTTGGAACTATTAGTTAATCTAGTGGCTAACTGGCCCCCCTAAATGCCAGTCTCATCAGTTGTAATCACCCATCTTGGCCAGTCATCTGCCAGTCTTCAAGACTGGCAGACGGGTCTCTTGGTTTTATAGATGGCATAAACTAATACAAAACACATTATTTTTGTGTGGAATTTTTGCAAATTTATGAGACCGCCCCTTAGTAGGGCCCCTAGTGATGACGTGGCATTGCCGGGGACTGTTGCTAGGCAGCCCAGGAGAAGGAGGAGCTACAGAGGGAGGGGGACGAACTGGATGCAAAGATCCGGAAAGCGGAGAAGGAGATCCGCGCCTTGGAGAACACACTCCGACTGATGAACAGTCGCAATGAGACCTATCGCAAGAGCTTCAATAACGTCAGCGACAACAGTAAGTCTACAACACCCCAGCAGGGGCAGCACATGTGCCTTCATTGCATTCGTTTCGGACGTTTGCACGTACAGTCGCGCCTCGTTATAACGCGGTAGTCGGGGTCCACGAAAAAATGAATCCGCGTTATAAACGTGGCGCGTTCCCATATCTGCCGTCAGGGGCGCTACAACGACGACCGACACCGCTGCTGCACGAAGAACGCCATCGAAGCCAACCAAAGTGTGCACGTCGCGCAGTCTTTATGCAGTTTATGAAGCTTATTAAACTGCCAGCCAATGTCAGTGTGTATTCTGTTTAAATGTCTACACTGTTGGACACTGTTGAACTGAATAAAATTCATGAATTGTGTACCGTTTTTAAATAAACAACGGACCAACAAGCCACGGTCAACTGAACGATAATATGGTACCGCTGACATAAGATCTAAAATAATGACCTGGCACTCAGCAGCCGAATATGCAAATTATTTGAGAAACACTGTGTTAGAGTTGATTAAGGATTTCAAGCTATAAGTACGCTCACAATTGGCTTAACTTCGTCTTTCAATCAATATCAAAATACCAATTTAGAAAGCACATTTACCGTGCCGAACAATATTACGATTCACCAATTCATATGCGGTTGACGAATTAATATTTTGGCGCACCAGTACAGGCAGTAGCTTTGCGTTCATCGCAGCGAAAAGCTAATATTTGTTATGCAATGTTAGCTTACTGATTTTGCCTACTAAGCTGTATTAAAAGTTTTTAACCCATTCTTAAGCAAGGCGTATTTGTGAATTTCAATTGCACTTTACTGGCGCCGAAACCTGGCGATCCGCGGAAACCATGAGCATGACTAGCAGATTGGAAACGATTCATTTGATGTCGGCGCAAAAACAAACAATAGTTTGTCATAGCGCCCATTTTCCCCCTGGCGGCAGAAATTCGGGGTCCACGACCGACCGCGTTATAACCGCGACTGTATATTGCATTCTCGGATGTGTGCAGTCGAAAAGAACGACATGTAACCGGATGCAAATTATTATGTTACCGTGACAGTTTATATTTGTGTTTTTCACAGTTATGAAGACTTTGTTGCTGTTTAATTGGATCATATTTTGTGGAATCTGTGTAGTGTACATATATCAGAAATAGAGTGTGTGGGAGATATTTGTAAATAATATTTGTATATAACATTTAAACAAACATTTTCTTGCATCTGAATGATAAAATAACTTTAAATGTGTGATGTCCAGTCCTCATTCATAGCATTTAGTTATGTATTGTTCTTAATACTAAAATATATGTGTTGAAGGTATTCTGCCCACCAAACTGTGTTTAATAAGCCCGAAAGTGTGTCCATAATTTAAAACTTGCACCCATGAAATGTTCAAATTGTAAAGACAACGTTAAAATACTAACCAGCTGTTAGTGTCTGTATAGGGGTGTACTGCCCATAATTGGCACTTTTTGCAGAGGCACATGTCCGTAAGCGCAAATACCTTTGAAGTTGCATAGTTCCCACGTCCCAAGCGACAAATCGAGCGAAGTCAACTGATTCAGCAAACTTCCTGCTAATAATGTCATAACGGACAGACATCCTCCCCGCAAGAACTTACTATGTCACATTTCTAGTATGTCATAACAGACAGACATCCTCCCAGTAAAAGGACTTACTATGTCACATTTCTAGTATGTCATAACAGACAGACATCCTCCCTGTAAAAGGACTTACTATGTCACATTTCTAGTATGTCATTATTTTTGTGTCCAACCCTTCACAGCTGACGGTAAGTACGGGAATCGTTATTTTCAAATCATTCCAACTTTCTACTTCATATCACCAGTGTGCACCTGTTGCCATAGAAACACATCGCCCATTTCATTCAAGCTGATGAGACCATAAACTTCAATTTTCTATTTTGTGCTATTTCACATATTTAAAAAATAAGATTTTTACAAATGTCGTTTACATATAAACATTTACATTGAATACTTTTTACATAATTTATGTTGACGTTTTGCATAGTTTTTAACATTCTACAGCATATTATTATAGTTTGTTATCATTTACAATTACCAAGTTTTATCTGAATTAATTTTGAAGCTATTTAAAATTTGACATGTTTTGTACACACACTTGAATGATGCAGCAGCCCTGGATTTCACAGTATTAGAATAAAGTTTTATTATTAATATTTATTATAAATGTTGAATTTTGTCAATTATTCTGTGAAATATTTTCGAATATAACTTTAGTATTTGACCGCGAACATACTTTTTGTTTCTGAGAAAATATGTGGAATTGACCAATGAAAACGTAAATCACCATTCAGTGTAAGGATATGGTGTTTTTACAGCACCGTTATTGATTACTAAAATTTAAAGTTACAAAGACTGAATAAATTTTTTTATACATCAGTTTTGGTGTTTAACTCGACAGTTGGTATAAATACAAAGATGAGTTAACTTAGGCGTATGACTCACCATCTTCATGAAATCCTCCCGTGTTTAACACATCCAGTTGCATTTTTGAGTCTGTAGTTTTTAACTTTATACATATTAATTTCACCTATTTACTGCATGATTTTATTGACGTTTTTCGTGTGCGTACTAAACACCATACTGCATGGTTGCTATCTTTATAGACGTTCACTTGAAACTAGTGGGAGCATGCGGAAAATCCTGATTTATAAATCACATCATAATCATGTGGCAGCAATAGTTTGATGTGTCACCTCTCGATCAATCAGAAGAATTTATAAGCCACATTATCAGTTATTACTCTCCAAATATGGTTACATATATGTATCGCTATTGTTATGTTAATTTTTACTATTTTCAATGTCTGTATACCAACTGATGTTTTGTTGAGATGATTGTGCTAAATAATACATATATAAAACTAAATTAAGTGTTTTGATTCCATTCAGTGAAAAAAATGAGCCACTTAATTGATCAAGAATTGTTACTGGTACTTCTATAACTTTATAATATGTCCTTGTGTTGTTAGTTTGTCCTTAGCTCCCTAGCATAATTACCCTTCTGTAGACAATTTTAATACTGCATACCGATTTTGAGCTTGGGTAACTGTTTTCTTTTCATGTGCCTTTGAGCTTGGTTTCCCAGATGCTATAGCATTTGTATTATTATTTATCATTAAGTGTGAGTATCATGCTATGTTTGCATGTGTCTACTAATTCTTATCCAGGCCCAATATTTTCTTTGCATGTAGATATTTCGTTTACTCAGATGTTTAAGTTGAGTTGGTGATATCTCTACAGTGGTAGGCCCCTGTGTGTGTTTCTGAAGACTGTCAATGCAAGGTCCTCCCTGTGTCAGTCTCACCAAGGGTGTGCGTGCGTGCGTGCGTGCGTGCGTGCGTGCGTGCGTGCGTGCGTGCATTTGTGTGTAAGGTCTCTACAAGGTATCTGTTTATCTGTACGGTTTATCCAAGGTGTCTGTGTGTCTGTAAGGTGTCTGTAAGATGTATTTGTGTATGTAAGGTTTCTCTAAGATGTTTATGCGTCTGTAAGGTATCTACAAGGTGTATGTATATCTGTATGACCTCTACAACGTGTCTGTGTGTCTGCAAGATTTCTACAAGGTGTCTGTGTGTCTGTAAGGTCTCTCAATTTCGACTTGTGTCTGTCTGGTCTCTCCAGGGTCTCCATGTATCTGTCTGGTTTCTCCAGGGTTTCCGTGTGTCTGTCTGGTCTCTTCAAGGTCTCCTTCTGTCTGTCTGGCCTCCAGGGTCTCCATGTGTCTGTAGTCTGTATGGTCTCTCCAAGGTCTCCTTGTGTCTGTGTGGTCTCCAGGGTCTCCTTGTGTGTGTATGGTCTCTCTGAGGTATCCACGTGTATGTATGGTCTCTCCAAGGTCTCTCTGTGTGTGTGTGTGTTTGTATGATCTCTCCAAGGTTTCCTTGTGTCTATCTGGTCTCTCCAGGGTCTCCTTGTGTCTGTATAGTCTCTCTGAAGTATCCTTGTGTCTGTGTGATCTCTCCAAGGTGTCCTTGTGAGGGTTTCCGCCAGCAGGGTAAAATCACATACCCAAAAATAAATCATTTTTAATGGTGAAGAATGAGCCCGTTCCAACATGTTTATGCTAGCTATGATGTGATTGGCTAAACGTGGTATTCACTGCGGGATTGAAGCCTTCACCTCAAGATAGAACATGGCTTACCGGTATATTGGTAGGCTTAGTGTAAAGAATACGGCGTGCTGTCATGGCTGTACATTTTCCGCGATGTTCGAGTATTAATTGTTTCTTGGTGACAAAAAATAACACAACAAGATACCATACTACATCACGAATCAGACTATTTATTCTAAAATGTGAAGGCAAGTTTACAATTTCCTGCTGACTGTTACAATTGTCATTCATTCTCCTACAAAACGTGGAAATTATCACCATGAGCCGGGCGGGATTTCTGACTCCAAATGCTGGGAAATTGCTTCTCCAAGCATCTAGAAATCCAATTATTCTGGGGGAGGGACCCACCACACTTTGGGTTGCCATACGTGGCAGGCTTTGCTTCTCCGAACATCTAGAAATCCAATTTTTTTTCTGGGGGAGGTACCCCCACCCTGTGGGGCCTGCCAGTTCCGCTGTCTAAAAATTGACTAACTCCGTATCCAAATCATCTGGCGGAAACCCTCCTTGTGTCTGTCTGGTCTCTCCAAGGTCTCCTTGTGTCTGTCTGGTCTCTCCAGGGTTTCCTTGTGTCTGTCTGGTCTCTCCAAGGTCTCCTTGTGTCTGTCTGGTCTCTCCAAGGTCTCCTTGGGTCTGTCTGGTCTCTCCAAGGTCTCCTTGTGTCTGACTGGTCTCTCCAAAGTCTCCTTGTGTCTGTCTGGTCTCTCCAAGGTCTCCTTGTGTCTGTCTGGTCTCTCCAGGGTCTCCTTGTGTCTGTCTGGTCTCTCCAGGGTCTCCTTGTGTCTGTCTGGTCTCTCCAAGGTCTCCTTGTGTCTGTCTGGTCTCTCCAAGGTCCCCTTGTGTCTGTCTGGTCTCTCCAAGGTCCTCTTGTGTCTCTGTGGTCTCTCCAAGGTCACCTTGTGTTTGTGTTGTCCCTCTAAGGTCACCTTGTGTCTGTAGGTGATGAGATGGACCAGAAGCTACAGTTGGAGGAACAACTCCGAGCCGTCATGGACAAATACAAGTACAAGCGACGACAGATCCGAGAGCTCAACGATGATCTGCAGGTTGGCATTGGCGCATGATGGGAGGTTGGCAGGGGTGCTTGATGGGAGGTTGACACTGGTGCACCATGGGAGACAACAGCGAATTACACGCCATAGGCATGATTATAGTCGCTGATGCAGTAGATACAAAGATACAACCAAATATACAATTTATGTTACTTTATTAGCATGGAACAGCCAAACAATTAAGAATCTTAGACATTAGGTCAACATGATGAAACGTAGCAGAATAACCAGAGGGTGTGTGCTAATTAAAGTCATAGACATTCATAAACTGGAGCTTATTTATTCCACTGTCTTAGTAGAGTTTATAGTTACTATAATTATTGTAAAAAAGGCCCTAGTGTTTAAAAAAAAAATAGTATTTTGTGTTTCCGTTAACCAATCCACCATCAGTGGTGCAGCCCATAGAGCTTGTGGAGCTCAGTGGTGTAGCCCATAGAGCTTGTGGAGCTCAGTGGTGCAGCCCATAGTGCTTGTGGAGCTCAGTGGTGCAGCCCATAGAGCTTGTGGTGCAGCCCATAGAGCTCGTGGAGCTCAGTGGTGCAGTCCATAGAGCTTGTGGAGCGCAGTGGTGCAGCCCATAGAGCTTGTGGAGTGCAGTGGTGCAGCCCATAGAGCTTGTGGAGCGCAGTGGTGCAGCCCATAGAGCTGGTGGAGCTCAGTGGTGCAGCCCATAGAGCTTGTGGAGCTCAGTGGTGCAGCCCATAGAGCTTGTGGAGCGCAGTGGTGCAGCCCATAGAGCTATTGGAGCTCAGTGGTGCAGCCCATAGAGCTTCGGACTCTCGCCCGAGTGAACCCGGGCTCGAATCCTGTGCTGTGGTATCAAACCTTGGGCAAGTTCATTTACTCTACGTTGCTCCAGTTCACTCAGCTGTATGAATGAATACCTGGCTATAGTCAGTGGTGGATATCGATATTTGTGAACGAATAGTCTTCACGCATTAATTGCAGCGTGTCTGGATGCTTCCCAGAGAAGTTGAGATGGTGTTTGATTGAACAGATCTGCCAGGGAGTAAAGTATAGAGCGCTTTGAGCTTTTGACTGGATACTGCGTTGTATAAGAACTTAACTGTACTGTGTCTGTAGGATGTGTGTTTACGTTGTAGACAATGAGCAACACCCTGGACAACCTTGTGGCCGATGAAATGACCTATGTGGACATGATTGATGAGAAACAGGTACCTCAATCCTCGGCCTGTTTATCCCCTTTCCTCAGCTCTACGCCCTCCGATTGTACCGATCTGCTTTCTAGTAATGTCGTTTGAGTAAAATTGGTCAAAAGTGCAAATATGTCGGTGTTCCAGCCCCTGGCCAGTTAAGGGTACAATTAACAGACAGATTATTTAAGATTAAGTTTTACTTCTATAAAATTATATATTTGTTTTGCTTGCTTTTATTTTAATTTATTACAAAAAATGTAATAGTATTTCTTTACCCCAAGTTAGTTTTTATTTCTAATTTCATATAGATTTAAGTTGTTTACATTAAAACAAGTTTTTATTTGTTTTTAGCACTGGCATGTTTTATTTTGTTGTATAATATATACTTATATATAATAAATAAAAAATTATATATATATACATAATTTTATGAAAAGCGCATTAAATGTTCAGTGAAGCAGTGTTACATAAAGTAAATTTATCTTTAACAGCCTGCACCGCATATTAGTCAGTAGTCATTTACTTATTAGGCATATTATTATCAATAGTGTGACCACACGATACATTTGCGAATTATACATATTATAATAATAATAATAATCTTTATTTTATATAGCGCCATATCCATAGCGTTCATAGCGCTTTACATAAAACTAAAATATAAATAGTAAAAATTAAACAAATTAAATATAAAAGTAAAAACAATTAAGATAGTAATGCCGTGTAAACATAAATAGATTAAAAAGAAAACAATTCTCATGGTAAAATAAGTAGTTAAAACGTTCTTTCTGCTGTTAAGAAGATCAAGATAAAAATATGAATAACTTAGAATAAAAATGTTTCTGTGGTCTTTCACGCAGAATACGCCATAATGAAAAGGTAAGTTTTTAAGGCTGCCTTGAAGGATTGCAGGGAGGCTTTGGAAGTAACAGTAGTTGGTAGATTATTCCATACTGTAGCGGCAGCGTGAACGAATGAGCATATATTGTCTTAAATTAGCAGTCAGGGGCCGGCATGCTTGCTGTGATTATTTGATTTTATTATAGTTGTGCACAATTACTAGTGCTGTAATAAATGTCATTAACTTGGCCTGTTTCAATCTGTACTTGACTTGTGTTGTTTTTCTGCATAAAGTAAAATTATCTTTAATAGCCTGCACTGTGAGTCACTGATTGGTCAGTATATAAATTAATGGGGCATCAGATATGCCACCTGGTGACAAGAGCAAGAACTTTGAATCGTGTGATGTTTTTTCAGAGTCAAATAAAGTTACTAGACAAGGAGCTGGCCTCACAACAGACAAAGCTTGACCGGGTCAACAAACAGGTAAGGATGTGCATTTTACAGTCACTGCAGCAGCAAC
Organism: Escarpia spicata; assembly: GCA_963995525.1. NCBI lineage: Eukaryota > Metazoa > Annelida > Polychaeta > Sabellida > Siboglinidae > Escarpia > Escarpia spicata. The sequence goes on from OZ023217.1 coordinate 19,863,198, forward strand.
GATGATTAGTGATGACAGCAAGTAGTTTTGTTAATTTACATGACACACTCGTCCTTACAAAGTTCAGTGCAAAAGCCATTGGTAAATACTGTAGAATATATCATCTGCATGTTCGCATGCAACATGTGCACACATACACTGCCATCCATGATTCTCTAAAAACGTTACATGTTCTTGGAGAAAAAACAACACTTCCTGTGTTCTGAGAAAGCATGTAACTTTCTTATGCACTCATAAGCTTGCGTTTGCTCTTTAAAATCGACTTTGCTCGTTAGAAGTGATCTTGTACGTTGAAAACGGCTGACATGAGGACGAGCCACCGGGACACTTTTTGTCTGTGTATCACGGAAATAGTGTCCATATAGCATTTTGATAAAGCTCTTTAAATTTAAGAGCGTTTTTTGTCTAATGATGGATTTTCGTTGTGACCTCGTTGTCATGGTGACACGGTCCAAGGATGATTTTTGTTCTTGATGGTGATTGATATTATTTCAATGAATTTCCCTTCCCATATGTTTGTCTTTTTATAGATATCTAGCAATTTATAGTTTTAATTTTTATGAAGATATATTGTCAGGCCATCGAGACCACTACATATTTTGTCTATTAAATTGTAACCATCAGTTTGTAATAAGGAGGTATCAGAATCATCCTTAAGCCACGTTTCTTGTAAACAAAGAGCGCTGATTTTACAGTAATTGTTTCTTAGTATTTCTAACTTAATAACAATTTAATCAATTTTTTGTGTTTAAACTTTGACAGTTTAGACTTAGTACTGTGAACTTGTACTGTTTGTTTTTTATGTGATTAACGAAATCATCATCATAAAAATATGGTGACTGGTAAAATAGATTTAGTTCACCATCTTCATCATATGTATCTGTTCTTAAAATATGATTCAGAGAATTGTTTCCTATACCACCGTAACTTCCTGTGAGATGTTCAATATAGATCATGTTTAAAACAATACATTGTTTGTCAAATTAATTAATTTTAACAGCCTGACAAGACTAATTGTATTTTTAACAAAGCCCCTGTAATGTTTAGTGATCGATCGCCACACGAACATTAAGCACTGAACATTTAAGTTTGACATTAACAATATTCTGTTTATATGTCATCACGGTATGTTCTACTACAACATTGTCCTATTTGTGTCTTGTATTCAGCACGTCAGATACAGACTGTATCACTGAACAGATCATTTCCTTCGTTATAATTATGCAGTAGTTCAAGGGACGTAACAGCCCCATCGTAATATTATTATGTCATTGTTTCTTAGAAACAGCGAGGTGTGTGACTTTGGCAATAAGAGTTGTAATTGTGTGGATGTTGTCAACCCGGCATTCTTGTTTTGCAGAATGCCCGGTATGCGCGAGAAATCCGCTCTACTCAGAAGGCAAAAGGTCCGACTGTTGACGAGGTACTGCCATTTCTACATAGTTCCCTCAGACCTTCAACACTACGTGTCTTAGGATCGGTTGCATCATTTCACAGCGTGCCAAAAATATGTATTTAGTCATGTATACAATGTGTTGTTGAACATATTAATTTGATTTAATTTTGATTAACAATTTTACTATCTTAGATTCACTTTTTTATGAATACGTTGTCTATTTTTTATTATACAAATGTCATAGCTATGTTTTATTTTATTGACGCTATTTAAAAGTCCTGTCAGAATGAATTTACGTTTACATCACTAAATCTTATGTATGTGTACATATATTGTTTCGTTGTAACCTGTTTTTATTGTAGACTGTATAAACACTATTGAACATCGTACTCTGGATACTGATGTATAAATACAGTTCATTATTATTGTTATTATTATGGGTAGGTGGTGGTTTGGTCGTCACTACATATCGTGGGCGAAATAAACAATACAGTGGTGCCACCTATCAAGTGGAACATGTACTAATGCACATTGACACTATTGTGGATGTGAGAACCGGGCAGTGATGGGCGATTTCTTGGCATCCATGTCACATCAGTTGAATCTGGATGGTACTGACTGTCGTTTTGGAAGCCATTTTGGATCATTCAAAATCCTGTTATTTTTAAGAGTGGGGGTCGTTTGAACCACTACAAAATCTTATGATATTGTTAAGGGTAGGGGGTTGTTTGAACTAGTACAAATCCTATGTTATTGTTAAGGATGGGGGGGTCGTTTGAACCACTACAAAATCTTATGGTATTGTTAAGGGTAGGGGGTTGTTTGAACCAGTACAAAATCCTATGCTATTGTTAAGGGTGGGGGGTCGTTTGAACCACTACAAAATCTTATGGTATTGTTAAGGGTAGGGGGTTGTTTGAACCAGTACAAAATCTTATGTTATTGTTAAGGGTGGGGGGTTGTTTGAACCACTACAAAATCTTATGGTATTGTTAAGAGTAGGGGGTTGTTTGAACCAGTACAAAATCCTATGTTATTGTTAAGGGTGGGGGGTTGTTTGAACCACTACAAAATCTTATGGTATTGTTAAGGGTAGGGGGTTGTTTGAACCAGTACAAAATCCTATGTTATTGTTAAGGGTGGAGGGTCGTTTGAACCACTACAAAATCTTATGGTATTGTTAAGGGCAGGGGGTTGTTTGAACCAGTACAAAATGCTACACATATTTTGGACTGCACAATTAAGCGCTGGTCATACACTTCAATTTGTCTTCAATTTATATTATTATGAATTTTATGCATTTTTTACTTCAATGACTTCAAACTTTTTTCTATTCACATTTAACCACTGGTATTTATTTTTAAAGGTTGCAGATTTAAGATCAAGCAGCTAATGTAGTTTCCCAACAGTAGTGACTTTCCTGCGAAGTGTTGCGCTCGTTTGAGTCTTATTGATGTTGTGTGCTTCCAGCAAGACTATGACCTGCGCCAACTACGAGACATGAACAAGCAGGCAATGAAACAGATGGCAGATGTCATGAAGGTCTACCCTGATGTGGCCCCCACAATCACCATGTACTTTGGACAGGTGAGTGGCTAGTTCACTACCCCAATGTTGCCTGATCTATCATACTTCCTTCGATTCAGGGGCTTGTCACAAGAGGGTAGTGCCGTTTTTACAATCTAAAGGCAACCCCACATAGTGTGCACTGTTTAACGCACGGTCTAACATTCAATGACTAGATTGAAGAAACTACTTTAAGATACTCTTGTGTACCTAATAAATATCCCGGTACGCATATTTATTTGATGAAAAATACCACCCTGTATGCACCTTATTTTTGGCACTATATGATTATTAGATTTAGAGATTTGCATTGGAAGAACATAATTGTTCTGCCATAGGAGAGCGATCGTTCTCACCCGCGCTAGTCAGTCATCCATCGAGCGATTTATTGCTCGCTGACCATCATGTGATTCCCGACAGTGTTAGACCGTCAGATTTCTATGATTAGGTGAATTCGTCGGAATCCTTAGTTCTTGGGAGCTCGGTATGTTATATTATTAGTTAAAACCCCATTATTGCTGCATACACCGACTGTAAATATAGCTACCTTGCACAGAGCATCAAAGACAAAGTCAAACCAGTCTCAACCAGCTGGCGGCGCTTTCTCCTGAAACGTTCTTGGGTAGTAATAAATTTGACCGATTTGCCACCCTAAACTATTATTCGGCCCTGTACTATTATTTGGCTCACAAGAGTGGGACACTGGTCCAGAGATAGGTAGTATTAACTTAGTCATATCTTAAACACTACTCATCCTATCCTGACGAAACTTACAGTGTATATTCTAGATGTGAAAAGAAAGTCCATAATAAGTACTTTGCATGTCCGTAACCATGGTAACCAGTTAATCTTTAGAAATTCTGATATGGGTGATTTTGCGGATAGTTCCAGGAAAATTGAATTCATATGTAATTTTATCATTTATACTAAGAAACAATATGCCACTTTGTGTCCTCCGTGGTACTTACGCAAAACCACTCTAGCGTGCTTTCCAAAATTAACTCTACCATGGTTACAGACGTACACACATTATGTACTGATTTTGCATCCAGTCTCATGTCGTCATCGTTGTTTCAGGCGAACATGGCGCCGCCGCTGTCGCACTACTCCGGCTCATCGGCGAGTAGTGACGCGTCGAGTGTCCGCAGTGGAAGCAGTCGACACAGCTCAACGGTGAGCTCGGCACGATCCTCGGCTAGATCATCTGCACGATCCTCCGTCAAGTCCCTGAGTCTCTCCGTCCAAGGCATCGAGTTAGCTCAAGGTATGTACACCAGGTGGCGCCATGGTGCCCGGGCAAACTGGTTCTGTGGTTAACAGGGATGCTGGGTGTCAGGGGATGGGAAATCGTGGGGACTTGTTGTAGTCTCACAAAAACCTTGGGAAATACCCCGTTTTGTGCAACTTGGATCACTTACCTTACAATTTTTTTTATGTACCCAAGATTTATTTTTAGTTTTTGAGTTATTGCCGTTTGAACATCGCGAATGCTTTATCCTGCAAAGTATACGCGGCTGCTGATATAACGCAATGTTGAGCATTCGCAGTGTTCAAACGGCAATAACTCAAAAAGTTAAAACTATTCTTGTGTACATCCAGTGAGAAATGTGTAGATAAGGTTATTATCTTTATAGTGATATAAAAAATTCATTCTGCAAATGCAAATTCACGTACAGCCTGATGCAACAGACCGCACCGCCGCATACCATGCTAAAAGCATACACACGCTCATTGGTGTTTACTCCAGTGACGTCGCCAACATCTGACCAGATGAATTGGTTGTTTTGTGACATGCAAATGATGTTTGAGCGGACTTAGTGACATGAGTTCGCAATCAACAAACTTCATATTTTACACATTACTCAACAAGAGCATTAAGTATATGTATAGAAAGTTTCAAAGAAATTGGAAAAAATAATTTCACTTAGTCTTTAAGATGACTGGTTCTGGTGAAATCCAACTATTATTTCTAAACAATGACGAGACACTACTGAAAACAGTACGAAAACTAGGGTAGTGCGTGACAAGATCAGCAGGTATTTTATTAGTATTATGAATACATATGTACAAAAACAAATGTAAAAATACATCTCCAGTAAGATCTTCCTAGACTACACTGAACGGCACTGCAAACTATACAATACAAACAGCCCATAAAGCAGGGATGGAGGGTGGGAGTGAAAACTTCCCGCACAAAAGCTTGACCTCTAGGCCGCTGCAATGCAAAGTGCCATATTGTCGACAGTTCAAGTGACTATGCTCACGCTGCCTGCTGATTGGTTTACAACTATACAGAGCTAACATCTAGAACAAAGAACAAACACCGCAACCCTGATTAGTAAAGTATTAAACTTATTTGAATTCTCACCTCAAAACTTATTTCTATTAAAAACATCTTTGCTGTCTTGTCTTAGAAATTATATCGAGTGTGATGATAATTTGTAGCCATTCTCATGTATTGCCTTGTGCACGAGTAACACGTGTTATCTATCATTAATTGCTTTACATAATATCATGACATGTGTGATTCACCCTGTTGCACCTAGGCTGACCTTTGACCTGCCTCACTCTGACAATGACCTTGACCTTGTTGCAGGTTCGCCAGGCAGTGGTCACAATAGTTCCACCGGCAGGCAACACAGTAAACGCTAATGTCAGCACGACCCAAGCATAGAAAGAAGCAGGAACAATCTCCTTCCTTCTTTTCTTATGACAGTTATCGTTGGCATCAGCCACGTGTATAGATACAAAAACACCATATTGTAATACACTAGTGTACAGGTTTCTGTTGTACATAATAGAAATAGTTGTTTTAAAAACAAATCTGCACAAACTCTTCCATACAATTTCTATTTTCTAAATCTGAACATTCATTTAATCAAATTTGTGCAAACAAATGGTTAGGAAAATTGTGTTGAATGATTAGATCAACCAAAATCCTTTGGTCCATCTTGCAAAAAACAGTATAATCATAAACTGCTGTAACCTATCTCGGCCTGGCTAAATGGCAAATGTTTATCACAATGTTAGATGACCAGTATTGGAGCAGACGGTGTGTTGAAATAGCCACACTGCATGTCTAACACAAAACAGAGTAATATTTCATTGACGTGGTTTATGGTGTGCAGCAGAATTGAGATGTAACCATATTATATATTTTTTTCAGATCAAGCAGTCTTTGTATTAGTTTTCAACGTTTGCACACATATTCTGCATATCGTTACACAACAAATAATTGAAATAGACACAAGCAGTTCAGTGTATTAATTTAACCAATATAACTACTTTTAGAGGAATACACATATTTCCAAACTTGTGTAATATTTGTTTTTATAAGAATCTTGCTTAATCATATAGAAAGAACTTGTTAAAAAATATGTGAAACATTTACATGTTCAAATGCAATATTCTTTGGATATACTGCTATTCTTTGATTTGTGTTTTTACAGCAATATGTTTACTTTCTATGTGGTAAATAAATGAACAGTGATGTGTGAAAATAGAATGTGGTTTATTTATTTTGTTGCTTTAGTTTGTTAGTGTGTAAAATGGTGGCGACCATGTTTTGCTTAACACCAAAATGTTGCCTTTTGTTTCCCTTTAACCCACAGACAATTTCAAAAGAATAAGGACATTACATTTCTCCCGAGGGATCATAGATTACTCCCTGAAAGTTTGGTGCTTGAGATGGTAACTGTCTGGGAGGAGAACATTAACGTACACACATACCTACACTCGATTATAGTTAGATGTTGCGTGAAGATTTGCATACCTTAACCCTTGCTATAACAAGACATTATAAACAATATTAGATTATTGTGTACACACATCATTAAAGATTAGTTCAAATACAGCTGCCGTACAATGACAAATCTTTGTACGGAAATATTTTTTCCCCAGTAGGTAACCTTATTATTCTTATAGGCAACATAATGGCCCATTCATCCAATATTTTGTATGGGGAGTGGAGATATGCTTAGTCTCGCACTATTTTGGCAAGGGTCTACTGTTAGAGGTCTTTGGTGAGCCTCAAGAGGGTGTATTTGGTGGGGTTTAATGATCTCGGCCACCTAATAGTAAATATCCACCACATTCCAACACCTATGCTAAACATGTATAATCAGTAATACATACACATACATATGTATATAGAGTGGAACCTCAGTATTAAGGTCACATTTGGGACTGGATAAGTGACCTGAATAGCAAGGTGACTGCATAAGCAGAACTAATATCGTGTACTTTACTCTATTTGGAAATAATTTGGGACTGCTAGAGTGACCTTAATTGTGAGGTGATGGTATAATATATATATAATATATATATATATTATACTATACATATAATATCAATATATATATATTAACTATACATATATACACCCATTAATTTTTGTGTTGTTTAAATACAGCACCACGTGATCTGACATTACTCTGGATATATACTCATGCCAACAAAATAAGACGGAACCCTAAATAAAAAATAGTATCACCTGATAATAAATACAGAAATCAAATCATGGTTTGTTTAGGTCCAACATGTGATATGAGACAACTGCTGGAGGTTTATGACAAACAAGATACAGTTGAACCTCAGTAGTGTGGTTCCCACTGTAATTATATATATTATAACTATCTGTTATTATTGTAGTTGCTTATTTTTGTCGACTGTTTGGACAGATGGATTTGCAGGGTTCTTTGGCTTCTCTGTCTTCTGGCCAATTGCTGATATGGCATTGTTGACTATATTGCCAAAGTGGTGTGATTTGTACAATTCAGTGCTGACTAATATAAATAACCCAAGTGTAATGAGGAGCAATGCAGTCAAGCAGGTACCAAGTATATTATTTATACCAACAGTGAAGTCAAAAGTAACTCTTATGAGATAATTTAAAGACACTGTAACCGTAAACAACACACGCATGATGCTAAATTTGATTCTATTGGATTGCGTTTCTTCCATGAAGGTCCCTTGACAAAATATAGTCACCACTATGAAGATGATCGTGGAGAACATTAACTTACATTTGTTCTGTCCTGTTGGCCTGTTCTTTGCATGATAGGATATCCAAAGAGTATGCACGAAGATGCACACAATCGGGAAGGGGCTTGTCAAAAACATTGATATAAAAATTACACAAATGCAGACATCAAAGAGATGCCAAACGAAATCCACTACAATGGCTTTCTTCGTTAAGTCGGCTGTGTGTGTATCTGTGCGCCTCTGTGCTCTGTGATATGCCACTGGTGCCCATGCCAGCGACAACAGGGATAACATACACAATCCCAGATGAACAACTGAAAATACACAATGTTGGCATGTACTCATACTGCTACAGTACTCACAAATAATATATTGGCAGAAGTCCATGTATTTCTTAACATGTAAAAAAGCAAGTGAAAAGTATTGCAAGGTGCATGTTTTCTTAAAATGTGTAATTTTTGTAGTGAAGAAAATGTGTAGTAGGCCATACAATAATGAATTATCTTCAAACCACAATAAAAACAAATTACATATATATATAATATAGAATGTATATATATATGCATTATATATATATATATATGGTCGATTCTCACGAAACCTGGACTTGTCAATTTGGCGACTTTCATCCTCTCTTGGGCGGGCTTCACACCCAGAGGGATGCAGGCCCCATGATTGCTGGTCACATGGCCACAGTCACACAATTATGATCGAGTAGCTGGACCATGTCCGGACGTAAACACATCCGGGCCTCACAGTCAGTCCTCTCAGCGTCACAGCTTGCCCTAGGGAGCAACTACGCATTTCTGATGGTTTTCTGGTATATAGGATAGATAAACAGTCATGTGAAATATAAGTTAATTAATTAGCTGTTAATGCATGGTTTAATGTGTTCTGGTTGTTTAAGTCGATTGTATTTATTTGTACTTCTTCCATGTCATAAATTACACCATGTCATAAGTTTACTTATGTTGTGCGTAGGAAAATGTTGTTATTCCTGACTAAATAGAAAAATATGGCTTTGCAGAGGTATTGAATTTGTTTTTGTTGGATCATTAATTATATGACAAATGCATACTTAGAAAGTGTGTTTCGCGGGTAATGCTTATATTTGTTATAACTGTGTATCTGTAAAATAGCTAATAACATATTTATGTTAACGTCATCGCTTGAAAGAAGCAAACGCACGCTTTCTAAAAAATGGCTGCCATTTCTGACCGCAGCAAAATCTGGAATGCCTCCCATCTTTAAAATGGTTCCCTTGGTGTATAGAACAGATGAGTAAAGTGTCTTGCTTTTATCAAAATTCCGTTATTTTTCTGCACATATCCGCTGGACTACTACAGCTACGATTGTTAGGAAACCTGGCTGGCATGTCATCATTCTATGTAAACGTTTTAGGTTTATTAAAAGGTACACAATACCGTGTTGCCATGGAATTTTGCGATGCACAAATTTTGGACATCAGCAGATCTGTACTCTACTGTACATAAGTTTTTATCCATGAATATATATTTTTTTAATCTAATACTAGATCAGATCAAGTTGTTACTTTGCCGTTACTGTACACTTTTCGCGTGAATGGCCCACGATCATGTCGGAAACCGGAAAAAAGAACACGATTTGGAAAAACTGTGGTGATTACAACCAAAAACAAAACACCCCATTATTTAAGCTGGCGTAAATGAAATTGATGTCGCCAGATGATTCCAGGTTGAAAATGAGGCGTGAGATTGCCGCATCGGCCTGCACAGCCACAACAGGCGCTGTTCCAGTGCCAACTGACTTTTCAGGGCGCAGAACCATGGCCACTTGTGACCGACGGATGCCACTAAGACATTAATGAGAAAGTCAGTACATTATTTGTTAATGAAAAACATCTTAATGTTTGGCATGTGCTTGACCACAAAATCATAATAGCTGAACTCACTATTGTGTTAAATGTCAAGACAGTGAAGTATCAACTTGATATGTTGTTTTTAAGCAAAACTACGTTTCCAAAGCATAGTAGTGTTTTGTCCTCATCATAATATATTGCATATTAGTGCATAAATGAAGGTTTGAACGGAATGCATACTGTAATTTATGCAATGGCCAGGACGGGCCTAGTGTGCGTATCGAGCTAACTGGCTGAGGCAATAATTACTTCCAGCTATACCCAGGGTATTTGGCGTAGTGAAACCACCCAGTGCCTTCAGCCAATCATGCCTTCAGCCAGTCACAACATGGCAGAATTAGGCCCCAGCCTTTGAACTGGATTAACGGTTAAGCCGCCACTTCTGCGTTGGGTAGCTGTGCGTCATGTCGTATATTTCCTGATACTTCAAAATTTTGATTTTCAACTGTTTGTATATCATATAGATCAATTAGATTAAGTTTAAAAGGTCACACTTCATTGACGTCTACCCAAACGCGGGCGGTAGGGTGGTCACAGGTTCCTCTTGGTGACCTTGTGGCGGAATGGCCCCACCTTTTTGTAATTGCATGTGTCTATTGGTGATGGAATGTTTGTATTGTTTGCTTAGGTTTATATTCGTAGTGGTTTTATACCTCTATAGCGACAAATGTATGTATGTAATATTGTCGTCATGTTGTAGGAAAGTGTGCCTGAGAAACTTTGATGGGGCTGTACAAGGGTTCAGTTTCCCATCTGGTTTGCATGTTAGACATCACATTCCTACTATCTTCATGCCCAAAAGTGGCTGCATCAGAAGCAATCCACTTTCCAATAAAAAACGTCATCCTTTGGCCAATTTCAATTCTCAAACTACATTGGACTTGTGTTGGTTATTGCACAAACTATGTTAATGCATGCCTACAGGAGGAATATTATAAGAGACCGATACTATGCAAAACACATATCTATTCTAATATTACCACGCGAAACGCATAGTTAAGACTGGCTTGTTCTATGCAACACAATATGGACATGTGCCAAGTTATGCACCAATCAAGCGTACTCATTTAACATAAATTTCCACAATAAATGATACGCAACATTGCCAATTTCATCATCATGCCATATCTACAGCACACCATAATAATTTCTCAACATTGTTTCACGAATAATGTCTAGAGCTAAAAATATTAAACTTACATTTAAATCCAAGTGATGCCACAGTTATGATGGCCTTGCATACACGTTAGGTGATATTAGGTGTTATTTCATGTCAAAACAAACTGCGTTTCACGTGGTATCGTATTCGCGGGTATCGATTAGCAAGTTAAGTTGGAGTATCTCACCCAGGTTTGTAGTGGGAAGCATTTTTGATCACATGTAAGCTAAACTAAATGTAATACGTATGTTAAATGTTACTAATATATATATGTGACCGAGTTATTTGCAATTAAAAGCCTTTTGCGTGGTATCGCATTCTGTGACCATTCTTATATTTTTTCTGAGAAAGATGATCTCGGCAAAATTTGACTGCGATTACACATAAATGAATCATGCAGGTATATGCAAACTATATTAACCCTTGCATATAATACTTAACATTGGAATAAAACCTGTTTTTTTCTCTGTTTGATGCACACGGAAAGTGGAGTTTTGCATGGTATCGGTTAAATAATATTTAGAGGAAAATAATTCATGTCATTCATGCTAGTGCAACCAGTTTACACATTGTTTGCCCACATTTATTATACACCATATGGTGTATTACGTGTGCATATCCTTTAAAGTGTGTTTAAATGGTTGGCCATTTACTGAAACAAAACACGTGTGTCCAGGTTTCGTAAGAATCGATCACATGTATATTCTCACTTGCAAATTCGTTAAGTAATTCTGCACCCAAACAAACCATTAATTACTTTCTAATCTAATTTGGTGTGAATTTAATGATATGCATAAGTGTGCAAATGATGTCATATGACTGCAAGGAAAATAGCTAAATGAGGACAGAAACAATATATTTTTAATTTAATCTTTCTTGCAATTTTTCTAAACTTGTCGCCGGTTTTTACATTCACAATTTGATTCATTCAAGACTGGCAAAACATTATTTCTTGTTAAGGTCTTGCTAGGCTATTTAACAATTCTCTAGCTATGGATGAGCTACCAAACGAATGGAAACAGGGAAGGATTTCGGCAATATATAAAAAGGGAAGATATAGAAAGGCAAGAAATCACAGACCTGTAAGTATAATAAGTATACTATGCAAATGCATGGAACCCTGCATGATTAAAGACCATGTTGTTAATCATATGACAAGTAATGACCTTTTCAGTTAACAGCAGTGCAGTTTTTAAAGGACGTTCAACAGTACACCAACTGCTAAATGTTATGGAATCATGGACTAAAGTGTTAGACAGAGGTGACACTGTAGATACAGTGTATTAAGATTTTATGAAAGCATGTGATACTGTCCCCCATAGAAGATTGATAGGTAAACTAGAAGTGAAGTTTGAAACTATTCCAAGAATGTGCACATACAAATACTAGGAAGGAAACCTTTTCAATCAGTCACACAATTATGGAATAATTTATCCGAACACGTGATAACTGCACCCAGCATTAACTCATTTAAAAACTGCCTAGATAAACATGGGAGATCTGACCACCGAGCATACATGCCAACTCTTACGGATCACCCGTAAGTCTTACGGATTTTCTAAGATTTGACGGTCTTACGGGCGTAGGACAAATTCCTTACGGGTAACGCGTTTTCATGTACTTAGTTGTTTTATTATTATTTGGTTATACGACTCGTTATCATCAAACTAAATTATCCTTCCTGAATTGAGAAACGACCATTTGTCCAGATCATTTTAGTGGAGTTCAGTGCGCTAATCGAAGTCTCGCGAGATGCGAAGAATATATCCCAGATTGCAGTGCAGATACCTTTTTTAGCATGCGCGGCAAACCATCTAGCGAAAATTCGTACCGCATGTAAATTTCGAAGAAGATGGAGATTCCGGCGAGGAAGCGAAAACAGAAGCAGTATGCCGGGACGTATCAGTCCAGTTGGAATGGCTTGTTTAAAGGCATCATTAGTGAAAGTAAGTTAGGGAGCAACTACGCATGGTGTACTGTCTGTTGTCGAGACATTAAAGTGGCCGCCTCCGGCGTGTACGATGTGCGCGAGCACGTTAAATCGAAGACGCACGAACGACAATTGCAGTGTTCGCAAGTAACCAGCTTTTTCAAGCCCAAGTCTACGGACTCCACCGACTCGACCACAAAAGCGGCAGACCATTTTACCGACCTGGCCCGCCAAATGTTCCCAGATAGTGAGATCGCTAAGCGATTCAAGTGTAAGAGGACGAAAACAACCCAGATCGTGAAACGGTGCTTGGCGCCGGCAGCTACGACGCCCGTCATGGACCGCTGTCGAGGCGGACCTTTCTCTTAACTTTGACAGCTGCTGTCATCAGTTAAAGGTGTCGCCGGCGATGCTCCGCGACGCAAAGCATGCGTGCTATGAGGATAAGCTCGAGCACCTGTCTGACAAGTGAAGGTCAATAAAGAGAGTTGTGTGAACAGGTGTTGTTGTTAATGCCGGTATATTAGATATCAGCTGTATTGTCCTGTCGCTACACTTGCAGCTTGCTTATGGCTGTCTTATGGATTTTTGCCCATAGTCTTACAGGTGTGGATCACTGAAGGTTGGCATGTATGCCACCGAGGCCACCGCCTACAGTCAGGAACTACCTAAGTAAACGTAAGTAGGTATATCTCACCTGTCATGAGCCGGGCTTCCTCGCCCATCCTCTGCATAATGTAGATCTGCAACAGCAACTGGGGTGCTCGTTCCAGGAAGCTTTCAAACAGATTCAGTAGTGTCAAGTCTCGTGCCTCATGGAGATACTTTTCTTGTGGCTTCTTGTTTGACTTTTCCTTGACTGCTGTCATCCCATAAATGATTGCATCAACGTACCTAGAATGTCATAGAGATCTTCTGTACAAGTGTGTGCAGGGATGTGGTCAAAAGGAATTGGAATTATTCAGTTCCTTTCAATTAAATTCCAGACTTGGAATTGAAATATTTTGAGCCTAATAAATTGGAAAAATTGACATAAAAATTGAACGAAAAGGAATTGGTATTACCATAATTTAAGTATGGTATTCTATAATGTGGGCCTTGTTTTTAGAATGTATAGATAAAATAAATGGGGCAATGTTTAAGACCTCAAATGGCCCACATTTGATTGTATTGTGTTTTAGCTAACAACTCATCCAATTATCGGGTGAATATTAAATAAATGTCAGAAGGTTATTCTGGCCACATTTCTTCCATATCTGGTGTTGTCTTGTTGCATTGCGTAAAGGGATTTATGCGATTACATTGCATAACAAGTTTTACGCGAGGCAACCAAGGCAACACTAAAGTCCTAGAGCCAGCCTGCAGGCTAGGTAAACAAGCTGACACTGTACCTTGACCAGGTCAGAGTCCAATAGCCTGAAGGCGTGCCGGCCTTCCCGCGCTTTAGCGTAGTGATACAGTAAAACCTAGTCCGACCATTCAGGACATAAAAGGCCACTGCACCTCCAGCAGCGGCCACATTTGAAATTCCTCGTGTTCAGTTGTTTATCGAATATCGTATCAGTTTTGACTCCACCTCCCTCCCCTCCTGCCATAAGACTAGTTATAAGTATGTATGGGATTTTCACAACACGCACATGTGTTAATTTTAGCTTTGCTGACGCTTTTCCCTGTTTCTAAATGGTACACGAGGTTTTGCCTTAAAGCTTTTTCCTCCTTCAAGTGTACGCAGGGTTTTTAGGGCGGTAATTAAAGTAGGATTAATAAACGGTTTGGCGGAAGGCGGAATGGCCCCACCTCTCTCTAGGATGTGGTAATAGTTAGTAGTTTTAATCGTCTAAATGTCTGGGAGGCGTCTTTTTAATAGTTCTGGTGTATTACCATAATTTAAGTATGGTATTCTATAATGTGGGCCTTGTTTTTAGAATGTATAGATAAAATAAATGGGGCAATGTTTAAGACCTCAAATGGCCCACATTTGATTGTATTGTGTTTTAGCTAACAACTCATCCAATTATCGGGTGAATATTAAATAAATGTCAGAAGGTTATTCTGGCCACATTTCTTCCATATCTGGTGTTGTCTTGTTGCATTGCGTAAAGGAATTGATCCTAATTATCAGTCAGTCCATACATACACAGCAGCAGACATGTCTTATTAGCTCACATAAGCAATGAAACAATAGCAGGCTTCAGCAGCTAGACCCACTTAGTAGGGTTGACTTGCTGAGGCAAGAACTGATCAAAAGACAGACCTGTGTGCACCATCCCAGCTAAGAATGTTACTCTTATGTTACAATAACGTTAGTCGTAACGTCAGTTTTCTTAATGTTTTATGAACGTTATGCATAACGTTATTGTGTAATGTTAGGAGAATGTTTTTTGGAAAGTTTTTTAAATATATATAATGTTCCCAGAACTTTACTATTATGTTATGATAACGTTAGTGGTAACATTCTGAAAACGTGTTTCGGAAAGTTTTCTTAATGTTCTCGGAACATTCATAGACATGTCAAAGGGGGCCGACATATGTCCACTAGACCTTTGTAATTTTGCATGCCCGTAGACGTTTAATTATGAATAGGCTCATGTGACCATGCCCCTTAGACGCTTAAATTGGAAATGTGTCCCCGTTCATGGTACACTAAGCGGAAATGACGGCGACGAAAAAATGTCAACACCTCCTGTTACCAGTCGAGCCGAGACAGCGGACAGAAGCTCGTGGCAGCGAAACATTTTCTACACCTTTTGGTTCGGCCGCTGGTGGAGGTTTGTGCCCCCACCGACTATACCCTCTCTGGAAATGTCCGTGTATACTATATATATATATGCAATCATTTTCAGTCAAAACATGGACTGTGGGTTTCAAATTAGTAGTCGATTGATCACTTTACATGCTTAATGTACATGTATATTCAAAATATATTTTATATCAAGAGCACAATGTTGACATCGATCATACTACTATTTGCAAGTTGTTCCTATTGTTTATAAATATAATTTAAGCATTCGTTTGCTGTAATTGTGAATTGAAGAACGTCGTAAAAACATTCCCGGGATGTTACACTGTGCAATTAATTAACTAAATTATGCATACTGATTGTTTGGAGATCGATCGACACAACCACTGGATCTTTTTTATATCATGCATGTATAAATGGATCCAGTAGGTCTGGGGGCACGTGCGCCGTTGAAATGTCCTTTAGTCTGTAGAATGTGCCTGCGCTAGTGTGACGTGCCTCCCCTTGATCTTCAAGTGTTGGTATTACACCACTAAGATTATTTGGAAATTCTTATAATTCAAACGTTTTAACCACTTTTGTGTGCGATGCATACATAATTTTACCGACAGTAATGTCTTGATAATACACTGTATAGCAGAGTAATTGATGGTCCCTCTCTCTGGTCAATAGCAAAAACAAGGTATGCTCCCGTAACATCCGGGAACAAGGGTCAGCACATGGCACACGTTTGCATGTCTGATGTGAATTGGCTTTGGCAATTTTGGCGACGAGGATGCCTGAATTGTCCGCGTGAGAAGAAGAAAAAGCCACAGACCTACTAATTTTAACATCAAATCATCAAAGAAAGCAACAAAAACAGAACTCCAAAGAAACACATACATAGCGTTGCATTTAGCGCTTTTTACCTGTGGCTAAACTATTCGTATCCAGACCAGTGCACTCCAGATAACCCAAACTCGCATAACTTAATATAATAAATCGAATTTCACTTAATTAAGTTGATCTTGATCTGATAAAACATAAGTGGAACGTCTGATAACTAGACTGTCTAGAATATTGCCATGCCATGGCATGGGTCACTGGACTGGAGATATTCGACTTATCTAGACTACATTATACTATCGTTGTGCATTGCCAATGTCATTGATAATCATGACCATGCAAGGGCACATTACGTACCTTGTGGTAATGGCACATGAATTTCAAAGAACCCATCCTGCTTAGAAAACCTAAAGGATATCAAAATGTTTTATGATATGTTTGACAGAGCCCAGAAAATAAAGTATTATTTATATATATTTTAATCTGAAATCTGTTACTTCATATAGTGTTTTTTACCCATTTCAGAAGTGTGTACACACGTACATCCACAAAAAGCCAAAAGTTGATGAAATTGAGGAAGACGTCGCAGAAACATTAAAATTTATGCCTCACACTAGAGTCACAGAAGGGGGGAAGTTACCAAGGTATTTGAACTTGACTTGCACTTAGTAGCAGTAATTAGGCATTTAAAAATACATGTTGGAGAAAGGCATATGATATTAACCCACTATGTTCGTTTTCTTATGTCAAATAACACCTGAAATGGCTGTTTTAGCTATTTTATCTACATATATTAATATTTATGCCAAATAATATCAGGTTCTTTTTTTGCTGCAAATACTACATTGTGCATTTTTTGGTGCAAGAAATTTATATTATAATTATAAAACAATATGATTCTCTGTCTGTTTGTTTGTCTGTAGACCCTTATCTCCGTTAGTTTTGCATCTATGGGGCTGAAATGTTGTATGTGATCTTGCTGGTCCTTTGGGGTGGTTCATAGATTTAGATTTTTTCGAAATTCATCTGTGAGATTAGGATCTTGTAGGTTCACAAGGTTAAAATGGCACTTATCTCCATCAGTTTTGTGTGTATGGGGCTGGACATTGTTGAGCGATCTAGTGGACCGACCCTTTGGGGTGGTTCAAAGATTTAGATTTTTTTTTAATTCTTCTGGAGGCTGTGATCTTGTGGCGGGGTCACATACATATGACTACCATTTTTCTTGGGCAGTGCTGGTCATCTCTGTTAGTTTTTCAATAATACAGCATCAAACCATATTCTTTTAAAAAGGCCCTTAAATTTGCAAACATAAGTTGTGTTTGATTTATATATTGGTATTTAGAATGCATCCATATTCGACAGATGCCAGCGGTCACCCAGGTCCAGAAGTTCAAAGAAGATGACAAGGAAGATTAATTTTTGTAACTGGCATGTAACTGTGTAATAAAATTAATGGAGACCCATGTATAATTGTTTCACTGTTCTATATTTTCACAACGTTCTGTGAACGTTAAGAAAACTTTAGAAAAAAATGTTTTTAGAACGTTACCACTAACGTTATCTTAACATAACAGTAACGTTCTGGGAACGTTAAGAAAACTTCCCAAAAAACATTCTCCTAATGTTACACTTTATGCATAACGTTCAACGTTAAAAAACATTCTCACAATGTTACGACTAACGTTATCGTAACATAAGAATAACGTTGTGGGAACTTTCTGGAAACATGTTTTTGTTAGCTGGGACATGAACATTATGTCAGAACATTCTGTCAGAACGTTCTAAGAACATTATTAGCGTTACATTCCTCGAACGTTCTGTGAACATTGTGTCAGAACATTCTTCTAACGTTCTAATAATATTATTGAAGCATTACATTCCATGAACATTCTGCGAACGATGTGTCAGAACGTTCTAGTAACGTTCTCATAACGTTATTGAAGCGTTACATTCCACGAACGTCTTAAAATGATCCATAAAATATTTAAATGCTAGTGATGATTTTAAAATGTATTTAAACCAGCCTAAGCTGTACAATATCTGTTAGCACAGGGATGTTTTAAAAACATCAGAACAATGTTATCTATGTAACAATATCAAAAATATTTTTGTTACATTTGAGGACATATTGATACCTTTATTTTGTCAATGTCAAAACCGTTTATTCAAACGAATCCACCAATTCAAGTGTACAAATGAATGAGACATACAATACCTATAGGTGACAAGTTTGAAAGGAGAAGCATAGAAATAACATTACTTTTGTTTTACGTGATGTTAAATTAATTAGTTATGTACAACATGGCAATCATTACAAATGTTTTGGGTGCTTGCTACGAAAACTGAAAGAAAAAAGAAGTGAGATTATATACACATACAATAACTCTCAATTATATGTCTGCTGTAGTATGATTTAAAAAGGTGAAACAACCTTATATTGCTAAAATTGATATTCAACGAATTCCACATTTTGGATCCATATACAATTAATGACATACAGCTTCTAGTGGTTGAAGCACGGGTACGTAAAAATTAATTTTGGCTTTATGTAGAGTGCTTCTTAACATGCTAACAAAATTAATAACCTTTGAATATTCGACGGTAATCCCTTATTATGGGCTTTATACATAAATAGTAATATCCTAAATTGTACCAAGTCAGTAAATTTTTAAATGCGAGCTTTGTAAAAAAAGTGGAGTTGTGTGATCGCATCGCTGTGCATAATCCGTATTACCCTCTTTTGTAACATTTTTATACAGTGTAAGTTGGTGGGATAGGTATTTCCCCCTATTTCCAATACAATAAATACGGCAAACACAGAGTAGAATGTAACATGTACAAACAGTGGTGGTCGATTACTTTACTGCATCTGTACATAATACCAACACTAATTGATAGTTTAAACTTTACTTGTCTGATGTGATCTTTCCAGTTTAATGCTTCATCGATGAGCACGCCTAGAAATTTGTAATTCGTACTCTTAATATCTGTGTATTTTTATCTTGATATTTACATCGGGCAATTGAGCATGACCGGAAAATAACATGTAATTGGTCTTGGCTATATTAGCAGACAATTTGTTGATTGAGAACCACAAATGCAGTTTAACTAGCTCACTGCAAACAATATTTTCAAGCTGTTTTGAGTCATTGGCTGAACATAATAGTTCATGTCATCAGCAAATAAGACAAACGTGATTAGTTTAGACACATTGCACATGTCATTGATGTATAGCATAAAAAGTTTCGGACCAAGTATAGACCCTTGTGGAACTCCACATGTTATTCTTTGTGTGTCTGAGCTGTAGCCGTCAATGTTTACAAATTGACTATGATTATGCAAATAACTACTAATCCAATTATACGCGTTTCCACGAATGCCATAGAGTTCCAAGTTTTTTACATAACAGTTGGTGATCGACAGTGTCAAATGCTTTTTTAAGATCTATGAATACGCCTAACGCACATGTCTTGTGTTCAAGCGAATTTGTGATATCTTCAAGTAATTTAACCAAAGCATGCGAAGTTGACATGCCTTCTCTAAACCCATATAGGCATTCATTTAGGATTGTACAAGCATTCATGAAGTCTTCAAGTCGAGAAGTAAAAAGTTTCTCTACAATTTTAATTAATTTAATATTATAATTAATATATTTTATTGTTTTAATAGCTTGCATACTTGTGTTTATATATTTTAAGACAGTATAGTTGATTTTACTTAGTAGTAATGATTGCATACGTTGTAGCACATTACTATTTTTTTAACTATTTATGATGTCATTTATTTATATGCATTAATTAACCATTGTAAAGCACCCCAGAACAAGTATTTGGATGGGGCACTATATATAAGAAATATATAAATGATGGACACATACAATACCTCAATACTGGTGCCATTGTTGGTAGAACCAAGAACACAATTATAACAGTCCATCGCAGTGAAGTTTTCTGTTTCCTCTCCCGGTGATCCCGTATGTACCAACTGAGGCTGTAGGCAGACACGATCAGAGACGGTACTAAGACAGCGATTAAAGTATATGTACCCCTCCACCAGTCTCCATTGGTGTAGTACTCGTACGCCATCCAAAAATCCCACCCGATGTCGACCACATACAAGATCAATGGCACAACAGTCATCACGATATCGCAGTGAGAAACCGACGACAGCCATTCGCCTTCGTTTCTGCCAACACTCTCTTCCGCTGAAACCTCGGTCTTCCTATTTAACGCGGTATCCTTAGTCGGAAATTCGTCCCCAGTCGCAGTATCAAGTTCGGCCGGTACTTTCCCTTCCATGGCCATGACGTGAAATGTTTATTGTTTTTACACCAAGTCTAAGACAACTTTAGCCTAGCCCTAGGCTAGCAAAATTTCAATTAAGTGTTGTTTCTAAGAGCACCGTTGCCGGTGGTCACCATTATACTATAATGAAAGTAGTAAATCAAGATTAGTAAATTAGTCATACAACATGTGACTTGTAAAATGACGCCATATAGGAAATAGTTCCAAAGTAGTCACACCGTTGTAATCATATTTGGGGTCTTGCTTTGTATGCAGCCTCTACTAAAGTCTAAACTAATTAATCACAAAATAATAATTGCGTTAGGCACGCATATTAGAAACAATAATTTTGTTGATCTAATTTATCAGTGAACGCGTATCGATGTAAAAGACTCGGCACTATTTTTACTTCGTGGTTATTTCCTGGTTTTTATAATATAACCAGTGCCGTGGTTATATAAATTATATATCATGACATGTAGTGGCTAAATTAAGACAGAATTTGGCCATATCAAGACCATTCCATTGGTGTAAAACTGCATAAGTTTCATGTATTTCTATTATTGTTGTGAAGTTACTGTCACCAACTGAATAAATTTAAAAAAACTGCCTTTTAAAAAACGTCTTAAATTATATTTATATTCGTCGACGTCCGAAATCAAACGAAATTACGTACTTTCGTTTAATTATAGGGTCTGAGGCAGTTTCGTCTGGCGTCGGACATCGATATGTTATGCTTCTGGCCGATATTGTTATTTTATTGGGATTACAATAGAATGGGCTGGGGGCTGAGGCTAGATGAAAATCTTATATGGGACATCGACTTTCGTTCTTCTAGACTAGGTGGTAAACACAGCGCCAACAAGTGTGCTGACATCTAGCGGCTTATATGTTAGTTACGTTTATATATTACGCTAGCGCCCGCTAACTGGAGCGCTGTCACGCAGCGCCCGTTCTTCGTTCGACATTCTGCGTGTTGTGTGTTAATGTTCCAGACGAAGCAGTGACGTAGCCAGAGGGGAGCCAAGGGGGCCATGGCCCCCCAATCCTAGGAAATCAGGAGGGTAGGGGACTGAGGACCTGTAACTGGTTGCCTGATTCATAGAGTGACGAGGTACTGAGGTTATAGGGGTGCCTCTATAGGATTTCCCAGTCCTACCCTTTGGCATAGAAATTTGTCATCAATCAAATGTGGAGGAATCCCGCCGACCGCTTCTGCCGTACGCAATAAGCATCCAGCAGGCTGCAGCCCAAGAGGTGACAGTACAACGAAAATGTCATCATTCACAATGTGCTTGATGGCTAATGCATATTAATATATCAACACAAGGATGCAACATGATGATTAGTTACTGGATTAAGATAAAGTTGCACGCTGCATCCAAAGCAATTTATCTAGTCGATTTTCCACTGGGTAGTCGGAACTTCGTATTGTGAATTTATTAAGTTTAATAAGCGACAACGGTACACATGACACATGCAATACAATTTTGTGAAGCCACCGCCGCCGCCACCGCGGTACGGATTTGTTGTGTAGTTATTGGTTGAACGCCAGCGCCTCATCATCCACGTTAAGGTACAAATGTTTATTGTTTTATCGCAGTAAATGTCTAAGTGTTGGTATTTGTCATGTTGCTTGTCTGTATATTTGGGAGATATAGCATGGGAAATATGGTGGCTTTAGGTGGATATTATGTAGGGGCTTTATGGGTTCGTGTCTCTTTGGTATTGTGTAATTTTTCTCTTAGTTTGACGGTTTCTATGGAAGTTTTTTTGAACTGGCAACTACATCGGTCAGTAAATTTGGTTGTTATTTCGTCAATTTAAACAGGGTTTCAGAAACCGACACAATGCAGCATTGCGACAGAATAATGCTATGCACGGATATTGGACACTCTTGTTTATCACACACGCACGCACGCACGCACGCACGCACGCACACACACACAGTATCCAGTCCTCAGGGCTGCTCAAAGCGCTTTACACGTTGCTCCCTGGCATACCTGTTCAATCGAACACCATCTCGACTTCTCTGGGAAGCATCCAGTCACGCTGCAATTAATTAATGCGCGAAAACTCTTCGTACACAAATATCCACCACTGTATATAGCCAGGTACTCATTCATACAGCTGATTGAACTGCAGCAGCGTAGAGTGAACGAACTTGCCTAAGGTTCGACACCGCAGCACAGGATTCGAACCCGGGTTTTCACGGTATAGAGTCCGAAGCTCTAGCCACTGCACCACGGCACTCCTCCATACTCTCCTATAACGATAACTGTTTATATTATTATGTATATAAACAAGCCGATGTATATAACTGTAATTTATTGCCGACTTTGTTTCGTTTACATCTGGCGACAACACACATCATGGCGACAACACACAAAACCACGTTGGCTTTAGTGTAGCCACTGGCACGCTGATATACACCTTATTCGCCAGGTGGCGTGTCAGTTTATCACTTTAATTGTGATATCGTCACATCCCCCTCAATTTACAGTCAGATGTTTAACTTTTCACTTCATTTCAAAGTCTTTGAACTTTGCTGGAAGTTTCAATTGACGCCTTGGTCGTGCAACAGTCGCCGGCACACTGCATGGTGAACTTATAACCCTCGGCGGCATATTGCGTGGTGAATGTACTACCGTGGATGGTACATTACGTTGTGGAGACGTTTCGACTGAAGGTTCACTGCTTGGAGGAGACGTGACGTTGTCTTGACCTCTCTGTTGTGCGTTATGGTTGTCTACGCACGTGTTGTCTGAACACATTGGTCTTTTCATTGTATTGTCAGGTTCATCTTGTTGAGAGTACCGAGTATCATCCTTATACTGCTCTGGTGTGGCACGTAGCTGTCGTCTATTCCTTCGGTATGTCGAGCCTTCACTCTCAATGATGTAAGATCTGACGCCCGATGGTTTCTGAATGCGTGCTAGTGTCCATGTTCGTGAGTCATTTGAGGCATTTGGCTTCTTGAACCGCACAACATCTCCTGGGTGTAGTATGCTGAGGTTCTTGCTCGTACGATTGTATAACCTGGCTTGTTTCTCCTTTCTACGTTTGAGTTGTTCAGGAGCATCACGTTGTGCTGCAGGATCAGTCTGCAGCAGTACTGGCAGCGTTGGTAGCAGTGTTCTGGTTCGACATGCGAACATCCGTTGAGCGGGCGATGTGTGCATAGCTTCTGTAGGTGTGTTTCGATAGTCCAGAAACGCCAAATACACATCCGCCTTGTCATCAATTGCTTTCCGCATGATTTGCTTTGCCGTCTTAACTGCGTTTTCCACCTTTCCGTTAGCCTGGGGGTAACGAGGTGACGATGTGATATGTTCAAATTTCCAACGCTCTGAGAACAACTTGAACTCCTCACACGCAAACTGTGGCCCATTGTCAGAAATAACTTTGTCTGGTGCACCGTATCTCGCAAAGTGAATACGCAGTTTGGTGATAACCTGTGTTGCACTGGTCATTGACAGCTTGTCAACTTCGAAGAAGTTCGAGAAGTAGTCCACCGTTATGAGGTAGTCCTGTCCATGAAGGTGGAACAGGTCAACTCCAACTCGTGACCATGGACGTGACGGTATCTCATGTGACAACAACGGCTCTCTACATTGTTCTGGTTTGTACGCGTTGCACGTACTGCAGGCACTGATGACATCTTTCACTTCTTGGTTCATGCCTGGCCAATACATCACTTCACGTGGTCTTCTAAGACATCCTTCGACTCCTAAGTGCGAGGAGTGGAGTTTCTTTATGAGTATGGCTCGCATGTCACGAGGTATGACGATTCTCTGTCCCTTGAATAGTGCGCCATCCTGTGTGCTGAGCTCGTCACGGCAATTGAAATACGGTCGTGCGAGTGGATCGACTGCTTCACGTCGATCCGGCCATCCCTGAAGTGTGTAGCGAACTGCAGTTTTCACTTCGTCGTCTTCTCGTGACTTGCACATGATTTCGTGTATTCCGTTGGTCGACAGATGAACATCTTCTGTCATGTCCATTTGTTGCAGTTCAATGTCGAACACATGATCCCCTGGGTCATGTGCGTGGCTATATGGAAGGTATGCCCGAGATAGTGCATCTGCGATATGCATTTCGTTTCCTTTCGTATACACGACATCTATGCTGTACTTCTGCAGACGGAGCAGCATTCTCTGCAGTCTCTTCGGTGCATCGATCATCGATTTCTTTGTGATCGTCTGAAGTGGCTTGTGATCCGATTGCACGGTGATGGGTCTTCCGTACACATACTGGTCAAATCGTCCACATGCAAAGACAATCGCTAAGAGCTCTTTTTCTGTTCTGTGTTTGTGAGTGCTCGAGAGGCGTAGCACACTGGTTTTCCCTCTTGCAGGAGCACTGCACCCAAACCAATCTGGGATGCATCACATTGGATTGTGATTGCTTGCTTTATATCATAGTATGCGAGCACTGGTGCTGCTGTGATCAGTTCTCTGATCTTGTTCAAAGCATCTTGATGTTGTTCAAGCCAACACCACTCCACATCTTTCCGATCTAGTTGTCTCAGTGGTTCACAGACTTGTGACAGATGTGGCAAGAACTTCGCAAGATAGCCAACCATGCCGAGAATTCGCTTCAGTGCTGTGACATCCGTTGGAGTAGGCATCTTCATGATGGCCTCAACCTTGGATTCGTCTACCATTCGTGCGAGTTCATTTTTCACGACTTCTCGTACCGCACAAGGAAGTCTGCGGGGCGGGTGGATAACAGGTTTGACACTTGGATCAATCTGTATTCTATAGTTGCCATCGAGGCAACCAAGTCCCTCGAATACATCTGGGTATTCTCTGAGTACAGTGTCCTGTAACACTTGTGATCGCTTACTCATCACAGAAATGTGCACCGTGTCTGCTTTCGATGGACATGTTTTACCACTCGTTGGTAGTGTTTGTGTTGTCTCCATCGTTGTCTGTTGGCTGTCACCACCTCTGTCACGGTTCCGACTGTATGTTCTCATGGTCACTGCATGTATTGCATCACAGTCATTTATCTGAATTAAGTCAAGGTCCAGACATGACTGCAAACTCAGAAGTGGAACAACACTGGCACGCACAACAACGAAACGCATCTGTCTCTTGCGGTGAACTTGCAAACGCGCCAGTCCTATCGGTTTCACTACCGACTTGTTGTGCATGACGAGTCTAATGTTCGTGTTCTCCAACTTGCTGCATGAGTGATCTGCTGTTGAACATACGTAGTCCTGACATGGCAGGATGTCCACTGATGACCCTGTGTCCATATGAAACGACACATTTGTTTTGCCATTTATTGTCAGTGTTACGTGTGCTTTCGTCTTACGTTCACTGCCCACTGTGTGTATGATCGCTTGTTCGACCATTTGATGAGTAGCTGCACTTCTGCACATCTTAGCGAAGTGATTTAGTTTTCCGCACACATGGCAGGTGGCGCCACGTGCAGGACACTTGTCCTTCCCTTTTGCATGTATACCACCACACCTACTACATCCTGATCGTCCCTCACCAGAAAGTTGTGCATACCTGTTACTGGTGGGTGTGTACTTGCTAGTACTCGAACGTCTAGATATGTTGTACTTTCTTGCAGGATTGCCATAATTTGCATTGTATGGGCTTGCAGCTGGTGGCTTGACTGACGCCGCCTTGTGTCGAACTAAGTGAGTGGTCATTTCTGTACTTATTTCTTGTGCACGTGTGCGTGTCACTTGTAATGTTTTCAACATGGCAACGCAAGTTTCCAGATTTAGGTCTTCCTTTGCAAGTAACTTTTCTCTTGCTTTATCGTCCTTTATACCTATGACCAACCTGTCTCGAATCAGTCTCTCTCTCAGTCCCAAAATTACAAGTGGCTGACAGCTTGTATAGCGCTGTTATATAGGCTTCCACCGTCTCACCTGCATTTTGCGATCTGTTGAAGAATCTGTATGATTCATAGGTTTCATTGGTCTTGGCAATGCAGTTGTCATCAAATTTCTGTATGACGACATCGATCTTATTCCTGTCTTCGTCCTCTTGCCACTGGAATGTTTCATATAGATCTACTCCTTCCGTACCTAATACGTTCAGAAATGCAGCAACTCTGACATCGTCGTCTTCTTTCGCTATTGTCGTCGCTGTCTCGTAGTATCTCCATTCTCTCTTGAAGATCCGCCATGATTCTCCTCTGTTTTCCAAGGAGAGCTGATTTGGCACTTTTGCCGTCAATCTTGCACTCATCTTGTACGCGTCTTCTTCGGTTTCTTCTGTGGCTTATACTATCCCACTTCTGACACCATATAACGATAACTGTTTATATATATATGTATATAAACAAGCCGATGTATATAACTGTAATTTATTGCCGACTTTGTTTCGTTTACATCTGGCGATAACACACATCATGGCGACAACACACAAAACCACGTTGGCTTTAGTGTAGCCACTGGCACGCTGATATACACCTTATTCGCCAGGTGGCGTGTCAGTTTATCACTTTAATTGTGATATCGTCACATCTCCCTCAATCAGAATTTCTCTCCATTCCTTGCCGATAAAATGAGCTGGGAGAAAAAGTAAACTGTTCATCTTCGTGGCTTCACATATAATGCTGCACCCATCCCCACAGAAAATCGGCACACGGCTGCCCAAAAGTGAATATTCGAGAGCTCATGTTCGGCCAGATTGCGAACTATTGTCCGGTGATATCACGCAAAATTATTGTTCGTAACGCAACTTCGATCAACAACACATATATGTGGCAAAGCATACGGCGTCAATATGGCTTCCAATAGAGGGGGCACATTTCCTCGAGTTTGCTACCATCCGACTGGAGCCGGAAGAGAATTCGGAGTACTTATATCAATGCCTGGTTGCGTTCGTGGGAGACAACGTTTTGAAACTCTACAATAGTATTACTCACTTCGGCGAACCGACTACCGACAAGGAAGAAATGTCTCCGACAATGGAGAATTTCATTGTACTGACATGGTTACGATTTATTGACCCCCTAACTAACGAAACTTGTCAAATAGCGTTACGGCATCACACCAGAGGTATCACAAGCTTTGTCGTCCTTGCTTGACGAAGTGCATGCAGCTGGAGATGCCAGAGTTATGCAGGCAGCAGCGTAACATTTTCGACGATTCTCCAGAGCACCGGGGACCAGATTCAGTCCGAGAACTAAGCGATTTAAGCGAGCTGACGGGTCGTCTCCTCTTAAGGTGGTGAGTGTGATGCATGTCGTGTTCACTCCTGACGGGAGATAATTTGAGTTTGAAGGTTTAGTAGTCGAGAACTTGGACGTTGAGATTTTGGGAGACACACCTTTCATGGAGAAGAATGACCTGACCACCCGTCCTGCCAAACGCCAAGTCATCTTAGGAAATAGGACTGTGTATCAGTACGGCTCGAATGGTAATGTGCCGAATCATTCCATCGTCCGACGTGCGTGTGTACTGGGGGCTCCTGCTGAGAGAACGACGATCTAGCCGGGCGAATATGTCGAAGTGACTGCATGTGCCGAATGACTTGTCATCTCTCGATGAGTCATATGCGCTAGACCCTCGTGTCGACTTTCCCCAGCTTGAAACAAGAGATGCCATCACAATTATGGCCACCTCCTGGTATCATCTCGAGTGTAGCTGGGAAGCTCCGCATCCCAGGTCTGATCAATGAACCGAGAGTCTCGAAAAAGAATGCACAGTTCTGTCATATACGCCTGGTTACCGTAGCTACCATCACGGGAAACGAATCAGAGAGCGTCAGTGCCAACGTTGCTTCCCAGAATGTACCATAAACTACTTCTACTCACTCTGCGACCGTTCGCATTGTTTCTGATAGTATTTTGGATGAAAAGTTCCGAGCCCTGTTCGAGGAATATGACGTCTTCGATCTAGCATTCAAATGCTACAATGGTGCCGTAGGTCCATTCCAAGCTGTCGTCAATATGAACGAGAGGAACTACACGAAGCATTCAGTCAACCCCAGAACAAACTGTCGTCTAATCGCACAATAGTCCTCCAACGGCCTGATGACCAACGATGGATTAATTGTCATCGATGGCGCGGCAAAGTCGCACGGCGCTTGGGCTACTCTATACGTGACACGTGGAAGCAAACTACTGCTTGCAGGGTTTTTCAGCGCGAAACTCCGTGGACGACAAGTCACATGGCTACCATGCTAGGTAGAGGCCCTTTTCATCGCCATTGCAACGAAACATGTCAGTCCTTACACCATTCAGTCGAAACACAAGGTGAGCATCCTGGCTGACAGTACACTTGTGTACAAGCCTTTGAGAAACTGTCGTGGAAAATGCTCAACCAGCTCGCGTGTGTCAACGTACTTGTCGTGTGTTAGCTGTTACCAAGCATCGGTGATACATCTTGCAGGGTCGGCCAATGTTCCATCATATTTCGCAAGTCATAATGCAGCTACTTGTGAAAACTCAGTAAGCCAGTTCTGTTCATTTACAAGACAAATTGAAGATGTGTAGTTCAAAAAGTCAAGATATCATCAATGGCTGTGCGAAACTCACCTTCACCAGCAGGACATCTTGGACGTCAATCCAACATTAATGCCAGTATCTGAGACGTACGCATGCTCACTTGGTACAATGCACCCGTTCATCGAGGAAATTGACAAATGTCAGGGACGTAAAGCGTTACCTGAATGTCGCGAGTGTTTCTAGGGACGGTTTGCTGGTGACAAAGCGAGACCACTCACTTTCCACTACTCGTGAATGCATTATCGTACCCCACCAATTCCTTTACGGTTTGTTGACTGTGTTGCATAACCAACTGGATCAGCCTACCTCATACCAACTCAAGCTTGTCGTGCGCCGCTTCTTCTACGCCCTCAACTTGGACATAGCCATTGATGAAGTGAGCTCAAAGTGTCACCAAAGCGCTTCTCTACGGAAAGCCCCTCACGTTATTGTTGAGCAGTCATCATGTGATCCTCTAGATGCTGTAGGTGTGACATTTGTAACAGACATCATAAAGAGAGCACGACAACTGATACTTGTAGTCAGAGAATGTGCGCCGTCATACACAAGTATACATACGTGGTCGAGGACGAACGCCGCGGCACATTACAAAGTGCCTTGATACGCCTAATTGCTAGATGGCCCATTCGCTGTCATACGCACATATCCTGCACCCGGCTTCACGTCCCTGGTCAATGACAAGCGTCTCCTTCATCATAGGATAGGCATAGATATAGATCGTGTGATGAACAAGATCGAAAACCCGGTGTTGGGAGAAAGCTATCCCTGAGCTGGGAGATGAGTTGTTAGGTCAAGACCCTACGTGTGGTGCAGTGACAACGTTAGCTCACAGTCAAACTGTATCTTGCGTTCCAATTTTCCTACCTGTAGTTAATAGTAGTATATGATATCTCTATTTGATTGCCACTTACTATTGTAACGGGAATATTGAACAACTAAAGTCAGCAGAGAGAGAGACAGAAAGAATGGAAATAATCAATTATAAGGCCTTTTGATTTATATCTCTTTACAGGTTCTTCCCATGGCCGAACTATTGGGCTCTATATGGAGAGACCCTTGTGCCTCGGGGGTGTTGACCCTAATGTGAGGGTTGCTCCTGGATGTGGATACTAGCTTTCATGGTTGTATTGGAGAGGTAGGTGGCTAAACTACACAAGAGTTTGAATGACAGAGCAGTATACAACCAGTATGTGTACGACACTGACAGCCACGTGGACATGGTAACATTTTCTAGAATCTTATCATTTTTATAAACTCCCCCCTTACATTGCTACGGAGGACTGTGGTGCGCTGTAAACAATACATTGCCACGAGGGGTGCTGTAAACATTACATTGTCACGAGGGGGTGCTATAAAAGTGTGTGTCGTAAGTATTATACATTGTCAGAGGAGGTATATTGTAAACATTACATTGTTATGAGGCTGTGCTGCAACTATTACATTGTCACAAGGTGTGTGGTATAAATGTTGTTGAAATAAAGTTTCATTCATTCATTCATTTCTGCCATCGCAATATTGAACGAACGTGCATAACAGAGATACCGTTTCATTTGTCCCAAAGAATGTCACAACAAGGCGTTTCTGACAGGCAGACTGAACACCAGCCATGTTTCAATTAAAACAAAAACACTCACTTGACCTCTACACAATTCCTACACCATAGTCCAAGACTAAGCAATTCCTACACCACAGTCCAAG
Organism: Escarpia spicata; assembly: GCA_963995525.1. Classification (NCBI taxonomy): domain Eukaryota; kingdom Metazoa; phylum Annelida; class Polychaeta; order Sabellida; family Siboglinidae; genus Escarpia; species Escarpia spicata. The sequence goes on from OZ023217.1 coordinate 19,894,159, forward strand.
ACTAAGCAATTCCTACACCACAGTCCAAGACTAAGCAATTCCTACACCACAGTCCAAGACTAAGCAGGCTGTAAAGACATAACTGATGATGAATTGTTTGACCCTCTTCTCTCGGTTATATATCGTCTTACAGCAAAGAAACTTTAACTTGAGTGCGTTTTTCAGACAAGAAAATCATCCATACCCGTCATCCTTTCAATCTCCTTTCCTCAACCAATATCACCACGTTCGATGGGTATATGCAGACAATGTTGTTGTTCTTTACATCATGAAGCATTTACTTGAATCCAACAATATTAACGTCGTCTGCGCCACGTGCCTCGTCAGCAGCATTAAATAATCCACAAAAGAAAAGCGTGGTAACGGGACTCGGAGGAAAGTAACCTGGGTCAATATGCCAATAAACTGGAAATACTCCCATCGCGATGTCATCAAGAAAGAGGAGCTATCTGGATCTCTCTCCATCAAGGTAGGCTCAGCTATCCAGGTTGAAAGGAAGCGTTTGCCACATCAGTTACCTCAGATGTCGTCAGTAGATACAAATATGGCACACTCCATGCAGTGTGACCATGAGAAATGTCACACGCAACTGTTGATTGTGTTCTGGAAAGGAGATCAAACCATGCTTGATAGGCAATCTGGACGCGTGCGATCGTTAACATTTATGAACTTGTTGCTTTTATGATAATTTGTTGCATATGGCTGTCAAGCTCCTCGCAGAAGTCTCGCCGAACAGTCTCGCAATTTAGCCTGTCCACGTTATTTCTCTTCTTTGTTGTTTTCCCTGAGGGCGTCTCTTGGGTTGGGCTGGATGCGGATGTTCAGCTTGGACAGGACAAGACTGTGGTCTGTCTAGCACTCGGCGCCGCGCATGGCCTTTCTCACTTTTACGTCATGCAGGTCTTTCTTCCTGATAATCACGTAGTCAATGTGGTGCCAGTGATGGGATTGTGGGTGCATCCAGGTTGTCATGTTGCCAGCTGGGAGCTGAACACTCTGTTTTGTGATGAGGAGTTGATTTGCAGCACAAGTCTTGAGGAGCAAAAGTCCATTGCTATTGCACTTTCATGTTCCATATCCGCTAATAATACCCTTCCAAGTTACGTGGTCTGTGCCAACCCTCGCATTGACGTCGCCATGGACGATGAGCTCGTCTGACTTCGAAACATCTGCGAGCAGATTGTCAATGTCTTCGTAGAAGAAAATGTCCTTTATCTCGTCAGGGTCGGTCATGGTAGCTAGGCGCATGGGCACTGGTGTTGGTTGGATGACGCTTTGCGGTCAGGGGAAGACGCACTGTCATTTACTTAGATTTACTTAGGCTGTTCCTGACCTTGGGGCGGTGGCCTCGGTGGTCATGAGACGATCATTCACACCCTTTGATAGGCAGGCAAGCTTGCACGCAAGGTCGGATTATATTACAAAACCTACGCCAGCTTCCCCTCTCTCCTCGCCACTACGGCTACTCCAAAAAGAAAGTGTATCCAGCATCACTTTCTGTAATATGTCCTTCCTCTGCTAGCCGCGTCTCACTTAATGCAGCGATACTGATTTTGTTTCTAGAAAATTTTCTGGCGACCAAGGCGGTTCTCCTCTCTGGTCTGTCTGCCTTGGCATCATCTATGAGTGTGCGCCATTCCGTGTGGCAAGAACAAATGGTATTTTTCTTGTTTTCTTCTTTGATCGTCTGCTATAGTGAGATCCTTCCAGCCTCGGTAGGCCTAAGCTGGTCATGTTAAGGTGAAGCAAGCAATGTTTAGGGCACCTTTTCCAGCTCCTTCCTCAGACTATTGAGATGAGCAGTGCTGTCCTAAAGAGGGATGCTCAGTCACTCAGGGGACTGCCGAGTTCCGATGTTGCTTCGGTCAGCGAAAATGCGACCGTATGGCCTGATCGAGCCGCCTGTGTGCAGGTTTTGCTCCCAATGCATCCATATCGGCAACTCCATAATATACGAAACTCCAAGTAGCTGTTAGCATGCGACAGCGGCCACACTCCGGTTAACCGCTTCGACTGGCGGGCTAAACTAGGTGAGTGCAACAGGCAACAGCCGGATATCATAGATCAGTGTTTATATTGAAGTCTTAGGCTTAGCATTCCTAGCTGGTGAACAAACGTATAGTGCCGCCACCTTGCGGTAACGTTTTAAAACAGCCGTTGTAACGTCAATTTATTTTACCCTTTTGTCACCCGTACGAAAGACCCATACGGTAGGTAAGTCTGTTCAAAGTCGTTGTATGTTAGTCAGATATCTGCAAATGCGTAAGTAATTCATAAAGTATCGCAAATCAACCACAGGCACTTGTTCAGAATCTGGATCCACCTTGATTTCGTCGTTATAACTATATTTTTTACTAAATAAATCTCGGACTCAGTGCCGCGAGTGCGCCATTAATTAAAAAAACTTAAATAATTCCACCAGGCATCACGAATCATCATCATGGTCATGGGCATGGCGTCATTGCATGCCGTCAATCATTCGAGTTTTACACAAGTGCCCATTCTGGCATTCACCCAACCACTGGCACTGGGCTTGTCGACGAGCATCCCACTAATATAACATGCCGTTTTTATAAACATCTGAAGAATTTTGTGTGAAATACATTTATATTTCATATTGTAACTTCCTGTCAGTTATTTAGTTCATAATTTTATCCCAAAAAAATGGTGTGACAACTTGGTTTTATAAATTTAGTGAAATGCTTGCAATTTTCGTACAAAAAAATCCACCCAGGCCCCAGTATAAACACTGTTCTCAATGTTAATAAAGGTGGCCAGTCAGTTCCTCTACCCAGAATTAGCGGGCGTAGTTATTTGTAATAGGAAGTCTGCTGTGTTGAATGTGGGAAAATGGGACATCGTTGAACATCAAAGGGTATTGTAGTTAACTCAGCCCGACTCAGGCGTATTGCCAATATAGCTTGCTTTGAAACTGGATGTTTTGAATTTGCTCTGGGGTTGAACCTTCCAAATTCCTAACTTTGTTACAAAGCTCACTAAACACAATTTGGCGGGCAGTATACCTTCAACGTAGTTAGTATACTTTTAGGAAGATTCTATTCAGCGTTCGAAATAGCACTTGTCCGTTTGTCCGGGACAAGTGATTTTTGGCTCGGACAAGTAAAATGACTCTACATGGTTATCCGGTGGACAAGTGAAAATTTACAGTAAATAGTGACGCGTGCAACATTGCAAAGTTTTTATTTGAGGAAATTCAAACGTAAATGAAGTTCGCTAGCAATCGCGCACGTTCCAATTTTGTTGATGTGCCGGCATCTTGTCGTATCAATAGTGTGTTATACGTCAGTGTTCAACCGAGTTTAGTGCCTGCATTAACAGGGTCATCCGCTGAGCGCACCGACCTAGCTCTGTCATACGCGTAGGACAGACTCCGAATCAGCCATCGTTGACCGAGGCTGTATTTCACACAATCGTAAATCGTTCATTTTGGCTGACGTACAACTTGCTTCCGCTCACGGATCATATTTGATGAACTTTGGAAATAGTATACTTTGTATCGCTACCTGTTATTTGAATAAGTATATACAAAATTTTACCCATTATTACGCCTCTCTCTCTCCGGTAAATCTATAATGCTGGTTGATAAATGGAATATTAATGACATTTCATAAGTGTTGTTTTATCTATGTTATGTAACATTTACATTAATCATAAATTGCGAGTTTTTGAAACCAAATTATGCAAGACGCGGGGCCGGGGACGGTGCGCCAACCGCCGTTGACATGTCGGCTTCCGCCAACTACGGCAGTCTACGGCAACAACGTTACGACGTAACTAAATCTATAAATTATGTTCCGCCTGGTAATTGTAATTCGGGCACCGTTAAAACTGTTTTATCATCATTGAAATGGTAATATAACATTTAGGAAAATTATGCGTTTGTTTGCTGATGATGAATTGAATATTATCTTCGTTGGTAAAATACAGAACTATGTTACTATTGAAGTTGATAGAGGTTGGACAAAGTATTCTCATATTAGGTCTATATAGTTTATTATGATTTTTTGACATCTCCTGGCTTTGCATTAGTCGTGTTCCTGGTTGAGGGGCGTCTTCAATGACCAACTGATGCAACAATTTTATAGCAGTGTTATATACATATATATATATATATATATTATATATATATATATATAATATCAAAAATAGATAAGCGAAAAATTAACAACTCAGAAGACGTCCAAAACATGAAATTCTACGATCGCCAGCACCCTCACGGCTCGTCCTGTCCCGACGATCTTGGTATCATTTGAAAGGATGCACTTTTGTTATTCTAGCATCATCTAGATTTTTCACGGTAACCGTTTAAAAAACACCGATAAACGGACCTACAATCACGCAGTTTTCGGTGTTCTGTACGGTTCCGAACGATGTTGGCGGCGGGTACTCAGTACACTAATCTACCGATTGCGGCGCTGTTTTCCTCATTTGCATAGGTTCAGACATGCGCACTTCACCACTTCTTGATTTCATGTTATAAGCTCCACCCACTTTTAATCCGCAGCAAAATTGATCGCAGCGAAACCGATATATATCTACGTCGGCGTGACGTCACAATAACGTACGCCACCCAACGGGTTTTAATTCGTTGCGTTGGTTGGTTGATATATGGCTCCCATGATAGCGGCATATAATTGTCTTAATGGGAGCCTCCCTGACCTTACAATGAATGTTATATTGTAGTTTATGTACTTATGATGGTCAAAATAAATACTGTCTGTCTGTCTGTCTGTCTGTCTGTCTGTCTATACGTGATTGTGACGTCACGCCTACTTCGCGTATGTCATTTTAGCAGTCGTTTGAAAGTGGGTGGAGCTTATACCATGACATCAGATAGTGGTGCCTCAATCGGTAGTTTGGTGAACTATGTTGACGAAACAACATCGTTCGCAGTGTCTAAGACACCGGAACGGGCCCGGTTGTAGGTCCGTTTTTAGTTAATTTTAGGAATGATTATCAGGAAACCATTTATAGGATTGAATAGCAGAGAGCTTATTGTTGGGATCCGACGAACCGTAATGGTACTAGCAGTCGTTCAAAAGGCGTTTTTTGGAACGTGTTTGACAGTTGTTCATTTTTCGCTCGCTTATCTATTTCTTAAGTTTTTGCAACATTATAAAATAAAAATAGCAAGGAAAACAATTGTCTAATTCCTATTATCGTAATAATATTGGTCATTAATAAAAGCGTTCATATCAGCATCACTAAAATATTGGTATACATCATGTAACGTGTCTACTTTTAATATTTGTGATGAACAATAATGGACCGAAAAATAGTTGCAAATATAATTTTGCAATTTCAAAATTTGCAGATTAAATCAAATTGTGTCGTTGCTCACAAGTCACTCTGATGTACATGCAACGAAACAGCAGGAACATTGGGTTGTCATAAAAATACGACAGACTTTTACGTTTTTTCCGAAGCTTCGATTCCCCTTGACAACCACTCGGACAAGTTAAAATTTTGGCGGACAAGTGATTTCAAAACTTACTTGTCCAGCGGACAAGTACATATTCTGGTTTATTTCTATCGCTGCTATTAATTAAATAAAAAACTAAACAGACTGCCTCCTTCTAAGCGTCTGGGCGGTTATAACCATTATATAATATTCTATAGATTTTCCATAAAAATTTATGTGGCCATAAGGCCGCACCAATTTTATTGTTAGAATTATGGATTTTTGAGACATTTTTGTTAGGGAGGAGGGGGGAAAAAATAAGACATTGCACAAGAAAGGTGTTTTGCATAAATACATGAATTGTCATATGAGCCATACAGTACATTGCTAACAAACTGATTTAGCCTTGTATCAAAACTTACTAGACACATACTTTTATGAAAGTTTAATAAAAGTTGAAGACTATTACAATTAAAAATAACAAGTACTGATAACAAGACTTGGCAGATACCATTATGGTGTGTTAACATTACAGCCATACACGTGTAGATTAGAGGCAGACCGCAGGATATATCTTGCTGTGTTAATATTAATTTGACTGGCACAATTAGGACTTGATTGTCATACCTCAAAATATTTCAAAGTTAACTTTGAGAAATAATACATTCTGTCAAATATTTAATATATCACAATGTTATGATCTATGCATCTATATAATACTGTTTTACTGTGTGGTTAACTTTTCTAACAACATTTATTTGTGCAATATTTGCAACACTGTAACAACCTTACATAATCAATTTAGATAATAAAATAATTCCTCTCGCACAATAACATAAATGACTGGTTGTTTCCAATGCAGCAGTGCATAATATTTAAGTTAACAAATGTAAATTACACAAGTAATAATATTAACAGTAACGAATGTTCAAATCACTGATGCTGTTTCACTAATAATGTTGTTCAACTATTGTGACGCCATCCAACAGAATTTGTGACAACTACGAAACACGGACTATATCACTTCGAACCAGCGTAACCTAGGCTGTTATTATTCCTTCATGTTTTGTGTTCGAATCCGGATATATACACGTATGTGTGTTCTAACGATGTGACAACCACATTTGATTAGCAACATGTCTTCAATGCGCTTAGCGGACAACCAGACAACGATCGCGAAATGGTTTATGGTAGCGCCTTCCGCCTGCGTCCCTGTTTACGTCTGTTGACACGAGGCACCACGGGCGCCATGACACTTCGTAGCAAATGCAATTTGCCATGCGCTTTTTAATAATCCCGCTTAATAAATCCACCAAAATAAAATCGCTGAATTTCGGTTTCAATAGGCAAATTCCGTTTCAAAATAACAATTCCGCGAAATCTTCCCGTTTTCCGCAATCGCGAAAAATCGGTGTCCATAACCGTAAATGCTGGATGAATCGATACAAAATCATTGGTTCGGCATTTCGATCAGAAATAAAAATTCAAAATTGCAGTGTTATTTCCGTTTTGTCAAAAACAACGTCGGCGGGTCCGTAATCCGAATAGTCAAATTGGTGTCGCCTAATAAAAATGCTATCCTTCATGTTGGCCATTGGGTTGAACATTACTGGCTTCAGCGTCTTCAGATTCCTTTGTTTACCTTTGCCGCCTTCAGCTTCACACGCCCTACCACCACATCTTACTTTACGCAGTCAATGTAAGTGGCTGCTGGTCTTGTTGTGTTGGTTGCCACATGATGGTCTTAGATGCCATTTCATTCTTATGCCAGTAGCAGTGTCTGGTAAATCTCAGTCACCGTCTTATTTTATCTTTCTAACTTTATACATTCCACTGTATAGTTCTGTTTGTTAAGTGCTGCTGCCAGTGAATGTTTAATGCGGCTTGTAGCATTCTTGTGTAACATTCATCTAGTTGCTTATCAAGTTTTTTCGTCATTGTACACGATTCACATCCGTAGTTCTAGCAGCACAGACTCTACTGTTGCAATAAATAGTCATTGCTTGATTTTGCGTGTGAGTGCATTTTTCCATAGTAGGCTTAGTTGGTTGGGTGTTCTCCACGCCATTGCCTTCCTGGTTTTGATGTCTTTGTCTGTTGTGCAAACCCAGGAGCCAACATACTTGTAGTCTTCAACCTTCTAAAAAAACAGCTCCTTCCCTGGCAACGATACTGGTGTTTCCTTGTTGGTTGAATGCCATATATATTTGATTTTTCCAGGATTGATCTTTAAAACGATCCTTGTTTAACAATGCTATACAAATTCAATAGAACCTGAAATGACCCTAGCAATGCTATAGTCATAGATATTCTATAGAATTCAGTTTAGATCTTCTATTGAATTAAACAAAAAAATCTGTAGAATTCTGTAGAACTTGTATGGCCACTTCAATTTCTGTAGAATTCTACAGAAATTGTATGGATTTCTATAGATTTTCAACATACATTTTTGTGATGGGAACACAATTTGGGACTGGGGAATTGTGATCAGTTATAACTGTAAAATTGCATACATTGCTTGATTGGACATGATTGTGTATGATGCAACAGTTGGGCAGTGGTGACTGTGAATTACTTTAATTTTGTACTTGGGTAGAAATAAAAGTAATTCACCTCAAAACTACCTGAGTAAAAGTACCTTTTAAAAAGCCTGCTTGAGTAAAAAATAAAACTACTTTCCAAACATAATTGGAGTAAAAGTATAATGGAAAGATAACTTTCACATCTGCCATAATTACTGTAACAATTGGAAGTGACCTCATGCTGCACTTACTTCATGAAGTAAGATTTGAATGCAAATATGATTGCAAACAGGTCTGCGATTGGATAATATTAATAGCTTTTGGCCTGGTGACAGGATTCTCTGGGTGGTTAAATATGTTTCGTGAAATGTCATTGACAGGCAGAGCGCCACCAGGTGATGTAATTCAGATAAAATGTTACGAAAATATATCACAAAGTAAATGAAAATAACAAAGTAAGAAGTAGCATTACCTTAGATAAAACTACATTGTTACAAGGAAAAGTAGTTAGTAGAAATTGTACTTTGTTACTTGTCAATTAATAGAAAAAACTACTCAAGTACAGTAACAAAGTAGTTTTACTTCATTACATGACACAGCTGGTGTTGAGTCATGCATCATCACATCAGGTCATGTAGTGTGTGGTGGGTTTATCTGTTGAGTCACATCAGGTCATGCAGTGTGCGGTGGGTTTATCTGTTGAGTCACATCAGGTCATGTGGTGTGCGGTGGGTTTATCTGTTGAGTCACATCAGGTCATGCAGTGTGCGGTGGGTTTATCTGTTGAGTCACATCAGGTCATGTGGTGTGCGGTGGGTTTATCTGTTGAGTCACATCGGGTCATGCAGTGTGCCCTGGGTTTATCTGTTGAGTCACATTGTGTCATGTGGTGTGTGGTGGGTTTATCTGCAATGGACCATTTCACTAACATTTTTTATGCGGGACAACACTACTAGATAAATTTGTGACTCCGAAATGTGGCTTGTTTGCTGATACCACAAGTCAGATGTATGTTTGTATCAGAGCTTAATAGTAAGCCAACTTTTTATGTATAACTAGATTACATAACTACAATAATATACAGTGTCATTACCTAGTTATACATGTCATAACAAATACACAAAACTGACAGCAAAGATGGGGAACCGACCACGCACAGGTGGAGGAAACCCACCATCTTACTTACATGTATGAAATTCTGTGATTCTAAACAAGGGGAAAGCGTTAGGTACATGTGCACATGTCCCCGCCCTAAAACCCCTTGGAAGACGTATTCATAACAGACAGTATAACAACACTCATATATACTGTGTACAATTATCATTAGTCAGAGTCTCATAAGACTGAAACTATACTATAGAACGTATGGCTATAATTGCAAGAGATATCAGACAAGACAGTGATATCAGACAACACAATGTATATACAATATAACTTAATAAAAGCAATGAACCATTTCACTAACATTTCTATGAGCTAAGCACGACTTTGCTCTTTAAAATTTATTTCATTCCTTAGCAGTGATCTCGTATGCAGAAAACTATCAACATTAGAATACACCACCTGGACACTTTCACCGGTGTTTCTTAGAAATAGTGCCCTCGGTGATATGGCAGCGGATTTTTGTATTTTGAAAGTGCTTAAATTTATTAATGGATTCTGTTTAATAATGTTAGGTTATCATAGTAAACCATGATAAATCCATAGTAAATCATGGTAAATTATATACTTATTGTAAATCATAGTATATTACATTTTACTGTGCTTTCATCATAGTAACTAAATCATAGTAAAATGGAGTATTTGCCGTAGTAAAACTTGATATTTACCATAGTAAAATAAAGTATGTACTATAATAAAACAGCATATTTATTTGGTAAAACTGGTAAAATATTCTGCAAAAACACAGTAGTTTACTGTAGTATTTTATTTTACTCTATTAAACCATAGTAAATTTTAGCAGGGTCTAAAGAACTCATTGTCTTAATGAAACAGTCCATCCTGAGGTCTTTTCTATCATGCCCTTCTTTGTGTTGGCCAGATTTGTGGGACGCAGTGAAACTATGAACAGGGCAGCAACAAAGAAATGCAAGAGGAAACAACCCCAAATCCATGAACAGGGTACAATCTTCTATAGTCACTTGTGTAGAATCCAGGCTTTCCTCGATGTTGCTGTTATAACGGCATTATTGCCTAATTTGTTACTTCAGCTGTGATGTTATCAGTTCACATAAAATATTACATCTAAGGGCAGTTTTTGGCATTATATCTCTCATTTGAAGCACTATCCAGTGCTGTAATGGCACAGATTTGTATTAATTTTGGTTAAACTGACAACAGTTTTTATGAATAAACTTGTTTTTATCTGAACACATCTAACATCCTACCTTTGAAGATTTATTTTTTGCTTAATAAACATAGTTTTATTACATTGAAATATGACAATGTTCTAGTAATATTATGTTATTGCTTTCAGATGAAAACGCTAAGCCTAGAAAGTGCTGTAAACAAAAATACAAGAAACAGGTGAAAGACAAAGATTCTGATACACATTTGAAACTGAAGGCATGGTAAGATAAATTGGAACATTAAAGAAAACTTTTTAAAAAATAATTAAAATGACTATATTCGTTCTATTAAGTGTACATTCCCAAATTAGCATACATCACCCTTTTTAGCAGCATGTAACACTGTGACAGTGATCTCCAATGCAAACTCTGACTATTGAATCCATCATAATAATTTTATTTTTATTACTGTCGCACTAGATTCAAAGGTCAGTGATGAAAACAATATTTTGAAAGGTCCACCTGAATTATCAGCTTTTATAGTGTTCTGTTATGATTATCCTCGTATATCTCCAAGTCATGTCTGCTGAGATGGTTTTACCCAGGAACATCAGGAGCCAATGAAAATGGGTGTGCACCCCTGTACACTTCTTGGAATGCAACATTTTGACATATTTCCACGTCTCAAATAAGCGTACTGTGCACTTAATAGAACAAATATGAATATACAGTCGCGCCTCGTTATAACGCGGTAGTCGGGGTCCACGAAATGAATCCGCGTTATAAACGAGGCGCGTTATAAACGTGGCGCGTTCCCATATTTGCCGTCAGGGGCGCTACGACGACGACCGACACCGCTGCTGCACGAAGAACGCCATCGAAGCCAACCAAAGTGTGCATGTCGCACAGTCTTTATGCAGTTTATGAAGCTTATTAAACTGCCAGCCAATGTCAGTGTGTATTCTGTTTAAATGTCCTACACTGTTGGACACTGTTGAACTGAATAAAATTCATGAATTGTGTACCGTTTTTAAATAAACAACGGACCAACAAGCCACGGTCAGCTGAACGATAATATGGTACCGCTGACGTAAGATCTAAAATAATGACCTGGCACTCAGCAGCCGAATACGCAAATTATTTGAGAAACGCTGTGTTAGAGTTGATTAAGGATTTAAAGCTATAAGTACGCTCACAATTGGCTTAACTTCGACTTTCAATCAATATCAAAATACCAATTTAGAAAGCACATTTACCGTGCCGAACAATATTACGATTCACCAAATGACCAATTCATATGCGGTTGACGAATTAATATTTTGGCGCACCAGTACAGGCAGTAGCTTTGCGTTAATCGCAGCGAAAAGCTAATATTTGTTACGCAATGTTAGCTTACTGATTTTGCCTACTAAGCTGTATTAAAACGTTTTTAACCCATTCTTAAGCAAGGCGTATTTGTGAATTTCAATTGCACTTTACAAGCCGCCTGGCGCCGAAACCTGGCGATCCGCGGAAACCATGAGCATGACTAGCAGATTGGAAACGATTCGTTTGATGTCGGCGCAAAAACAAACAACAGTTTGTCATAGCGCCCATTTTTCCCCTGGCGGCAGAAATTCGGGGTCCACGACCGACCGCGTTATAACCGAATCCGCGTTATAACGGGGCGCGTTATAACGAGGCGCGACTGTATGATACATTCTCTCCTACCATTTCAATGCCTTCAGTTCTCTGTGGAACTGTTCTTCCCCTTAAGTTTCTCCCATTCTACCAATCATTTCAACCCCTTGCATTCTTCCCTTTCATTATAACAGTATCGGGTGTATAATAAATGCACTATGAGCACTACAACTCCAGCATGACACAACTCTCGTATTGTTTGATACCTGCTGCCATTAACCATTTCAGTGCTAAGTTTCAGGCCTTTGAAATCCGAGTTTCTTTTCGGCTTTCAGTGAAACAGGGCAAAACATTGTAACTTGATTTTTGTCATACAAAGGTGCAATAGGGACACCATAACATATTTTATAAAACTAGAATCACTGAATAATGTTGTGAGCATAACATTTTGAGGTGGAGTGCACAGGATCAGAGGCTAGAGCATTGGACTCTCAATCGATAGAACTCGGGTTCAAATCCTGTATTACCATGTCGAATCTTGGACAAGTTCGTTCATTTCACGATACTCAAGCATTAATTGCAGCATGGCTGAATGTTTTCCAGAGAAGTCAAGTTCGGTTGAACAGGTCTGCCAGGAAGTAAAGTGTAAAGCGCTTTGAACACTGGATACTGCATTATATAAGAACTTACCTTTACTTTTGAGATTGGTTGGTGTGGAAACCTGTAAATTCAGGTGTTTTGTCAAGGTTCTCATACAAATATGCATTTTGTGAGTAGGAACACCATATATATAAATATATATATATATATATATTATGAAACCAAGACCACAAAGAAATAATTTTGGACATCCCAATTTGAAAATCATTAGTGATTTACTTTTGAAATTTGAACTGGCATTGATGACGCAGTCCATTATTAGAATGATGTAAATTAATTGCCGAACAGTACAGTATGGATATACAGCGTTTTGGTAACAAAATAATTTAAGATCCTATTTTCCGTAACGTATCTACAATTAATATTTCAGACTTTTATACCATTCTCTATAATTGTGGATTCTTAATAAACACAAACTTTTTTAAAGGTTTTTAAATTTTGAGGATGAAACACAAAAGTTACTTTTTCTCAAAACGAAGAAAATGGATGTATTGTCTTTTGCCCTGAAACCCTTAATATATGAGTGAGCCTGACAAACCATGTAGATAGACCAGCCTTTATTCACATCCATGGGAGGTGTCACTCCGGGTTGTGGGTCTCACTCCCTGTGAAACATGTACAATAATGTAACAAGATCAAGCGTCATAAAACTGGGATCTCTCACTGAAATGGCTCGCCTGTAGACAGTGTGCTGTTCCTTTGTAGTGACGCCGACGACCCGACCAGAACTCACGTAGAAGCCTTGGATCCTGCAACCACTGAGCCTCTCTATGACTTCCCTCTGTCTCAAGCGACTAGGTGGCACAGGACAAATGTTTTTTTCTGCTCTCTGTAGTAGTATGACTCTTAGATTTGATAGATCTATAAGTGGACTGACTTACCATTAATGACAGCGCAGTACTTAACAATGCAGTGTACGCTGACACTGACTAGTAGTGTACATTATGTTTTCAATATTTATATCTAATTTGGCATAGATCTTATAAATATGATCATTTATTATTATAGCTAATTATTTTAACTTTTTATACTAGTTACTAATGACATAATTATTCAAATATACAACTTGAAATAAAATGTTGTGATTCAACAAGAATGCATAGTTTGTGCTAAATCATTTTTATTTCCATATTTTTGTTACTGTCTTTCTTACGATGTTCATGTTAAGTTGAATTTGATCTGATGTAATTTCATTTTTGACTTTTCTTACAATTTTCTGCATTCAATAGTCTTGGCAGGTATTTTCAAACCTGTCAAATCATTCTGATCAACTGACGTGTGTCTGTTATCCAGATACATCCCGGTGTTTGGCAGGAAGTCGGGCTCTTCAAGGAGCCAGAAACCAGCTACTCTAGGTAGTGATGATGGAGAGAAGAAAGAAGACAAAGGGTGGATGAATGATGACACGCCTCCACATAAAGAGAGGTCAGTAACTGAGGATGTCAAATACACAGCACTGACCAGCAGAGTTGACCAGATGGATCTTGGCAGCGCTGTGGATGAGACTTCAGATGTTCTGTATCCACTGAAGGAGGAGCCAACTGGAGGGATAGACCCAGCCAGGCCCACAGACAACACTTCGGACTATCACCAGAAAACAGAACCAAGATGTCTGCCAGCTGGCGACAACGAACACACTGTTAGTGACAATGATAATGTCACAGTCACAAATGAACAGCCTGAATTAGTTCAAGAGAAACCAGAAGTAGACCAAGACAAGACAGAACCAATTCAAAAGAAACTGGAAACAGTTCAAGAGAAGCCAGAACAAGTTCAGAGGAAGTCAGAAATGGTACATGAGAAATCTGAGCTTATGCCTGAAGAGTCAGAACTAGTTCAAGAGAAGCTAGAACATGCGCAGGATATATCAGAACTAGCTCCTGAGAATGCAGAATTGGTTCAACAGAAGCTAGAAACAGTTCAAGAGAACACGGAACTTGTTCAACAGAAACCAGAACTAGTTCATAAAAATTTGGAATTTGTTCAAAGGAAGCCAGAAACAGTGCAAGAGCCACAAGCACAAAATAAGCCAGAACCCATTGAAAAGAATCCTGACCTAGTTCAAAAGAAGCCAGAACTACTTCCAGAAAAACACAAACATGTTCCAGGGAAGCCAGATCTAGCTCAAGAGAAGCCAAATACTGTGCAAGAGATGTCAATAAAGCCAGAAACAGTCCAAGAGAACCCAGAATTAGATCAAGAGAAGCCAGAAACCGTCCAAGAAAAGCCAGACTTTGTTCAAGAGAAGCCACAACCAGTGTCTGAGAAGATGCAAGGACTGGATATACTGGAAATAGTGCTAGTGAAACCAGCACAACCAAAACAGGAAGGTTCAAGTACAGATTGCAATGAAGGAGTCATAGAGACATCAGAAGACCTGAATGTAGTGTCCACCGAGGGTCACCAGTCGAGGGTGGGGGGAGGGAGGTCTGTGGGAGAGTGCCTTGGGAAGGGTAGTGGGAGGTGGGTGGAAGACAGGGTTGACACATTCCCAGCATCATCTACAGTGTCACTGAGCAGAACTCCATTATCACCGTCTGTGGCTGCAGCGATGACATCACTGGACATGGGTCATTCTGATGGTCAGGTGGACTCTAGTAGGACGGAAAACATCACAGGTTCGTGTTTTTTATCCTTTAATCAGGGTCAAGAACTTTCACTTGTGCTTAAATTTGTTTTCAATACTTGGACTCATACTTAGTGTTTTAAATGACTTATACTTGTTCAGTTGTACTTGCCAAAATAGCGAGTACATTTCAAGTACATAACTTGAGTAATTTAGAATACAAAATAATACTTCTATATTATATACAGTTTTGCCTGTGTGATACACAACAATGAATGCCCACCCTGATTATAATTATTATATCTACAATTAATATTATATATATACTATAGATTTTTTTCGAATACAAATTGCCAGTTGCCTTCTCTGGGAACTGAATTCTGAGACTTAGTTGTTCTTTTGATTGCCAGATGGCATGGCAAGCAGGTAATCCCATATGTGGCTGAGTCGGTATATCCCCTCATCTTGATTCATGGAGAAGAATGCCTAAGTTCCAGAATTGAGGGAAATTGCTGAAATGAGTCAAATTTAATAATTGTGTTCAATGCTCATTAGAAAATTGATTTTAATTTGTTTTCTAAACTTGACCATTTTCATTAATGTTGTATTTCTTTATAAAACATTTTGTAACTGATTTAACAATTCCTGGTTGAAGGTAATCAGTCTTTCTGATTTGCCTCTCAATCAGACCTACAGGTTGCCTAGAAACACTTAGATTAAATGTACTAAAATTTAAGGATATTTATTAAATGAAAAATGCGAAACTTATGTATAATTATTGTCATAACAATCTGCCATTGTCGTTATCTAATATTTTTACTCTAACCTAACAAGGCAACTTAGACATAATCATCCAATCAGCAGTTCTACCCTACGATCATCAAATAGTTTATTATGCAGTGGGCCGATAGTGTGGAATAATATTTCGCCTGATATTCAAACTAAACCTAATATTACCAGCTTTGTATCTTCTCTAAAGTCATGTCTTAAAACACTATCTCTATGAAGATACTACACCGTATTAAATGTGTTATCACTTTTGTGTTTTTTATTATTTGATTAGTCTTAAATGGTTTATGAAAATACTACTACATATTACATTGTTATTACTGGATTGTTCTTCTGCAATCTAGCACTAGTGTTGTATATTATGTGAAAAGAAATAAATGTTACATTACCGTTATCAGTGGTTGGCAGCGACCAATGATTCAAGTTATATTGTTTCCTGTTATAACATTGTCTATCTACTGGTAACAGCCTTGGCTCTGCTGCCAACCAGGAATTGTAAAGTTTGTATACGCTTTGTGTTTCATTTATCTTCTGTATTATACAGTTTCGAAATAAACCTACCTACCTACTTTAGAAAGTATTCCAAACCACTGAAGTATGTGATGCATATTGAGGATTGTGAAGAAGTTCATTGTAAGATTTTAAGAAAATTCAATTTTATTTGTATTTAAAGACAGTTGATCCTCTTGCCCATCCACTTCGAGTCCACACATTTGGATTACACTGTGTAGTGCACATGTTTTCTGTTCGGTTTACAACATACAATGTTAATGATATTTGTTAATTTTTATTTTTTTGAAATGTCTCGACTGATTTAACAAAAAACGGATTATTCTGATGAAATGTGCTAAAGCTCTGACTGTTGAAAGAATAGTTATGACAATTTATTTATTTTCTTATCAAAATTGTGGCCATTACGATCTGAATGTTAAAACTAAGGAGGATCAGTTGTGTTTAAATGTTTATAAAATAAATTTTCGTTCAACTGCATGTGTTAAAAAAACAAAAGAGGGGGCAACCAGAGTTGAACTGGTGACCTCTCGATCTGCAGTCGAATGCTCTGCCACTGAGCTATACCCCCAGATGTGTTTTCCAGTCAGATATGTTGGCTTTATTCTACATTTGTCAACATAAGGGGTGTTCTCAAAATCTGTTTGGTTGTTTGTTGTGGACGTATTAATTTATATAATGCAAAGGACTATTTGGAAGTTTAATTATATTGGGTATTTGGTTTATCATTCGCACAACAACTGTGATAGATTTGATTTTAAAGGTTATTGTATTGTATAAAAACAGTTGCTTAATTTAGCTCTGTGCATGTATAACTCACATTAAGCCGGCAGCTCATTCAAGTACACAAGCGCTGACCTTTTGTTATCTGAACATGCATACAATTTCCACTGAGCAGGCTTTTGAAACGATCTCTAGATAGCAGCTGTAATTGATTACCCGTGTACTTAGGCATGTAAACTTGATTACACTAGCAGATATCGCCAACAGTGGAAGGTAATATAATCTGTGGGATTTGTTTTATATAAATGTACACATGGTAGAGGACACTGACTTCCTAAGAGCTGCTTTTAAAAAGCATACTCTGCAACATTTCATGTATGATATACATACCTATACATGATATATTGTTGATAATATTGGAAAGTAATTTAACAAGATGACTTATTGCTGAAGGTCATCTCAGCTGTTAGTATAAATTTTGTGAGTGCTGAGGATCCAATTATCAAACAGCCTCAGTACAGATCCTTGAGTCCTGAGGATCCACTGATTTGAGTCCTCAGTACAAAGACCATAAATGCTGAGGAACCAACCTCAGTACATAGACCTTGTGTGCTGAGGATTCATTGATCTACCCGCCTCAGTACAGAGACCTTGTGTGCAGAGGATTCATTGATCTACCCTACTCAGTACAGAGACCTTGAGTTCTGAGGATCCATTAATCTATCAGCCTCTGTACACAGACCTTGATTTCTAAGGATCCATTGATCTATCAGCCGCTGTACAGATACCTTGAGTTCTGAGGATCCATTGATATGTCAGACTCTGTACAGATACCTTGAGTTCTGAGGATCCATTGATCTGTCAGCCTCTGTACAGATACCTTGAATTCTAAGGATCCATTGATCTGTCAGCCTCTGTACAGATACCTTGAATTCTGAGGATCCATTGATCTGTCAGCCTCTGTACACATACCTTGAATTCTAAGGATCCATTGATCTGTCAGCCTCTGTACAGATACCTTGAGTTCTGAGGATCCATTGATCTGTCAGCCTCTGTACACATACCTTGAATTCTAAGGATCCATTGATCTGTCAGCCTCTGTACAGATACCTTGAATTCTAAGGATCCATTGATCTGTCAGCCTCTGTACACATACCTTGAATTCTAAGGATCCATTGATCTGTCAGCCTCTGTACAGATACCTTGAGTTCTGAGGATCCATTGATCTGTCAGCCTCTGTACACATACCTTGAATTCTAAGGATCCATTGATCTGTCAGCCTCTGTACAGATACCTTGAATTCTAAGGATCCATTGATCTGTCAGCCTCTGTACACATACCTTGAATTCTAAGGATCCATTGATCTGTCAGCCTCTGTACACATACCTTGAGTTCTGAGGATCCATTGATCTGTCAGCCTCTGTACAGATACCTTGAGTTCTGAGGATCCATTGATCTATCAGCCTCTGTACAGATACCTTGAATTCTGAGGATCCATTGATCTATCAGCCTCTGTACAGATACCTTGAGTTCTGAGGATCCATTGATCTGTCAGCCTCTGTACAGATACCTTGAGTTCTGAGGATCCATTGATCTGTCAGCCTCTGTACAGATACCTTGAATTCTGAGGATCCATTGATCTGTCAGCCTCTGTACAGATACCTTGAGTTCTGAGGATCCATTGATCTGTCAGCCTCTGTACAGATACCTTGAGTTCTGAGGATCCATTGATCTATCAGCCTCTGTACAGATACCTTGAATTCTGAGGATCCATTGATCTATCAGCCTCTGTATACAGACCTTGAGTTCCGAGGATCCATTGATCTATCAACCTCTGAACAGAGACCTTGAGTGCCAAGGATCCTCTCAACTGTTAGTTTTAGCCAAGTGTTTAGGGTACTGTGAGATTGATTTAACTTGTTGATTATTTATAATTCCTGTTTGTAGGAATAACATTACTTAAATCCTCTCAGAAATAGTGTATCTTTCTTTTCAATGTTCTGCGTGATAAGACGCAGCTTAAATGCATTTAATGATTTGTAATATTCTTAGAATCTATAAAATATTACACCCGTTCAATTGATTGTTGTAATTTCTTTATCACAATGACATGTTTTAGACTGTGTCATTGTTGAAACAGTGGTGACACGGGAGCCGACAGGCTGCATTGATGACACGTCGGAGCTCACGGACTCTCAGCTGTGTCAGTTCATTGACGATGACAGGCCGTAAGTAAAACAACCACAATTCTGTTAGCAAAACATTCTATAGAATATTTTGTAAAAAAATGTTATGTGGCCATAAAAATGTGATAGTATTCTATAGAATATTCTGTAAAATTCTATTGAAATTGGAGTGACCATTAAATTTTATAGAAATGTTATAGAATTCTACAGTATTGTTTGCAATGGGTTTGTTGTAGCTAACTATGTCCCAGTTTGTTTGAATGTCAACAAGATGGACCTCACTGAATTCAACAAATAAATGTTGTCATGTTTGTTTGCTTTGACCAACAAAACATGTTGAATTCAAAATAAAATCCATTGATGGCAGATCAATGTATTCTAACTTCTAAAGTACACTAGCTAATCTTTGACAGATAATGTTCACACATATTTGGATTCTAATCAGACCACATTATTGAATTTAACTCTACCATAATATGATGACATCTCTACATCCCCAATCATATGTTGTATGCAAACTAGTAAGCATTCTCACTGTAATCCAAAAACAAATGTTCAACCACAGTATATATCACAACCCTCCCTAAACAATCAAATATTAAACTTATTTTAATGTTCACCAATGTCGGACAAGTACATTGTCCAGGACACTTGTTCGATGGGACAAGTTAATCGAGTCACAATATTGACAGGGCTTGAAGTTGCTACTACCTCAGTGCATTTGTGGTAATGGGTATAATCTTATGCCCTTGTGACTAGATAAATTGCTTTAGTTGCAGTGTGCCATTTAGAACTTTGTCCATTAATTATTGTCCTGCCTGTGGGCGACTAACATTTGGGTCTTGTCTTGATATATAAATGGGCATTAGCCATCAAACAAATTGTGCATGATGTCACTTTAACCCCTTGCTCTGTCCCTGCTTACGGTCTGCTGTAAGCAGAGACAGCCCCAGAGCCAGTTATGGCAATAACACCTGCGTTTTATGTTTAAAACAATTTTTTTGTGGTAAAATTATGTTGGGACAAGTAAATATGAATTAGTACTTGTCCTACTGGACAAGTGCTTTATGGGAGTTAATGTCAAGCCCTGGATGGATTTTGGTCTGGTACATATGACTGCCTTTGTTCCCTGGGCAGTGCCAGGTAACTCAGCTAGTATGATATAATTGTTTTAATAATTTCTACAATATACATACACTATTGTAATTTCAGAAAACTATTGAAGATTAGTGCTAATTGTATGTTCTTGACAAATTAGTAATTCCAGTATTTTTTAAGTAATAAAAAAGTCAAAGAGGGGGCAACCAGAGTTGAACTGGTGACCTCTCGATCTGCAGTCGAATGCTCTGCCACTGAGCTATACCCCCAGACTTGTTGGTGTTCTTCCATTTTCTATTTCTACAGCTACCAACATAATGTGCTTCTGTGCAACAATACAAACATGTAGGCTTTAAAAATTATTATTTTCAAATGTAACATGTTATTCGGGAACACCTAAATATTGTGTATTCATAATTAATTTAAGTTTTATCTTAAACTATCTGCATTATTGAGACAATCCCTAAGAATGTGTGACAAGTGTGTGGTACTTGTATGGCCTCCGTACTTATATAAAGGTTGTAACAAGCATTCATCAGAAAATAACTGCACAGTATTCATAGCACTCTGACAAAAGTGTTCAGGAGATCCTAACATTGCGCCCTGTCCTTTTATGGTGGTGTCCTTTTATTTGCCCATATAAGGGATCATCTTAGTATGTTGATGTCCAATACCAGACAAAATGACTTTGGGGGATGGGATTCAGAGGCAGTTTCACCTGGTGTTAGATACTGATATTTTACATTTCGGACCGATACTGTTAATATATTGATATCATCATGTTTACACACTGTCGTCTGAGGGGAGCTTAGGCGAGATGAAAGTAATTTTTTCTGATATCAGACTTTGATGTTCTGAGATGATCCCTAAGGACACATTTACACAGATGGAGTGCCCTAGTGACTAGACATGTCCGCAGTGTATCCCATGTAAATTCTACAATGTTCTAAGGATGTAAATTTGACTATATAACTTATTTTATTGAGGTAGACATCTGACATATGGGCCAGAATAAATTAGCTTTTACCTATCCAGGTAAGGTGATTTAAGGAAATGCACCTGTTCGTTTATGAAATGTTTGGGCTTGTTATAAGAGAAATAAATTGCTGTTCAAAATACTTTATAATAAATTAATTTAATATGTTGAGACGATGCCATTAATGGGCAGGGGACTAACATGGTGCTGTTTATGGTTGAGTTTTTACAGAACAATACATTGAGTGGGGTCTTGGCGACTTTATATAATGACATAATCACATGGTCACTCCAAATGTTTCCTAAAAGGGTAAGTTCTTATACAGCGTGGTGTCTAGTCCATAATTAGGATAGCTCAAAGGACTTCTCCCCGTAGCAGATCAGTTCATTTGAATACCATCTCAATTTTTCGGGGAAGCTTTCAGCCACTCGGCAAGTATTGTGCGAAGACTGAATGTTCACAAATATCTACCGCTGTCAGTAGCCAGGTACTCATTTGTGCAGTTGGGTCAACTGAAGCAGTGTTGGGTGAACAAATTTGCCCATGCTTCGAAATGACAATAAGAAACAAAAACCTGAATTCTCTCGATTGCTAGCCTTGCACCTTTAACAGTTGAAATACACCCTGTTTGGCATCAGGTGTACTTGTAATAAAACTCAGATGTGATTAAATTATATGTAATTATTACACTACATGTTATTAATAAGAAATTTCATAAACAATTTTGACTGGTGTTTTATCCTAGATCTGTGTATGCTCTTATCTACCCAGAATGGCTAGATCTGGCTAATTCATATGGCTAATACTTAGCCTCCATTGACAGAGTATCAAACGAACGTTACCTAAAGCGCTACCTAAACGCCACAGACTCCACATCAGTTGTAAATCCACCGAAGAACTTGGATGGAA
This sequence comes from Escarpia spicata, assembly GCA_963995525.1. Taxonomy (NCBI): domain Eukaryota; kingdom Metazoa; phylum Annelida; class Polychaeta; order Sabellida; family Siboglinidae; genus Escarpia; species Escarpia spicata. The sequence goes on from OZ023217.1 coordinate 19,916,428, forward strand.
CGACAGAAATACAGAGAGTTGTCAAAGAATTGACTACCATCAAGTTAGTATTGTTTGACAGTAAAGGATCATCTCAGAATGGATGTCCAATATCAGACAAAATTACTTTCATCAGGCCTCAGCCCCCCCACCCCTCCCCTCAGACGAAAGTTTGTAAACATTGATATGATGACATCAGTATATTAACAGTATCGGTCTGAAGCGTAAAATACGATGTCCGACGTCAGACAAAAAGACCCCCTCCCCAAACAAAAGTAATTTCGTCTGATATCAGATTCAACGTTCTGAGATGATCTCTGAGAGGTGTGATAGTTCCAGAATCGAGAAAACCAGTTGCATGAATATAATCAGCAAATTTCCCAAAAGGAATAATTTTAGTGTTAATTAAATTAAAGTTTATTTAATTGAACAAAAGTATAGGTTAATTTACTTAACCGGATAACTATGTGAATTTAATTGGGGAATTTTGTGTTAATTGTAATTTAATTAATTAACTTCTCAAGTTCATTGCATCTTGTTTGAATGTGTGTTTCAGTAAGATGTTGATTCAACGGTGTCGAGACATTGAACAGATGAAACGACAGAGACAACAGAGAATGCGGCATACATAGACATAATTGGCCGTTAGGATCCTCCGCATGCTAATGGATGTTATAAAATGGCTGAATGTATCAATAGATAAGCTTGTTTTCTATTGTTTGTTTACTAGTTTCACATAACACATTGTAATATGGTCAGGGTAAAACATGTTTTCCATTGTTTACTAGTTTCACATAACACGTAATATGGTTCATATGGTCAGGGTAAAACATGTTTTCCATTGTTTGTTTACTAGTTTCACATAACACATTGTAATATGGTCAGGGTAAAACATGTTTTCCATTGTTTGTTTACTAGTTTCACATAACACATTGTAATATGGTCAGGGTAAAACATGTTTTCCATTGTTTGTTTACTAGTTTCACATAACACATTGTAATATTGTTCATATGTTCACGGTAAAACATGTTTTCAAGGTCAATAGGAATGATTTCAGCAGGAGATCAGAAATGTTGGCTTCCTGGTAAATAATAATGATATCACTTGAAATGTATCAACTTCAGTCAAGTGCTAATTGGTTCTAATGTCTAACTTTCTGCTGAAAATTGTGAAAAATTAGAATTTGTTTTTTAATGCAGTAAACATTCGTTGTTTACCAATTATTTCATTACCAACAAAAACACAGGTAAACATAATGTTATATTATAATATCAGACATGTCTTGCCTTGATAAGTGTAATAAGAGTAATTATTACAATAATTAATAATATATTAATCGTTGTTGTCAGGTTATTTTGATGAATCCCAATGGTCATGTTCTATCAACTATCTCTTGATGCTTAGATAATATTAACATTTATTAATATATTCAAAGTTATGACAACTTCCAGTTATCATTGTGTGGTCAAAATAATTATATTTCATAAATGTTCACACTGCTGTATATTGTGCATAGATAGTACACATTATACACATTTAAATAAAATAATAAATTAATTAAGCTGTGTAAACACCAGTAGATTAAAGCAAATATGTTTAAATGTTAAATTATTAATTATGTTGTTGAATTATTATAAACAATTGTGTATTGTCTTAATTGTAAGGTGTGCTTTGATGGTGTGAAAATACTGTATACCCTCAAGAATAATAAAATTCTTACTATTTTACTTACCTGGTACTAGATGCTGAGAAGCTGTTCCACTTTGTCTGTTATTGTAGGGGGGACAAATACAGTCACTCTGCATGTTCTATGGTGAGAGGGAAAACAGTGGGGTATTTTCTAACTTACTACGAGTAATACAGAAAATAAACATAAGAGGGGGCAACCAGAGTTGAACTGGTGACCTCTCGATCTGCAGTCGAATGCTCTGCCACTGAGCTATACCCCCAGATGTATAAACCAGGCAAATGTGCCGACTTTATTCTACCGTTTTGTCAACATAAGGGGTGTTCTCAAAAGTTGCTTGTTTGTGTGTGTGTTAAACTTGATTTAGTTCTGGTATGTCTACTTAATCATACATGTAATATCTAGAAAGCATAAAAGTGTGTTTTATTTATCAATAACTAGACTGGTTCTTAATGTTATTGCAACATGAAAAACAGTTATGTTGATTTATGACTGAATGAATCACATTACTGCTGATGTAATGTTTCCTGTAATTACATGAAAACGTCACATCAGTCCAGACCTATTGTTATCTGATCATGCAATTTTCATTGAGTGCTTTTGAAATGATCCCTGACAGCCTTGTTGATTACTTGTGTGCTTAAGACTTGTCAGCACTGTCAGACAGGCTGTAAACAATGTAAACTAATGTAATCCATAGGACTTGTACACTATCATATACATAAAGTCGTGTGGTAAAGGCATCAGTTATACTGAACACCCTTGAAAAACCCTGTTCTACAAAATATGTAAAATGTACATAAAACAATTATGTTTGTTGAATAAATCAAATTATTATAATTATTTGTCTGTAGTTTTATTAGTTTTCTTTCAGACAGGAATACTGAATTTATAGATATGAATTGTAAACAACAAAACCAACCAGAAGAACCTACTATAATGTAATTAGAACCCTGTAAATATCAAGTTTTTTTTATTAATAAAGTTTACAAAACACATGCTCAAGACAAAATGAATTAAATGCCAGAAGCAAACTGAATCACCATCAGTCTTTTTGTAGATGTTTTTCACTTTATTTTGTGATATCCACACTTTGTAGTTTATCCTTGTGGCCCAGAAGATATCGACACTTTGTATGTTGTCATTGTCGCCCATAAAATACCCACACTGTATGTAGTCATTGTCGCCCATTAGATATCCACACATTGTATGTTGTCATTGTGGTCCATCAGATACCCACACTTTGTTGTCGTTGTGGCCCATCTGATATCCACACTTTGTTGTCATTGTGGCCCATCAGATATTCACTTTGTATATTGTCATTGTGGCCCATCAGATACCCACACTTTATAAGTTAACATTGCGGCCCATCAGATATCCACACATTGAATGTTGCAAATGTGGCCCATCAGATACCCACACTTTGTATGTTGTTATTGTGGTCCCTTGGATACCCACACTTTGTATATTGTCATTGTCACCCGTCAGATACCCACACTTTGTAGGTTGTCATTGTGGCCCAGAAGATATCGACACTTTGTATGTTGTCATTGTCGCCCATTAGATACCCACACTTTGTATGCTGTCATTGACGCTCATTAGATACTGACACTGTATGTTGTCATTATCACCCATTAGATACCCACACTTTGTATGTTGTCATTGTGGCCCAGAGGATATATACACGTTGTATGTTATCATTGTTGCTCATCAGATACCCACACTTTGTATGTTAGCACTGCGGCCCATCAGATATCCACACATTGTATGTTGTAAATGTGGCCCATCAGATACCCACACTTTGTATGTTGTTATTGTGGTCCCTTGGATACCCACACTTTGTATATTGTCATTGTCACCCGTCAGATACCCACACTTTGTAGGTTGTCATTGTGGCCCAGAAGATATCGACACTTTGTATGTTGTCATTGTCGCCCATTAGATACCCACACTTTGTATGCTGTCATTGACGCTCATTAGATACTGACACTGTATGTTGTCATTATCGCCCATTAGATACCCACACTTTGTATGTTGTCATTGTGGCCCAGAGGATATATACACGTTGTATGTTATCATTGTTGCTCATCAGATACCCACACTTTGTATGTTAGCACTGCAGCCCATCAGATATCCACACATTGTATGTTGTAAATGTGGCCCATCAGATACCCACACTTTGTATGTTGTCATTGTGGCCCATCAGATACCCATCACTTTGTATGTTGTCGTTGTGGCCCATCAGATAACCACACTTTGTATGTTGTTATTGTCGTCCATTGGATACCCACACTTTGTATGTTGTTATTGTGGCCCATTGGATACCCACACTTTGTATGCTGTCATTATCACCCAACAGATACCCACACTTTGTATGTTGTCATTGTGGCTGTTGTTAAACATTAAACAAAAATTCTTTGACAATTTACTTGAGACTTGTTTAGGGACAACACCAACATACAACCAATGTCTAATAGTGTGTACCTTTATTCTGAATAAACGGTACAATCCCTGTGGAAATATACATTTCTATCGCATCTCGTCACTTGAACACCACAAAGCAGACTTTACTAAGACAATATCGGGACAATCGAAACAGTTAAGAATGTATCCCTGTCACTTTTCACCATCCGAGACAGTTGTTCCAATTGTGTACAAGCCTGTTACATCAAATTACTGCCGACCGGCCACCAAACATCATTTACAGTACCAACAGCATATGTCTTGGAGAAAATATAAATCAGATATTTTTTAACTGTACCAGTAAGACATTCAATTTATACATTATTCTGCATGCAAAAACTGCAATAAATACATCCACAGAAATTGCAAATATAAATCATTGTCAGGTTATTTTGATGAATCACAATGGTCATGTTCTATCAACTTTCTCTTGATACTTAGATAATATTAACATTTATTAATATATTCAAAGTTATGACAGATAACTTTCAGTTATCATTGTGTGGTCAAAATAATTATATTTATTTGATACCATCCATAAATGTTCACACTGCTGTATATTGTACATATATATAGTACACATGGAAATTTAAATAAAAGAATTAATTTATTAAGCTGTAAAAACACCAGTAGATTAAAGCAAATATGTTTAAATGTTAAATTATTAATTAATTATGCTGTTGAATTATTATAGAAGTTGTGTATTGTCTTAATTGTAAGGTGTGATTTGATGGTGTGAAAATACTGTATAACTTAAAGCATAATAACATTCTTACTATTTTACTTACCTGGTAATACACTTGAACAATATTTTGTTGTTCTTATGTATATTTAGATGTTGCTATTGATGTTCCACTTTGTCTGTTATTGTAGGGGGACAAATACTGTCATTCTGCATGTTCTATGGTGAGAGGGAAAACAATGGGGTATTTTCTAACTTAATACGAGTAATGCAGAAAATAAACAAAAAAGGGGGCAACCAGAGTTGAACTGGTGACCTCTCGATCTGCAGTCGAATGCTCTGCCACTGAGCTATACCCCCAGATGTATAAACCAGGCGAATGTGCTGACTTTCTATTTTGTCATTGTAGCTGTTGTTAAACATTTAAAAAAAATTCTTTTACAGTTTACTTGAGACTTGTTTAGGGACAACACCAACATACAACCAATGTTTAATAATGTGTGCCTTCATTCAAAATAAACGGTACAGTCCCTGTGGAAAATTTACATTTCTATTGCAGCTCTTCACTTGAACACCACAAAGTAGACTTAACTGAGACAATATCGGGACAATCGAGACAGTTAACAATGTGTCCCTGTCACTCTTCACCATCCGAGACAGTTGTTCCAATTGTGTACAAGGCTGTTACATCAAATTACTGCGGACCAGCCACCAAACATCATTTACAGTACCAACAGCATATGTCTTGCAGAAAATATAAATCAGATCTTTTTTAACTGTACCAGTAAGACATTCAATTTATGCATTATTCTGCATGCAAAAACTGCAATAAATACATCCACAGAAATTGCAAATATAAATCATTGTCAGGTTATTTTGATGAATCCCAATGGTCATGTTCTATCAAGTTTCACTTGATACTTAGATAATATTAACATTTATTAATATATTCAAAGTTATGACAGATAACTTTCAGTTATCATTGTGTGGTCAAAATAATAATATTTATTTTATACTATCCGTAAATGTTCACACTGCTGTATATTGTACATAGATAGTACACATTATAAAAATTTAACTAAAAATGAATTCATTAAGCTGTAAAAACACCAGTAGATTAAAGCAAATTTGTTTAAATGTTAAATTATTAATTAATTATGTTGTTGAATTATTATATAAATGGTTGTGTATTGTCTTAATTGTAAGGTGTGATTTGATGGTGTGAAAATACTGTATTCCTTCAAGCATAATAACATTCTTACTATTTTATTTACCTAGTACTACACTTATACAACATGTTGTTGTTTTTATGTATATCTAGATGTTGCTATTGATTAATACTCTGCTGAGAAACTGTTCCACTTTGTCTGTTATGGTAGGGGGACAAATACAGTCATTCTGCATGTTCTATGGTGAGAGGGAATACAGCGGGGTATTTTCTAACTTAATACGAGTAATGCAGAAAATAAACAAAAGAGGGGGCAACCAGAGTTGAACTGGTGACCTCTCGATCTGCAGTCGAATGCTCTGCCACTGAGCTATACCCCCAGATGTATAAACCAGGCAAATGTGCCGGCTTTATTCTACCATTTGTCAACATAAGGGGTGTTCTCAAAAGTTGCTTAATTGTGTTTGTGTGTGTGTTAAACTTGACTTACTTCTGGTATGTATACTTAAATATACATGTAATATCTGGACAGCATAAAAGTTCTTGTTTTATTTGTCAACAACTGGACTGGTTTTTTAATGTTATTGCAACATATGAAAAACAGTTGTATTGATTTATGACTGAATGAATCACATTATTGCTTATGGAATGTTTCCTATAATTACATGAAAACGCCACGTAAGTCCAGACATATTGTTATCTGATCTTGCAGTTTTCATTGAGTGCTTTTGAAACGATCCCTGACTGCCAGTGTAATTGATTACTTGTGTACTTAAGACAAGTTAGCACCTTCAGACAGGCTGTAAACTAGTGTAATCCATGGGATATGTACACTAACATACACATAAAGTCATGTGTGGTAAAGGCATGAATTATACAGAACACCCTTGAAAAACCCTGTTCTACGAAATTTGTTAAATGTACATAAAAACAATTATGTTTGTTGAATAAATCAAATTGTTCAAATTATTTGTATGTAGTTTGATTAGTTTTCTTTCACAAAGAAATACAAAATTTTCATATATATGAATTGTAAACAAGAAAACCAACAAGAAGAACATACCATAGTTTAATTACAACCCTGTAAATATCAAGTTTTTTATTAATCAAGTTTACAAAACACATGCTCTAGACAAAATTAATTTAATGCCAGAAGCAAAGTGAATCACCATCAGTCTTTTTGTGGATGTTTTTCACTTTATCTTGTGATACCCACATTTTGTAGGTTGTCACTGTGGCCCAGGGGATATCCACACTTTGTATCTTGTCATTGTGGCCCAGAGGATATCCACACTTTGTATGTTGTTATTATTGCCCATTAGATACCCACACTTTGTATGTTTTCATTGTGGCCCATCAGATACCCACACTTTGTATGTTGTCGTTGTGGCCCATCAGATATCCATACCTTGTATATTGTTATTGTGGCCCATCAGATACCAACACTTTGTATGTTAGCATTGCTGCCCTTCAGGTACCCACACTTTCTAAGTTGTCATTGTGTCGGTTGTTAAAAAAAATTGGTTAATTCTTTCAAAGTTTACTTGATACTTGTTTACTGCCGACCGGCCTCCAAACATCATTTATAATACCAACAGCATATGTCTTGGAGAAAATAAAAATAAAATCTTTTTTTAACTGTACCAGTAAGACATTTTATTTTGACATTATGCTGCATGCAAAAAATGCAATAAATTCACCCACAGAAATTGCAAACCTTAATTTTAATCGTTTTTGTCAGGTGATTTTGATGAATCCCAATGGTCATGTTATATCAACTATCTCTTGATGTTTAGATAATGTTAACATTTATTAATATATTCAAAAGTTATGACAAATAACTTTCAGTTGTCATTGTGTGGTCAAAATAATAATATGTATGTTATACTATCCATAAATATTCACACTGCTGTATATTGTACATAGATAGTACACATTATACAAATTTAACTAAAAATGAATTCATTAAGCTGTAAAAACACAAGTAGATTAAAGCAAATTTGTTTAAATGTTAATTTTCTTATTGATTATGTTGTTGAATTATTTTAGAAATGGTTGTGTATTGTCTTAATTGTAAGGTGTGATTTGATGGTGAGAAAATACTGTATACCTTCAAGCATAATAACATTGTTACTATTTTATTTACCTGGTAATACACTTAAACAGCATTTTGTTGTTCTTATGTATATCTAGATGTTACTATTGACATTCCACTTTGTCTGTTTTTGTAGGGGGGACAAATACAGTCATTCTGCATGTTCTATGGTGAGAGGGAAAACAGTGGGTTATTTTCTAACTTAATACGAGTAATGCAGAAAATAAACAAAAAAGGGGGCAACCAGAGTTGAACTGGTGACCTCTCGATCTGCAGTCGAATGCTCTGCCACTGAGCTATACCCCCAGATGTATAAAATAGACAAATGTGCCGGCTTTATTCTACCATTTGTCATCATAAGGGGTGTTCTCAAAAGTTGCTTAATTGTATGTGTGTGTGTGTGTGTGTGTGTGTGTGTGTGTGTGTGTGTGTGTGTGTGTGTGTGTGTGTGTGTGTGTGTTAAACTTGAATTACTTCTTGCATGTATACTTATACATGTAATATCTGGACAGCGTAAAAGTGTGTTTTATTTGTCAGCAATTAGACAGGTTTTTAAAGTTATTGCAACATATGAAAACAACTGTGTTGATTTATGACTGAATTAATCACATTATGCTTATGAAATGTTTCCTGTAATTACATGAAAATGCCACGTATCCCGTAAGTCCAGACCTATTGTTATCTGATCGTGCATGCAGTTTTCATTGAGTGCTTTTGAAATGATCCCTGACAGCCAGTGTAATTGATTACTTGTGTGCTTAAGACTTGTCAGCACGGTCAGTAAACAATGTAAACTAGTGTAATCCATGAGATATGTACACTAACATACACATAAAGTCATGTGTGGTAAAGGCATGAATTATACAGAACACCCTTGAAAAACCCTGTTCTACAAAATATGTTAAATGTACATAAAAACAATTATGTTTGTTGAATAAATCAAATTGTTCTAAGTATTTGTCTCTAGTTTATTATATATATGAATTATAAACAAGAAAACCAACCAGAACAACCTACCATAATTTAATTACAACCCTGTAAATATCAATTTTTTATTAATCAAGTTTACAAAATACATGCTGAAGACAAAATTTGTTAAATGCTAGAAGCAAACTGAATCACCATCAGTCTTTTTGTGGATGTTTTTCACTTTATCTTGTGATACCCACACTTTGTAGGTTGTCATTATCACCCATCAGATACCCACACTGTATGTTGTCATTGTGGCCCATCAGATACCCACACTTTGTATGTTAGCCTTGTGGCCCATCAGATATCCACATATTGTATGTTATAAATGTGGCCCATCAGATACCCACACTTTGTATGTTGTTGTTGTGGACCATTGGATACCCACACTTTGTATGTTGTCATTGTCACCCATCAAATTCCCACACTTTTTATCTTGTTATTGTGGCCCATTGGATACCCACACTTTGTATGTTGTCATTGTCACCCAAGAGATACCCACACTTGGTATGCTGTCATTGTCACCCATCAGATACCCACACTTTGTATGTTGTAATTATGGCCCATCAGATACCCACACTTTGTATGCTGTCATTGTCACCCATTAGATACCCACACTCTGTATGTTGTCGTTGTGGCCCATCAGATACCCACACTTTGTATCTTGTTATTGTGGCCCATTGGATACCCACATTTTGTATGTTGTCATTGTCACCCAAGAGATACCCACACTTGGTATGTTGTCATTGTCACCCATCAGATACCCACACTTTGTATGTTGTCATTATGGCCCATCAGATACCCACACTTTGTATGTTGTCATTGTCACCCATTAGATACCCACAATTTGTATGTTGTCGTTGTGGCCCATCAGATATCCACACTTTGTATATTGTCATTGTGGCCCATCAGATACCCACTTTGTATGTTAGCATTGCGCCCCATCAGATATCCACACATAGTATGTTGTTATTGTGGTCCATTGGATAACCATATTTTGTATATTGTCATTGTCACCCATTAGCTACCCACACTTTGTATCTTGTTACTGTGGCTTATTGGATACCCACACTTTGTATGTTGTCATTGTCATTCATCAAATACCCACACTCTGTATGTTGTCATTGTCACCCATCATATACCCACACTTTGTATGTTGTCATTGTCACCCATCAGATACCCACACTTTGTATGGTGTCATTGTGGCCCATCATATACCCACACTTTGTATGTTGTCATTGTGGCCCATCAGATACCCACACTTTGTATGTTGTCATTGTGGCCCATCAGATACCCACACTTTGTATGTTGTCATCGTGGCCCATTGGATACCAACACTTTCTGTTTTGTCATTGTGGCTGTTGTTAAAATTGTTTGTTAATTCTTTCACAGTTTACTTGAGACTTGTTTATGGACAACACCAACATACAACCAATGTTTAATAGTGTGTGCCTTTATTCTGAATAAACGGTACAGTCCCTGTGGAAAATATACATTTCTATCGCAGCTCTTCACTTGAACACCACAAAGTAGACTTTACTGAGACAATAACAGGACAATCGAGACAGTTAACATTGTGTCCCTGTCACTTTTCACCATCCGAGACAGTTGTTCCAATTGTGTACAAGCCTGTTACATCAAATTACTGCCGACCGGCCACCAAACATCATTTACAGTACCAACAGCACATGTCTTGGAGAAAATAAAAATAAAATCTTTTTTTAACTGTACCACTAAGACATTTAATTTAGACGTGATGCTGCATGCAAAAAATGCAATAAATACACCCACAGAAATTGCAAACCTTAATTTTAATGACCTTTTATCGACACTTAGTTTCACACAGAAGTGGAATGTATATAAAAATTGCTCAATTTTTTGTCTCGCTGCAGCAGACATATGTTGTAAAAGAAAACATTCTGGCAGCCAAAATTAACTATATAAAATCTCGTGTGCGAGTTACGATTTTCAGAAATAATAAGAACAGTAAAAATGTCGGCCTTAAAGACCCCATGACCATGCCACCTGGCGGCCACTCTCGTACTACAAACTAAGGTGCTGCATTAATAAAACGGCCATAAGATATGGTACAAATTATGCACTGATATTGGCCGCTAACGACTCCTCTAGCCTGTGCTATTATAATATATTTTATGTACATCGCAACTACACATAATATGTCAGATGCCAACAGTTACCTTCTCATATTTTTTGCTACAAAATCTCGCTCTCCGGAGTTTACATGCCAACATTTCATCGAACAAACCAGTAGCGTTACTGCATATTGCACATGCTCTTTGAGCAGTTCACAATTTTGACTAAATTATAATGTAGAGGGGCACGCAAATTAGGCCATGATTCACATACAGCTTTTAAAATATAAAAGTTCTGTTTTAACGAAAACGCTCGGCAAATTCCGAGTAGGCCAGTCGCCTTAAAGGCACACCAGTCAGTGCGTGGAATCGCACACACGCCGACGTAACATCTTTAACAAAAACTTGGCAGTTTCTCATTTAAAAATAGATGGAAAAATTTACTATGTACAAACATTAACCAAGCTATAAACAGTAATCATTATTGCATAGTATAAACAAATATTCATTTCAAGAATTGCCATTATTTCGGTACCTCGGCGCTAATTACAAGTATTCCGTAGGACTACCGTAAGGCATTCAACTATAAAATAATAAAATAAAATATGTTATAATTAGGTAGTTTCACTCAATGCCATTGCTATGTAAGTGGCTGAACATTCTAAACATATTTTATCTGCATAAGTTATTGTATCGCATTCGCATCATAATTTCAGTCTAGGTGATAATGACCTGCACGTATCTTGTACACAAGCTTTGTTATACCGTATTGGTGCTCATATTGCAAACAATGTTTGCCAAACATTAACAACTGACCACAGAAGTAACAGGAAGCTATGTACCCAACCTTGCAAACTGCTATGATGGCCTTGAACAAATGAAAACACAGGCGGCAACAGTGTTCATGATGGCCCTGAATCACTCAAGTGTGTCCATGTTGGCCCTGAATCACTCAATCATGACATGGTGGACCAGAGTCACCCATGCATGACATAATGGTCCTGAATTACTCAACCAAATCCATGATGGCCCTGAATCACTGTGGTACACCCACCATCCATCATGAATCCTACATCTGTACAAAAACTATAGAAACATACAACAAAAAGTGCCGCTCTGCCCCAACTGGCTGGGACATTCACTAACCATGCCATTATGGCTGCCCTCTCATTTGTCTTTCCACACGACAAAATGATATGTCACGACAGCTAGTTTGATTGTCACAATTTGACCTTGTATGGTGGTAATGCCTGTCGATTCAGTAGTGTATCTGATATGATAATTCTAGTCAACCTGCCACGCACTGCGAACCGATGCTCACTGGCAGTGAAGCGGCTCCTCCTGGAGGTATCTACGCACATAGGTGGCACTGCATGTAACCATGGCAACAGGCCACCAAACCCCACGTGTGCTCTGAATGAACTGCCGATGTGCTTCTTTTTGTGCCAATTATCAGAACAATTTGTGTACATTTTCAGTCATCCCACCTGTTGACCAATGCAAATTTGTTTATTTTAATTTTTGCAAAATATTTGTTTCCTCGAGACATATTCCGATATATATTGAATAATTTCACATTTATTGCACATAATTACTGCATATTTAGATTAACTAAAACATGTTCATGTCCAAAAAAATAATTTGCAGGCGACCATTTATTCAGACAGGAAACAACAATCCTATCTCAACTGCAGAAAGAGTTCCTCTTCCAGACAGGAAACAATAATCCTATCTCCACTGCAGTAAGACTTCCTCTCCCAGGTCATGAACTGTGACGCCATTGTGCTATAAATAGACGACCTCCTGATGTCGCTGCTTGGGGTTCTTGCTGGATGTCGCCCACTGCAGGGAGTGGGGTGCGGTTGGAGGGCTGGAGATGCCGTCTGACCAGTGGTCAGAGTGGGGCGACTCACTTGACCACTGGTCAGGAGAGTCCGGCGAAGGTGTCAGATAGTGGTCAGGCATGATGGTTTGGCCATGGCCGCTCGCTTGCGGGGGCGTGCTGGCATCAGAGCCCAACTGGCTGTGCTGAGACGGCGGTGTCGGGTATCGGTGGTGTTGTGGCGCCATCGTGTGGTGTATCATCGCTGTGTGATGCTGCTGCACCACCGGCTCATAGGTGTCGCCACCGGTGTACTGACATGTGTCGAGCAGGTATCGCGGGTCCGGGCTGTGGTGGGTGCGATTCTGCTGTGCGTGCTGCTGGATCGCCTGCATGTGTGTGGGTGAGAGGGTGTGACCTCGCGACGGCGACTGACCCTCGGGGCACGTGTGTACCTGCGCATGGACGAGCCCGGGACTCGGGGCATGCGGACTGTAGGTGTGAACCGCCAAAGGACTGTTATGCAGCTGTACAACGCTGTGGGGACTGTAGTTCTGCACCAGGGGGCTGTTCTGTAGTGACGCCGCGCTCAATGGGCTCTCGCCCATCGGCTGCGACGTGTACGACTGCTGCATGCACGACGCCTCCGACCAGCTGACGGCTGGTGCCTTGTCCATGTAGCCATGTACAGTCTGTGCATGATGCGGAGCAGCGACCACCATGCCGGGGTTATACCCCTGCTGTGCACCCCCTATCGCCCCATTCATGCAAGTCACAGCATCCATCGGCACCTCACTACATGCCGATTCATATGATGGTGGCATCTCAAACACAGCGTTCGGCGACTCGAGCGAATCCGGCGATGTGCCAGTACTGGTGCTGCCATCTCGTGGCACCTTCTTCTTGCGCGTTCGCTTCACGGCCGCCTCCGGTGGCATCTTCACGGTCTTCCCCTCGAGCGGTGGCGCGCCGCTCTTCGAGTTTGCATGTCGCGAGCGCCGCCGATTCTTCTGCTTGCCTGCCATCGAGTGGCGCATGAAGGCCGGCACCGTGGCACCACTGGCGTAGCTGTTCGCCATCACCATACCAGGGCTGGTGGCGCAGTGCTCGTCCAGGAGCTTCACGATATCAAAGTGCATGCGTTCCTGACCGATGTCGCGCGGAAGGCGGTCCATGTCGTCAGCGATGTCGCGGTTCGCACCGTAATCGAGCAGGACCTGCGCCGCTCGGCAGCTGCCTTCACGCGCTGCCAGGAATAGCGGCGTCTCATCCTTGGCATCCTGTACGTCCACGTTGGCCCCCGACTGGAGTAGGACCACCATAGCCTCGATGTTCTCCACAGCCGCCGCCCAGTGCAGGGCTGTTTTTCCTGAAACACACACACACACACGATGAGATGTCGCAGACACTTCTGTTACTACTGGTGCAAATGTCCAACATTTCTAGACCTGCTGCATGCTGATTTTTTTTATTTGGAAAACAGCAGATAAATCACTTCAAAACTTATGTCAATATGTCTTCCTTAGTCAGCACCCTTGGCTTAGACATAGTAAAAGAGATGACCGCGGTAAATGGTGATATCCTGTTTTAAAACAGATTTGCCTAATCTGAAAATATATTGATAAATTAGTTTCTTGCATTCATCACACAAGTATGAAATCAACTGACCAACTTAGAGCAGTCGAAGAGTCCTGGAAAGATTCGCAAATAAACTTTGCAGACTTTGAATCATGTAGCCAAAATTTGGTAACTTGGCAGATTAGAGTAGGTTTAACCATTTAAATGTTATCCGGATTTACACACATCATCAAGTCAGAAGAACACATTCTACAAACAGATGTGGCAGATATTGTCATGTGATGTGGAGCGCAGTAGTGCAGCCGTAAGAGCTCTGGAATCTCGACTGAGAGAACGTGGCTTCGAATCCTGTGCGGTGGTGTCGAACCTCGGGCTAATTCGTTTACTCTACATTGCTTCAGTTCACTCAGCTGTATGAATGAGTACCTGGCTATAGACAGTGGTGGATATTTGTGTACGAATAGTCTTCGCGCATTAATTGCAGCGTGGCTGAATGCTTTCCAGAGAAGTCGAGATGGTGTTCGATTGAACAGGTCTGCCAGGGAGTAAAGTATAAAGTGCTTTGAGCAGTCCTGAGGACTGGATACTGTGCTATATAAGAACTTACCTTTACTTTTACTTTCATGTGACCTTAAGCTAGGATATGAGCAGATGTTAATATTAATAACAATCAGAATTCTTTCCTGCATCATCTTTAGCTTCAGTGGCTAATCACAGTACTCACAAATTTAAAATAAATAAAAAAACGACTTATTTAAGAAGCTAAAATAGAAAGATTATGTTGTCATGTGACCTACCATAGGTGTCAGCAGCGTTGACATCGGCATCTGCGGTGATTAGTTCCTGCATCATCCCCTCGATGGCAAGGCGAGCCACCAGGGTGAGTGCAGTCGCCCCATCGTTCTGGCGCGCATTCACGTTCGTCATACGATTGTGGAGTAGGATCTGTACAGAAACAGACACAGTCAGCAGGGCTGGGGTGCATTACAACTGTAGTTTTAATTACATTGTCGTAATTTATTACATCACTGTAATGAAGAAAAAAAACCTCTATTGGGCCACATATCTAATAATCAATTAACCTGATAATGTCAATAATAATTTATAATGTTTGTTTGCAAATTAACCATTTCACTGAATACTGCATTCCCAGTGAATATGCAAGACAATGGACTACCTCACTTCAAGGCAAGATTTGAGCAAACAAAAAAATGCATTTTATGAATATGAATGTTACATATTTTCGGAAAGTATGATAATCACGGAGTAAAATGGGCCATATCATTTGACATTCCATCATTATGGTAACCAGCATTCCAAGATGGCCGCCAAGATTTCAACGTTTTTGCAGTTGCTGAACACAGTTGTATAATAAGTTTGCCGACATTGTTATTGTGTTGATCATTAACATCCGATAAAGATTCTTTGCCAAAACTATCAAATAATCTGTCCAAAACATACGGTGGTAAATCGCTAGTTGAAGTAATGCAGTCCGCCATTGTCGCCACCACAGATTTTGATAATCCATCATTAAAAACCAAGAAAAATCTCCGTAAACTATTACTGAGCGATAATAAACGATGACCACTGCTGAATAGCAAATTTATTCGCCTTGACAACTGTACACAACTAGTGGCTCCACGTAGTGGATAATTATGAGTAAAAACGATCTGAATAGCAGACATCGCCAATGCCGAATAACCGGCCTGTCATACTTATGCGTCACAGACAGTGCGGCCAGAAATCCGTGTGAAATTTGCATCATTTACAACTGTGATTCTGCAATTTTGACATACTATACTAATTGTAATATTTTGTATAATAGGATTGACTTGTTAATCAGTCATTTATACTAATTGCAATAAATAGTATGTATAATAGGATTGAGTGACCTTTTAATTGTAGTCATCTATTCTATATTTAAGTGTAAATAGCATATCTGATGACACACTTGCATTAGCTGACATTAGTCATAGCAAATATAAACCACTGCGACTTTTAAATATGTTTATTTACCCTTAATAACTGACCTGGAAGACGCCCTGGGCATCACTGGCAATGGCGGCATGTAGGGGGGTACGCCCTGTGTTGTCCTGGGCGTTAGGGTCAGCACCCGCATCCAGGAGGCGCTTTGCTGCGTCAGCACGAGAAAACCTTGCCGCAAGATGGAGTGCTGTCTCACCTTGAGAAAAAACGTTACAATCTTATCACTTGGATATAACACGAACTGAAGGCTAACATGTATAATTATAATAATGGTTTGATATTGAGCCACGTCCCCTGATGTTCATAGTGCTTTGTATTACTGTTTGAAATAGTACATTGTAGAAATAACTATAATAATAGGGAGCGCGGTTAGTGTAGTGGTTAGCACATCCGCCTGGCATGCCAGTGCTCCGAGTTAGAAACTCGGACCGGGCAGGCATGATATTAGGTTAAAAACCTGTCTCTCAACATTGGGGTCTGTATGTCCCTTGTGACTCGGAGATCACGTTAATGTCAGTCCCGTCTCAATTTGGAACGTAAAAGAACCACTGAGGACGACAAGCACCCTGGCAGTGACCACCCTCAGTGCCAAAATATAAAGGTCGGTTTGGCGATAATGAGACCTCATAAGACCATTACATTGTAACCACAATAATACAGACTGGTCAGATAGTAGAACGTTGCCGAGCACTGGAAACAACTAGAACATCAGTCCTGTCATAGATAAAAATATATAATTTTTAATAATTGAGATGTTACACTAAAATTGTTAGTAAAACAGTTTTATTTAGATGCAGATATCTTAATATTGTGATATTTTAGATATTTCACAGAAAGTATTGTTTTTCAAAATTTACTTTGAAATAAAAATATTTCTTTTCTAACCAAAAATGGGCTTCATTATCCAGTATGCCATTTTTAAATGAAAAATGTGTCATTTGACATGGAAAATGTGCCAATTGAAATGGAATTTTTTTTTTTCTTAAACGGAAAATACGTCCTTTGAAACAGAATTTGCCTTTTTCTGAAACGGAAAATCAGCGTCCCTACTAACAAGCCACATACAATAACTTTGTCAGGTATTCTCAAGGTCTACTTGAACCTTATAAACAAAACTTCTATAAACAAAGCACTGACAATCTTTGACATCTCACCCCAAGAGAGAAGCTTCCACCAACCTGTCCTGTCTGTCTGTGCATTAATCGCTGCTCCCTGACTGAGTAAGCCAGTGATGATGGCGGCCGAGCCACCTCCGATATCGTCACCTTCGTCGGTCGATCTCGACGCATTGAAGCCACCACCGCAGAACGACGCAATCATCAGAGGGGTGAGTCCATCTGTCAACAGAGGACAGCACTTAGTTTACAGGGTACAGATACATATAAAATCAATCCTCGCTTTATGGTCATCTCGGTAATACAGCCACCCCGCAATTAAGGTCACCGTAAGACAGTCCCAAATTATTTCCATAACAGTAAAGTTTAGGAAATTAGTCTCGCTAGTAAGATCACCTCGCTATTCAGGTTACTTTTGCCCAGTCCAGAAGGTGACCTTAATAGGGAGGTTCACTGCATTTCTGTTTATTCTGACCTACAGAGCACTGTAGGCACTACTTCTGAAATAACACAAAGCTATTTGAACACGGCATTTATGGCCCAGTCATAGTATCAAGAAACATGCATTGTTTGGTATTTTTAACCAATTGACACAGATCTTAGTGAATGTTGCAGCTGGCTCATAAATACATACATATATATACAAAATTCCAACAAGCTGGAATGTAATCCAGTAATAAATTCTAACAGCAACAACAAAAACAATAGAAGCCTACAGGAAAAATGCCTTGAAGAAGTCTAGATGAGACACGATCAATGGAAACTGATATCACAGTCAAAATTAGAAGCGTGACCTTCATCTCACGCTGCCCTAGCAACAACCAAGTTTACATAGATACAATAATAATGAGGTAACTTCTTTTGCACCTAAATCCTTGGAAACCAAACCCAGAGACACGTTGTCACGCTTACATTTATTCGGGCGTTAAATTTTATTCAGGTGATGTTTATGTGCATATGTAAGGCATAATATTTGGCACCAGCAGATCACGTAGTGATACATAATATCCAGTAGTTAAATATGTTTAATTTGTTATCATAATACAAGCGTTATAGTTAGAGTACATAATTATAATTTGCTGTTTCAGATTTGTGACCAAGTATAAGAGTAAGTCACGTGACATGTGCGTGGAGAGGAAACTGTTTTACGACAGAAATTGTTTGTCTGTGGGAAGCATTTTATAATTTATGTATATATATATATATAAACATACATAACGCCCGGATAAATGAAAACACGACAGTCGTAGCTGGTGCTAAATACATTCCCCTAGATATGCACACACGCAGAAACATCACCCGGATATTATTTAACGCCCGGATAAATGTAAGCGCAACAACGTGCATCAAAACAGAATGGTTAGTAAATCCCAAAATAAATATGCAGTATTAAAGTTATCAACACAATTAATGCAGCAAATATGACAGATCAACCTTTCTTGCATACTGTTCTAGCAACAAGTTTGATTTCTATCGTAAAGAAAACATTTCGGAGGCCTGAATAAAAAATGTGATGGAACTTTACATTCACATCGGCCATCTTAGTCAGTTTCTCGGATGTGTTTGCTAGGCAAACAGTGACATAATGGACCCATCAGTTCCCACAATTCCACGGGGCACCCACCTGGTCCCCGGACATCGACGTCCCGACTGGTCATGTGATCATCCCCCTGGGGAGGGGTGAGAGCGAGCAGGGACGGGTTGGGGATCTTGCCGGGGGTGAGGTACTTGGCGCTTGTATGTTTTCCCGCGGCCTCCATGTGTATGGGGGTCCAGTGACGGGGGTCCGGCGCTGTCTGTCCGGCCGTCTGTATCCCTGTCTGTCTGTCTGTCGGGCCGTCTGACAGCTCATCATCATTCGACTGCAACAGAGACTGATTCATGAACACTGTATGTGTGCATGTGTCAGTGTGTGCGAGCATGTGTGGATGGGTGCGGGTGTGTGTCTGTGTGTGTGCATGCGTGCATGCATGTCAACACTTATGTCTGTGTGTCTGTGTGTGTGCATGCGTGCATGCATGTCAACACTTGTGTCTGTGTGTCTGTGCGTATCTTACTTTCCGTCTCTTCCTCCTTAGTTTGTCTGGCGATTCGTCATCACTAGATGGCGCCACTGTCCTCTCGCTGCTGTCATCGGTGATGGTATCAGACTGTGTCGATTGCTGATCCTTGTTGACACTATGAATCATCAAGAGGTCACAAGATTAGCATGTGACTGCCACAGCCAGGTCAGGTGATTAATATTATTATCACATGACGTAACGTAACAGGAAATATTATGTATCATGGCTGTGATTTTATGGGTATCACAAAACATCAAAATAAACCCACTTTGGTAACATTTATAATTATTACTTATACGACAAACACATAAAAGATCAGTCTATTCTGATTCGTTTCATGATGGAAACTCATTTTCAATAAATGCGGTGCAGCAGTGTTTTGGCTCATAGCTCTCAACGAGCGTCAGCGTGAAGCGTCTCATTATGGAATGACGGGTCAGATATAATCGCGGTACAGGTTTACTGAAATGTTCCCCTCACTACGGCATCTTACCCGAGCATCTCCTGGGCATCCTTGCGGTGGTTGGACTGCGAGAGACTCGCAAAGAATCCCTCTGGGAACCACGTGGTGGCATGCGCACGTTTGCGTGAATTGACCGCGCGAAGCACACCAAACAGCAGGAGAACGATGATAAAGACCGCAGAGGCACTGACGAGAATGAGAGCAAGGGATGATCCCGGCGGAGACTGGGGATCATTCTCAGCTGAAATAAGCACTTCACGTTGTATCATGGCAATATTGCTAGGAAATTTAAGGATGGTAGTCCGTTCGTTTCTATTGTAAAATTGTGTTACAGAGTGTAAATGATTGGTGTACTAACATATTTACTGCCCAAATATGTTTTAACAGTAGAAACAACTTTTGAATTTAACAGTTCAGTGTTTACAAAAATCATCGAGATGTCTCTCAAGTCTTCGAATAGGGGTCATGATAACACATTATTTCATTATATTATTTCAAAATAAAAATAAATTGTGACAATGTAAAATGGTGGCCATAATATCCACAAAGATCTACACATTTTACGCGGTTAGCACCACCTGGTGATCTCAATGAGCGCCACCTGGTGGGTAATACAATAACGTACACCAACGTAAACTACTGGTGACCACTGTGTGTGGTGGTCAGCGACCGGTCAGCAAAACCACCTGACGAGTTAGCAATTAAGAATGAGAAGGTGAACTTACTCGACACCTCCTGAACTTTGACCCCGGGGTTGAAGCCCTGGCGTAGGGCGTATGCGATGAGTTCACCCGCCTTCTCTGTGTCCTTGAAGCAGTGGTCACTGCAGTCACCCTTCCCTACCTTCAGATACACCTTGGTGCTGTCAAACATACATCACAGCAGTTTTAACTTCAAGCACTCTCTGAAAAAGTCTGGGCCCACTTTAATATATTTTCTTAGCCATTTGGCTAAGTAACTGTGTTTATGTAGCCAGTTTATTTTATATTTATTTACGCTATGATAATTATTTTATAAAGCGGCACATACAAAAAAGTTTGCGGTGTTGTACATAAAACTATTACATCAAAAGTACAAATAAACATTTAAATATAAGAATACATAACTAATAATAACAAAGCTGTATAAACATCAGTAAATTAAAGAAAATACCTTTATAAAATGCATCAAATCTAGTTAAAACTATTAAAAGTGTTTTCCTTTAAAAATAACATTAATTAAACATACAAATCACCTTGCGTTATCATCAAAATACAACAAACCACTCTCCATTACCTTCCACTAGGACTTATAACACAGGTCATTATTTCCCTCTGACACTCACCCTCTGATTTCGCGCTTCTCCCTCGACACCGCCAGCGACCTTGACAGTGACCTGCGTGACCTCGAACTATCCGGCCACGGATAGATCATCTCTTTTCCATCATCATCCCTCAATATCCAAACCTTGGTGCGCAGCAACCGGATCAATTCCCGAAGAAGCGTTGCTCGAATGTTGGGAAAGTCCTCCGGGGGAATGAGTAAGATGAGGATAAGCACCCCATCGGCAGCGACGTCATCGCTATCGCTATCACCCCCGACACAATCCCCGCCATCCCAGTCGCATTCCGCATTGTTACACCCTTTGTCGCAGTCCCCGTCGGCAAAGTGTTCACTACAGTACTTCTTGTAGTCGCGGTTGCACTGTTTGGGGGGAGGGAAGCAGTCGAACCCGTCATACAGGCAGTCCTCGGTGTTACACGCCTTGTCGCACCGACTGTTGTTAAAGAGTTCGTAGCAGCGAACCCCCTGGCGGATCACGGAACAGTTCTGGTACGGACGCATCTGGTAGGTGCATTCGAGGGAGTCGAAACTACATGCGTACGTGTTGCACTCCATCTGAAGTATTACCGCAGGGTTAACAGATAATGGAACAGTGTATTGGGCAGTTCAAAGTGGCACGCAAAACACATGTTTTTCAAAATTATTTTATTGTATGTTCACCATCTTAATTCATTATAGTTATCGTAATTAATTTATTATTCTAATTATGTTGTCACTATTGTTATTATTATTCTCAATAGTTTGTACACATGTATTTATTCATTTTTTTTACAAATAGTATAGTTTTGCTTAGTAGTAATAAGTTCATATTTTGCATTTGTATTTTTAAATGTGTGGTTTTAACTTAATTAATTAATCTGTAATGCATAGACTCGATACCACAAGTTTGCATTACGGTTCGTAAAACATTTCCACAAACACTCATAACTAAAAAAATAAAAGTCGAATACAAACTGGTCCCCTGACCATCAGGAGGCTAGATACACTAGGTTAGAAGTGCTAAACTCACGTCACATTTGCCGTTGTTGGCTTTTTCTGCACAATTGTTCTTTTGACACGGGTCCTGGCTGGGAGCGAGGGTTGTAGGCCCCGGGGCAGCGGAGGTAGAGAGGGTGTCAACACCTGAATCAACAGCCACAGTCATGTATGCACAAACATGTATGGATGCACATCTGTACGCATATGCAAATTTACATTCTCACAGCCAGTTCTCAAGTCAACAATGTAGCTATTACTTAGGTTATAGCCACATTAATTGAGATTATTCAGATCATCTCTGGATTATCTCGATTATATCTGGCATAACCATCATACTATCTCCAGAGTTAATATAATGCAGATTATACAGAATTTTAAATGTGAATCTCAACCAAAAAACATGGCAATTCTGTGTTAATATCAGCGAATAAGCTGCAGATGTCACATTTCAAATAAAAAATGTGAATCTCAACCAAGAAATGTGGCAATTCTGTGTTAAAATCAGCAAATAAGCTGCAGGTGTTGCATTTCAAATTAAAAATGTGAATCTCAACCAAGAAATGTGGCAATTCTGTGTTAAAATCAGCAAATAAGCTGCAGGTGTTGCATTTCAAATTTAAAATGTGAATCTCAACCAAGAAACATGCAATTGTATGTTAAAACCAGCAAATAAGCTGCAGATGTTGCATTAAAATTTTTTTTTAATGTGAATCTCAACCAAGAAACGTGGCATAACCATCACATTATCTACAGAGTTAATATAATGTGGATTATACAGAATTTAAAATGTGAATCTCAACCAAAAAATCGTGGCAATTCTATGTTAATATCAGTGAATAAGCTGCAGACGTAGCATTTCAACTTTAAAATGTGAATCTCAACCAAGAAACGTTGCAATTTTGTGTTAAAATCAGCGAATAAGCTGCAGAAGGTCTCGCTCATGACTCGACATCATGAGTTGAGAGGGGTACTTACAGTCAATGGAGTGAATAGGAACACTGGGCTTGAAGGAGGCGGGGGGCTGAAGAGAGTACAGGATGTACTCGGCTGCCTTGTCCGTCGACTTGAAGCACTCAGTCTCGCAGTTCGTGTTGTTCATCTGGAGAAACACTTTCGTCCTGTCCGAGACAAACACATGTTTAATCTCGCAAGCACTGTTAATACTAGGGTGAGTAATAGTATTGTACACGTTGTGCCCTTTCTATACAACAGTCACCCTATTTGGTTAGTCTTGTCGCATTTTTCAAATACATCCAGGAATCTCAGATATAGGTGCTATTGAAGTTTTGATTACTAGTATTATTTTACACTTCCTGCACTTTTTTAACATTACGTAAAGTAGTAATGACAACACCATTTGGGTTTTGTTTCTGTTGAAAATAAACATTGATTCCTTCAATTAGTGTCAGTGTGAAATGTTGCTTTATTGTCATCTGCAACAAAGTAACTGTGATTTTGTGATGTTTCCATTATGATGTCAATTTTTCAAATAGGTTCACATTCGAAACACTTCACCAATAACTGCACACTTCTTGGCTATACCAAGTCACCTCATCTAACACAATAACTACAGGCACCAGGACTTTAGCAAGAGGGTATTGTTAATAAACCATCTATTGCTGCTACTACTAAGTATACACACTTACTAGAAATGTTTGTTTACTCAGAATATCCAAGAAGCAATACAATGCAATGATAAAGTGAATATGTCCAGCTGAAAGGTCTATGTAGCCTGTCGAGGTCAGAAAAATCACAACACTTGTACTTCCCCTATTTCCTCTCTCCCACATTCCAGATCTAACATTCGCTCACCACTACCATTTGTGACCCTACCACTTTTGACCTCACAGTTTCTGACCCCAACGTCACCACGTCAACAACACTCACCCTTTCAGTTCGGTGGCATCGCGTCGCGAGCGTCGGTGTATCAACCGTGACATCACAGCCAGCTGAAGCGCCCTCTTGCGGCGCACGTTGTTGTGATCATCAGGCCACGAGTAGACCATGTTGTCGCCATGTTCGTCCTTCATCACCCACACTGCCGTGTGAAGCAGCTCCGTCAGCTCCCGGAGCAACTGACCTCTGACCTCTGGGAACTTCTCCGGGGGGATGAGTAGGATAAGAACGAGCGCGCCATTGGAGAGTTGTGATGTCTCGGTGACACAGTCGCCACCGTCCCATTGGCAGTCAGGGGTACTACACGCGACGTCGCAGTGGCCGTTTGCGAAGTTCTTGCGACAGTACGCGTCGTAGAACGGGTTGCACTCGGTCGCTGCGGCGACGCAGTCGAAGCCGTCGTACAGGCATTCCTCGCTGTTGCATGCTGGGTTGCAGGTTCCATCCTTGAAGAGTGCGTGGCAGCGGTGGCCATGTTTGATCGCGGTGCAGTTGGCGAATGGCCGGACCTGGTTGGTGCATTCGTAGCCGTCGAAGCTGCACGCATAAGTGTTGCACTCCGACTGTGGGGGGGAACATACTCGGTAAACTCTCAACACAAGTAGAGAAACATAAACCTCACATTGATTTCTTTATCGCATACACTGTGCAGTTGCTCCAACTTTAAGCCACTTACAAAGATTCAATTCATAATATTCTATATATATCGGATTGTATGTATATATTTAATTATTTATTCTATTATTTTGGAAACTTATTTAAATGTTAACTTGTGTATATCTTATTTATAGTTGACATATTTGAAATAATACAACTATTGCTACATAAACAACATATTCTACGAGACGGTTCCACTCACATCGCAATGTCCATTCTTAGCCTTCTGTGGACACTGATTCTGCATGCATTGCTCGGTCGTCGACGGGTGTGCAATGCCTCCTGGGAAGGATTCGTCACGTGTCTCGCAGTGTTCACCATTCCATCGGGGCTTGCAGCGACATTTGCCTGGCAGATGTATAATAATAATAATTACAAAATATGAAATTGATATAACGCCATAATCACACAGTGCTCTATTGCGCTTTACTATACAATAATAATTCCACTAAACCTGTAGCTCATAAAATAACACATAAAACAAAACCATTCTCCTCACATGATAACTGTTACATTAGAATAATTTGTAAACTCTAGTATGCCACCTTAAACCTGTATTATTGTGCTGTATTATAGGAAAAGTTACAATCATTTTGTGCTATTACACCGATAGTTAAAGAAACTGCTAACTTAGACATGTTTCCAATAGGGGCACAACTGTTGCAGTACACATCTGTGAAAACTTAGTCTTCTAATTTAACCCTACAGGTAACCAATGGGCCGAATTTGGCCCGTGCTATCAGTGCAAAACTGCTCCCGGCCGATTTTCGGCCCAATTCAGTATTACTCTTTTCAAAAAACTTTCGTTTCCGTCACTAGCAACTGACAGGGGAATGCGAGGTATCATTGGAAAGCTTAATTATTCTTCTTCCTGTGGCATTTTTATCAATGAGTTGTATCGCATCATGATTCAGTAATAGCAAATCACAACTAAGCTTTAAAATGTCGTAGTAGCAGATGCCCAAATATGGCCGATTTTACTACGCTCTGCGTCAGGATTTTACATTCCCATTCATATGGTCTAAACAGGGAAATGGAGGTACCGGCGGAAAGCCCAACGATTGGTCTATCCAAATAAATTTACGTCAACAGTCAACCAATCAGCGCATGGCTCTAAAACGTCTTCTTGTTGACGCTGGTTTCATTCCATCACGACGAAAGTCCGCCATGTTTTTTGTCTCACTTCGATTATATAAGTTGAATTATTTCAAATGTCCGGGTCAATATATTAGCAAAATACATGACAGTATTTGTGGATCAAGTTATTATACTAGTTCAGACAGTTACACAGAGTTTGGGGGCTGTTTTGAAGTGGATATTATGCAAGTTGCTGGCGAGCCGGACATCGCTGTCTTGCACCCGGACTTGGGCCGATTCAGCCGGCCTACTCGGCCCGCCAGCGAAGGATACGATGCATTCAGAATTCAAATACAACAAGTCCTATAACCTGATGACATATATATGTGTGTAATTAGGAACTGTAGGTATTACTTACTTTATTGATATGTAAGGAAATTGATAATAGATACGTCATGTTATCGGATTGGTGCGCCACAGCACGCAACGGTAGGCCTATGAGGCCTATTGCCGTATTGGTTGTATTTGAACGTTCTACGAATATACAATAAAATGAAAAATTCTGAATATATTTGAGTCTAGTTTTCATTATCACGCAGCTGAAATGTACAGCTACATTTGTCACACTGCATGCATGAACATACAACCGCACAATAATTATTTTGTCACTGGGCAAACTTGGGTTTCTACTTCACCCTCGTTCTGACGTTCATGAAGAATAGTCTAAATTTTCTGTACTCATTAGCTTATATACATGGCTACATTTCTCTAATTGGACATTGACACATACAACCACTCGGAAATTAGCTAGTAGAAGGGCGAAGAAAAAAAAAAAATTGCATTTACTTTATATAAACTTTAAACAGTTATATCTTCATGATTATTTGATGTTATGCAAATATCATCACTCCATAATAATAAAGGATCTTTTTGCCAACAAAATGATAGCTCAATCATATTTTTGCGATACGTATTAGCGAAGTTGTGATTTTTTTAAAGCACTCCTACAAATAGCTCCAAATTGTGTACACCGTGGAAGTTTACCATTGGTCACCTGCAGGGTTAACAATCAATATGCACGATCACTATCTTGATAAAGGTTTGTTGTAGATTAATTTTATTAATGTGGTGAACTTTATTTATCTAAGTATTCACACCTTGATTCTCTAAAAATACAGATCATTCCAAATATATATATATTGATACTTTCAAAATATATTTCTATCGCTAGTATATGTACACACACATGTCGAAGTGGGGCTGCTGTTTTATAACAGATCACACAAATTGTGTAGAACGTCATGTACTATGATGCAAAACTAATTTATCATCAAAGTAAGATAATTTAAATTTACATGAAATTAACAGCAGATGTATTAGAGATTTGGACCCATAACATAAACTCAAGCGTAGTGAAAATTAATCATAGATATGTTAGTGAATCTTTAAAACATTACAGTTGACAACTCACCGATTGTTCTATCACATGTGCCACCATGTTGACATGGACTGTCTTTGCAGAAGGTCACTACGACCTCGCACCGCGACCCTGAATAACCCTGAAACATCGAATCACAATTACAAGCAGCCAGTCACAGAAGGACATTAGGGATCCTTAAATAAACTTGAGATAAAAGACATTGTGACTGTTGGGAAATCAGAAACGAGTAACCCTTCCCACAGTAATTTTACACACCAACGCATAATGAAAAAACAAGGTAAAAACTTAACCAATTTGATTTTTCGACACCAGTAAATAAATCAAGACAGAGTAACAGTCCTTGTAAGCTGTCTAGCTACTTGTTTTATTAATATCCAATTATGTGATATTGTAAATAACTAAATATTACCACAGGAGTAACCAAAAAACTTCTTCTATTTTCAATCTTCGCCCTTAAAATCCAAAAAAATAACCGTAACAACAACACAACCCACCTCCGAGCACACGCAGATGGCGCCACTGTCTCCATTGCTGCAGATGCCTCCGTTGAGACATGGAGACACCTGACAGAAGTCGATGGAAGTCTCACACCATCGACCAGTCCATCCAGCTTTACAGTCACAGCGGAAGTTGTTGACCAGCTGGACACAGTCCTGAGTTCCCACAGCACTGCAGTTGGCCGACAGACACTCGTTGACGTCGCCCTCACACCTCCGCCCCACATACCCTGGGGGGCACTCACACTCATATCGCCCCACTTTATCAACACACGTCCCCCCATGGTGACATGCCCCCACGAAGCAGTCATTGTCGTTGATCTCGCATGTGAGACCGCGCGTTCCCGAGGGGCATGAACAGCGGAAGGAATTAATGAGGTCATGACACGTGCCCCCGTTCTCGCAAGGTCGCTGGCGACACTCATCGACGTCGTACTCGCAGTCGGCACCCTGGAAGCCGTCGGCGCAGTCGCATGTGTACCGACCAATCAGGTTGTTGCAGGTGGCGGCGTTCTTGCACGGCGCCGAGGCACATTCGTCGATGTCGACGTCGCAGTAGCTGCCAGTGTAGCCGGGCTTACAGTCGCACATGTGCGAACTGCCAAAGTTTCTGCATGTGCCTTCATGCGCACACAGGGCGGACTGTGACACCCCTGGATAAATAAAGACAGCAGTGACACCCCAGGAAAATGTTGATACACTACGATTACCAAAGACAACAGTGATAACTGAAAATTACAGTGACAGCTCTGGATAAACAAAGTCAATCTTTTTTTAGTTTGAGGTGCAAACTTTACAAAATGCAGTACTGGTATTTAAAATTACAACCCAAATTTCCCCGACTTAATTTAAATAATAGTAATAATCAGTTGAGCTCAATTAAAAACATTACAAACAACTTGTTACAAACGTACCTTTCTGGCTGGCTGCCACCTCGCATGAAACCTTCCGTACATCACAGAGGGCACCACTCCAGCCGCTTCGACAAATACACGAGAACTCGTTCATCATCTGTGTACAGGTGGCGCCATTGCGGCAGGGATTCTGATCACACCAGTTGATGAAGGTCTGAAATGGACGAAATGACTGAGGTTATGGAAGTGTGTAAATGTAATCTATGAGCCACATCATCAAGACAAGTAAATGATGGTGAACATTATCATTGGCAAAAGAGAAAACCAAAATTAGTTGATAAAATACTTTTATTGTCATATTTTATCATATCTTAGGACTGGGAGGGTAGAAAATAAAGATAGATAGAAGGGATTGTTGATGGACGATGAAGAGAGCCGTGTGGGATGAGTGAAGGATAGGAAAAGGAAAACAAAACTGAGGATCAAAAAAAAAAAAAAAATGAGGATCAGAGAATACAAAATTGAGGATCAGGGGAAACAAAATTGAGGATCAGAGGAAACAAAATTGAGGATCAGGGGAAACAAAATTGAGGATCATGGGAGACACAACACAATGTGTATGATGACATACCTCACAAGTAGGTTTAGCAAAGCCGGCCGGACAGTGACAAGCGAAGGAGACATTATCCATATTGGTGCATGCCGCTCCGTTGAGACATGGAGACGAGTCACATGGGTTGATCCGGTGCTGACAATTGGCTCCCGTGTAGCCGGGCGCACACTCACAGTCATACGAATTGATTCGGTCAATGCATGTTCCTCCGTACAAACACGAACTGCAACAGCAAATAATAATATGTATTTCTATAGTATTGGTTTACTTTTTACATGTTTAGTGTAATACTTAATGAAAAAGCAATGTAACTATGACATTTTTTAATGCACAAAAGGTCAGAAATTAAATCTACATTAAAGATTTCAGCCATTGTGACTACCAGTCATTTTGATTTTGGATTCTTAAGATGTTCCAAAATTATTATTATCATCTTTAGAATTATTGTCTATTATCATGCACAAATATTAATTTACCATAATGACTGTGCATTTGGAAACCTAAAATTCGAAATAAAATCATTACATTCTCCGCTGTCTGAAAATATAACATACCCAAAATTTGTGTTACTTTTTGTAGGGTTAGTGTTAGGCTCGGTACACACATTTGCTCCACATTTTGGTATTCCACATTCATACAATCTCTTACTGTTGACCAAACAATCCAGAAACATACAGCACTGAAAAGTATGTATTTTTGTAGATTTATACGATGTTCAAAAGCATAGAGTATGTATGAATACATTAATTTTGGTATACTATGAGAAGATTCACATAGGCGAGTCTTAAAAACAACCGGATTTATCTCATTCTGCCTCCATGCATAAGAAGTAGAATCAGACCTGGAGGTGCAGTCGTTGTCGTTAGTCTGACAGTGAACCCCGCTGAAGCCTGACAGACACTCGCACGTGTACGAATTGACATAGTCATGACATGTCGCCGAGTTCTGACACGGAGATGACGCGCACTCGTCAATGTCAATGCGACAGTGTCGGCCGCCAAATCCCGGTACACAGTTACAGGTGTAAGTGCCAACACCATCAACACACGTACCCCCATTCTGACACGGGTCTGGAAGGAAACGTCACTCTATAGATGCATGTAAGTTCAATGAAAAATGTAAATTATGTGATGACAACAGCTTAAAGGATATGGATACTTTTATTTTTTAACAGCATTGCAAAGCAGTACAAATTATATCAGTATATATATACATTTTGAAATGTAAAATATACAATACAAATTTGCAAAATATCTAATTATCAAAATATACATTGTGCAAAAAAGAAAACAAAAACATTTGCTCTGGGAAGTGAGGCTTCTACTAAGATAAAATCTGGTCACTGTTGTAGAAGCCAACCCAAATTAAATTACTCACACATTGTTTTATGGGTTGCCATTTTTCTTTCTGACGAATGCGTGCATGATAAATTCTACAAGCTGCATATTTTTCATCCGAAAAACAGGAAAGTGGGACCACATAAGCAGTATTTCCTACCCGGAAGTGATAACATTGATATGTGTGTCACACGTTTGTAATGACATAATGACTTAATGATCAAGACTTACTTGGTGCGCAGTCGTCCGGATTATTTTCGCAGTGAACCCCGGCATAGCCACGGGCGCATTCACAGATGTATGAGCCATTCGTATTCCTGCAGGTGGCGCCATTGTGGCAGGGTTTCGACAAAGCGCATTCGTTAATGTCCTCGTGGCAGAAGCGACCTGAAATACAACACATAATGGGATACGTCAGTGGTTGTTGGTTTTAAGAAAAACACACTTTTGTGTTTCGTCTTCAGAGTTTAACTGGAAACTTATACATGATGTTGGAATATAGTAAGAAAATTAAATCAAAGATAATGGTAGTAAGGACTGGAATGTTTACTGCAAAAATGTGCTGTAAAATATTTGTTATCAAAAAGTGAAAAATTCTATCCAAAAATTGTTTTAAAATAGCTGTACCTCTGTATCACTATACGCATCATATCATGAAATGGTGTATCATTCCAACCCTAATAAGTCTTATATTTAATTATTTAAGGACAAAATAACATACTGGTTATAACACGGCACATGTACATCAAGAGTAATATACAGAATATAAAATAAAATAGCTGAATAAATAGTGATAAACTGACATACTGCATTGTTAAAATGTATAAAAAATAATTTGTTAGCCTAACGCTACTTAAGAATAACTCACCTGTGAATCCTGCCTTGCAGACACAGGTAAAGTTGTTGTAATTGTTCTTCGGCTGACAGCGTGCCCCGTTGCGACATCGATTGGGTCGACAAGGGTTCATCTCACGGTCGCAGTTGACCCCTGCATACGCCCCCTCGCACACGCACTTGTACCCGTTGACACTGTCGATACAGTTGCCATGGACGCAAGGGTTGCTTGCGCACTCGTTGACGTTTGTCTCACAATTGTCACCTATAAAATGGTTGACTTGTCGTAGACACATTTATCAGTAAATAGTCAATTCGTCTTTTGTTTTCAAAAATACAAGTCATCAAAAAACGAGGAAGAAATTGTAGAACAAAATGATTAGATAAATGTACTAAACGTGTAAATTATAGTAAACATGTAAATTATAGAAGATGGTAGTTGCCAATTGCTAGACTGCTGAACGAGAGGTTCAAGTTCACCATGTTGTATCAAAATTAAGGCAGTTTTGTTCAACTCATGTTGCTTGGGTTTCTCGGAAGGTTTTGATCCCTGGTATCTATGCCAGTTAAAGAACCCACACAGATGGTAAATGTGTAACCCATTGTGGGCTCACTGACTTGTTGAACTCTATCTCTAAAACTCACTGACTAATAGACTAGACCGAAAAATGTTGGGTCTCCTTCAATAATAAAAACATGACAATAATTATATATATATATATTTACTGACTTCATTCACATATGAAAGTAATATTGTGTGTGTGTGATTCTGCCACACTGAATTACAAAGCCAGTTCAGAGGTCAATGCTTCAAGGAGGCAAATGAACGTAGAAAGGTACCATTGTAATCCAGCAACTAAGAGGCGATGCACTTACAAAGCTCCAAAGTCAGCGTAATAATACCTGGATTATGTGATTACAATTCTGTCAAACCTGCCTATGTAGCCAAAGCATATGAACACAGAAAGTTACTATTGAACCCCGGCACTTGAGAGATGTGCTTACAAAACTCTGAAATTAGCGTAATTAATACGTGGATGATGTGATTATGATTGTGTCACACCCACCTATGTAGCCGGGGGAACAGTCACAGATGTAGTAGCCGACCTTGTTGTGACAGGTCGCACCATGTTGACAGGGGTTGGTGTTGCAGTAGTCCTTTACTGTGTCACAGCGATGGCCCTCGTAGCCCGTGGGACACAGACAGTCGAACCTGAAACATGCGGGGCAATCCCTTACGAATGGCACACGCGGCAATCCCTTACGAATGGCACACGCGGCAATCCCTTACGAATGGCACACGCGGCAATCCCTTACCATCTGCAAACACCACAAACTCATATTGCCTCCAAACTCTTGCAAGCTCTTACCAAACTATTGATACTAATTTATCAGCTATAGCACAATAAACTATTGTACTGATATTAACGATAGTTGGCCAAACATATTGATCAGCAGGTTTACTTATGCAACTGCAATACTATTCAGAGAAGGGATTTTTCAACTTAATTACGCAATGTTTACATATTTACCGAATCCACCAACCCAATATTAACAATTGTCAATCAAATCAGCATCATGCATGGCCCGCCATTGTGAAATAACTGACCCTAACTCTAAGCGATGGGGCCACTTGTCAATTTTGGCTGGATCCATGTAGTATACAGTTTAACTCACATCAAATAAAATTGGAATATAAACATATTTAGCTTCCATGACACTATCGCAATAGCATCACAACAGTCACGAGAATATTACGATTGTATTGTAATAGTAATTACAGCTATCGCGATACTATTGTGATACTAAAACTATCCCCGATAATAACCCTATTATGAGACGAGCCATAAGAAAGAGGAAAGTGTGACTCACTTGTTGATGCCATCAATACACTTGCCCCCGTGGACGCAGGGACTGCTGTCGCATTCATTGATGTTGGAGGCACAGATGTAGTCGTAGTAGCCGCTGGGACAGTTGCACTTGAAGCCATTCACCTGGTCGATGCAGGTGCCCCCGTTCAGACACGGCGTCGAGGCACACTCATTGATGTTCACCTCACACAGGCGACCTGGGGGGAAAGGTCACGTTGTTCAACTATGATCAAGCGAGCATATGTATGTTAACGTTTTCCTACTAGACGATTTGCATCTCGGGCACCAAACTTTCAGGGAATCATCTACGACCACTAGAAGGAAAAGTAACATTTTTTCCCCAATATTTAAAGTCAGTTAAGGGTTCTTGCCAGTTAAGGGTTTGTACCGGACATAGGTGGGTGGGTGCTAGAAAATTGTTCGCAATGTTGTGCATGTTTTCTATTATTGTTGTGAGCTAGGTAAACTGTCGAATGATCGGTTGGGGATGCTTTATTTAGCTTGCCGCGATCATTGAAAACATGCACAGCACTACAAAAACTATTCAAACTTATGTACAAATATTTTGAGAAGCCATATTCTTTGCCTGTGTATATGTAGTGCCATTTTCTGGATGGGTATTTTTGCTAGTACATATATTACTAGCAAAAAAAGAGCGGAGTGATTTTGAGCTGATCAGGCTAGGGTCGCTAGAATGTATGTTGAAGGAGGAGTAGTTTTGAGCTGAAACTTTATCTATAAATCCAGACTAAGATCGCTTAAATGTATGCTGATTGGAGTAGTTTTGAGCCAGTACTTCACCTGTGAAGCCAGACTAGGATCACTATAACGTATGTTGAAATAGGAGTAGTTTTGAGCTGGTACTTCACCTGTGAAGCCAGGCTAGGATCGCTGTAACATGTTGAATTAGTAATTTTGAGCTTCTATTTCACCCGTGAAACAAGGCTAGGATCTCTATAACGTATGTTGAAGTAGTATTGAGCTAGTAGTTCACCTATGGACAGTGATCTTCATACTCATCTTCACAAGAGAAGAATCTGCCACCAGCACCTATGAAGCCAGGCTAGACTCGCTAGAATGTTTGAGAGAGCAGTAATATTAAGCTGGTACTTCACCTGTGAATCCAGGAAGACATTGACATCTGTAGGTGTTGACGCCGTCGATGCAGGTCGCCTGACTGTGGCACGGATTGCTCACGCACTCGTTGTAGTTCTGTTCACAGTTCGGACCTGAAACAACACAAACAAAATGGTACAAGAACTGGTGAATGTCCTGAGAGATCGAGATACCTCTGCACTGGCTTCCTGTGAAGAGTCACATTACTTTCAAGACCCTTTTCAAATGCCTTCATGGGCTCGCACCTCCATATCTATCAGCACTTCTCTCTCTGTACTGCCCAACACGCTGTCTACGCTCCTCCGATCAGCTACTCCTTAAACAACCCACTACCCGAACTAAACTCGGCGAACGAGCATTCTCTTGTGCAGCTCCAAGAGCATAGAATCAACTACCACTCACAGTGCGCCAATGCACTAGTGTCAATCAGTTTAAAGTGGCACTGAAGACACATCTTTTCACAAATTATTTTTACATTCGTTGATCATAATTATTGATACCTTTATTTTAATTAATTTAATAGTATTATAATTAATCTATTTTACTGTTTTAATAGCTTGCATAATTGTCTTTATTTTTATATTTTAAGACAGTATAGTTGGTTTTACTTAGTAGTAATGATTTCATAGTATTTTTAACTACATATCGTATGATGTTATTTATTTATTTGCATTAGCCATTGTAAAGCACCCAGGAACAATTATTTGGATGGGGCACTATATAATAAATTATTATTATTACCTTGGTATATTGATACCTTGGTCTTGGGTCAATTCACTGAAGGTCTGCATACATGTGCAATTAATTATCTGATTATTGGGAGAGAGTGTATCCCATTGCTAATAAAAAAAATAACTACGCCATGTCGGTTGGTAAGGCACATGAAATATTAGCAAGATGGTTGGAATACTGCAGAATATGTTTAAAATAGTCATGATGTAAATGCACTAATGCACTTATGCACTTATGCACTAATGCCATGCATCATTACTACATCCGATGTTACACTATTCTACATACACGCACGCACGCACGCGCACGCACACACACGTGCACACACACAGTGTAGCCAGTAAAACTGTGAACTTTGTTAAGCTTCTGGCAGTAATGTCTAGGCAGTCTGTCACCTCTGATTATTGTTTTAGATGTTCAGCCTGTCATCAGTTAACTGGCTGCAGGTGTTGGATACATTCATGTCAGCCTTTGTCCACAATTCTATTTGGTGTTATCAAGGCTATTAACATCTACAGGTATGTAACTAATTCACACCCTCCCATGGGGTAACAACCCAAAGGATCCAGTTCTCTACTTTACAGTATTTCATTTTTGTTAAATCACTCCCATTCTGGCGCCCTCTGAATACTCTCTGATAGGAAAAAGGCTCTCTAGAAAAGGCTAGCACACCAAAATACAAGTAAATAACTCTAAATGACTGTTACTGTTTTCTGAAACACGTCACCAATTGGTAGACCCGAGGCCAATGGTCGGTGGACGTGAATGAACATATGTAGAAAAAAGCGAGTGGATCTTGTGAGGAGATTAATTTACATACGTTCCCATGCAACATTTTCAGTTTTAACAGCACTTTTAACGAATGGCGTTCGTGAAGAACACTGTTACAGGCGAGCCAACAAGATGAGAGAGAGAGATATGGGACAAGTCACTCCTCCAAAGTCACACATTTGTTGACGCATGGAATTCAAAGTGCAATTAATTCTTAATTCTGGAACTTTATGACAAGACAGGTGTATGTGTGCTTTGTTTGTCTGCTGCATCGGTCACAGGTAAATGAATCAGGGATGCGCTCAACCGTGACCAAATGTGTTCTCCCTGCTTTTCATCAGACTGGAGCCAGTAACAAGCCACCGGTCATGTGACCAGTGTGGGCTGTACCCCTCACTGAATTACCCCCCTAACTGGTATCATGACATGTGCTGTCTCCCTCTGTTAGACCATTCCTTAACTAAGGTTGCTATTTAACATGTAAAGGTAATTATACCTTGTAGTAGGCACTAGTTAGGTCGTTTCCATGAATATGGCACTCACATCACAGGAACATACATAAAGATAAGCTAATAATAATACAAAGA
The DNA here is from genome assembly GCA_963995525.1 of Escarpia spicata. Taxonomy (NCBI): domain Eukaryota; kingdom Metazoa; phylum Annelida; class Polychaeta; order Sabellida; family Siboglinidae; genus Escarpia; species Escarpia spicata. Next base: position 19,953,175 of record OZ023217.1, read on the forward strand.
CAACAATTTATCTAAAAGAATGTAATTTAACAAGACTATAGACCAGAAGATTTAACTCTAGGCAAAGTAAGAGTTTCACCAAATATTGAGGTATTTACAAAATAGTATTGTTAAACTGAACGATATGCTCATTTTCCCAGAGAATGACCATTGTATGAAACAATCTATCTACTGATTATATACAGGCCAGCCAGGTGAATGTGCTTACAAAGAATTGATAGATATCTAGCCACGGTCGAACAGTCATAGACGAAAGACCACAGGACGCACAATAAGTCAAACCTGATAGTTCCTTAGCTGTCTGTCATATGTTGCTTAGTTAAACAAATTAAATATGATTAATTAAATATTGTGTAGTACTCTACTTTGGGCAAGTTTAATTACCCCAACAAATGAAGGATCTGGAATCTTTCTCCACCATTAAACTGCTACGGTTAGTTGCAAAAACATATTTTAGGGTAAGTCAAACCCCCCTCTCCCCCCCCCGATTTTGCTCCAGTTACCTGATTAGCCTCCTCTAACACAGGTACCAATCATTCCTTGCTGGCAGTGCACCCCCCACCACCAACCTCCTTCAGCCACCCCAGCAGGGTCATTAACTGGGGGCAATCAGTCTGCCAGTCTGTCTGTTTAGCGCATACAGATCGCTGCACTTTCCCACACTCCGCCAGTGGTGCGGCTATTGTCACATAATTGGTCATGCCACGGACAGGTGAATATGCCAGCCACACCGGCTCCTACCTGAACAGGTAGACACTTGCAGGTGCGATAGGGACGACTCACTCAACCGTGACCGTCATCCCATCGCCACCACCGCAGTTACGATTACCATATGTTGAGATCAATTTTGCGAACTGCACAAATCCAATTAATTTGGCCTTATCTTGATGGTGGAAACCAAAACATATTGTCACGGCTTGTCACTGCTCATTAATACAAATCACTACATGTCACACGGGTCAGTGGAAGTGACCACAAGAGGTCAAGCAAATTAAACATTTTATCAACTGCCCTAGGGAAGTAACTGACATCAGACTTCAGTGTGGTGGGGCAACAGTTAAGTAGTTTGATTCAACCTGTTGTCATCGCATTATTAATTGATTCACTTGTGACACTGTCCACCTGTGTCAATCACTGCATCACCAACTGTCTGATGCTCTTCTTGCAGTACACAAGTTGCCTGATGTTATGCTTATTGCACAACCACAGGCGATTGTCTGAGAGGCCATCAAAACATCTACTCACATGCCTACTCATCCCTTCATAAATCCATTTATTCCTTCATAAAAAAGGATGTTTATATAGAGCTGCACCCTGTCCTTAGGACTGCTCAAAGTGCTCTACACTTCACCTCCTCAACTTCTCTGGGAAGATTTCAGCCATGCTGTTATTATTGTGCAAAGACTATTCATACACAAACATCTACCACCCTTAAACTATTGTGGATTCACTAACTCCAAATGACAACATAAAAATATATATACAGTGGAATCTCACTATTAAGGTCACCCTTGGGACTGGACAAAAGTGACCTGAATAGTGAGTGACCGCATTAACGGAAATAATTGGGACTGTTAATTTCCTATACTTTACTGTTACGAAAATAATTTGGGACTGTCCTAGAGTGAACTTAACTGCAAGGTGGCTGTATTACCAAGGTGACTGTAAAGCAAGGTTCCACTGTACTTTGCAGATTATTAATACAAAATCCACCACCGTTAATTTGTTGTGGATTTACTAACTCAAAAAAAAAAAAAAAAAAAAAATTATTAATAAAATAAAAACAATAAAATAAAACAAATAAAAAATAAATATGTTACATAAGGATGTGGTGGAACTCACCAGAGGTTCCTGTGGGACACTGACAGAGGTATCCATCAACAAGGTTGCTGCAAGTGCCCCCGTACTGACAGGGACTGCTGCTACATTCGTCCACCTCCACATCACAGTGCCTGCCAGTGTACCCCGCCTCGCACCGACACATGAAGTCTCCCAGACCATCCAGACAGGAGCCGTGGTGACAGTCAACACCCGCACAGTCATTTATGTTCTCCCCGCAGTTCGGCCCCTCGTAACCTGCATCAAAGTTAAAATATTTTTATTTAAATATTTGACCTGATAGTTTTAGCTGTACACTATCGCCATTTAGGAAGTTCAGTCCCTGTTATCCTGTATCAGAATGAAGACTTTTTTCTTTCATTTTACTGTATAGTTTTAGCTGTATTTTATCACTGTTTAGGAAGTTTGGTCCTTCATAATCTGCTTCAAAGACTTGTGAACATACATATTTTTATTTCTAATATTTTACCATACTATGCATGTGTAGTTTTAGTGGTATATTATCATTTAATAATTTTTTACAGTTACCCATATCTGGGAGCATATTTCATCATCAAATATATGGCTGGGGTCGAACTACACAAAATAGCTAAGACATTTTAACATTATTAAATGTCTGCTTCTAAAGCAGTAACAAGCCACACCATCAGATTTGACAACCTAAAAATGTATTTCTATAGCTTGCAAACATATAACAAGAAAATTCACAAACCAGGGTGACATTCGCATTTGTATCCGTTGATTTCATCTACGCACGTGCCAGCATGCATGCATGGCTGGCTCAGACAGTCATCCTCGTTAATGGCACACGTCTTGCCAGTGAAACCTTCAACATGTAACACAAACACTTTACAAACCACACTCACATGACGCACACGGAAAAACAGAACACAACTTTGTTAGGTGCAGGTAAAAGAAACAAATACGGTAACATGAACTGTGAAATACATTATCCATTTTCCAAAATAATGATAAAATAAAAAATACCGGTGCTTCATTTTCTTCCTTCAACTGGAAACTAAAAATAATGTTGTCTAAAGAACCTGGAACCATTTCACCAATGAGCTCATAGGGAATCCACCATTAAATAAAATCCGTTGTTGAATTTAAGGAATACATATCGAAATACAAACAAATCTGCTGTCATATTACAGAGGGCATTATTTCTGTGACAGACTGGCAAAAGTGGCACATCACGGAGTTGACAGTTTTCAGTATACAAGGTCACTGCTAATAAGGAGCAAAATCTATTCAAAAGAGCAAACGCTCTTAAAAATGTTAGTGAAACGAACAGTCCCTAGGACAATGTCGTGGAACAGGAAATTAATGTCAAATTATTTCTTACTAAAACCGCGATGAAGTGAGCACATGGACAACTCAACAACTGCTTCACGTCGATCTGCATAATAAAATAGTCTTTATCCTCCCTGTTTTCTATCTTCATGAATATATCGCATGTTGATAAATATCGGTATTGCTGTACAGAGTAGTATAAAGAACATGCCGTTGTAAAAACGTAAGCTAACAATGAGAGAAGCTCAAGCCCCGTGGAGCAGTGTGTCATGTCAACTGAATGTGTACTTCAATACCACTCCAAATGTCTTCTCTGTAGTTTTGTAGCCCCTCCCCACCCCCAACTGTTAACAATAATAAATTAATAGGGGAGTTTTACACATTTCAACAGATGTTCTTACAAAATACGAAATGAACTAAGAAATACTTTATTTCACCATCAAATTATGCAGTGTTCATTTCCTGTGTTGAACTGTCTGGCATTTATTCATCTTTATTTTGTCCAACACCTTTTTAAAATGATTTGCTGATAGAAAACAGGCAGAGTAAACAAGTGAGCAATAAGACTTTCTAGACAAACTTTGCCTCAGAAGGGATGATTCTATAATGAGGCTCACCTGTCGGACAATGACACTGAAACTTTGCGATCTTGTCCACACAAACACCGCCGTTTTGACACGGCTTCACAGCACATTCGTCTATGTCCATTTGGCAATAGACTCCCTCGAAACCTGAAACCAACCACACCACACTGATACACATTCCACTCCCCTCTTTCTCTCTCTCTTCAGTGGTAATATTTGTTTACAGTTTTATTTCAGGTTTTTTTACCAGTTTATTTTTCGTTCACAACGTCGTTACTTTTCATAAGTTTACTACTTGTCCGCAAGTTTATTACTAGTGAATAATTAAATTTTTTGTTACATGTTTATTTTTGTTTACATGTTTATTTTTGTTTACATGTAACACATTACATGTTTCTATTCTTCGTGTCTATTTTACTACTTTTTATTGGGTAGTTTATTATATTTTACAGCTGCCTAGTTTTAAATTTCCTTCCCTCTTCCTGTTTATTTTTGCATGAATATAAACCTCAAATTGTTTACAAAATGCTCTTAGCAGATACCACCCACAAGTGCTTTGATACTTGATATTTTAAACAGATCCTAAAAACACCTAAATGTGTATGCTGATATGTGTATAAACATGTTTCGGCCGGGGATAGATACAGTCACAGATCATTGACTTATAAAGAAAGAGTAACAGTCGAACCACCTGTTTAACAGTGTCTTCTTTTGTGTTTATCGCCTCTCAACACATTGTTACAGAGCGCACTGCGTCAGGGGGACGACAAGTGGTGACAGACATTGTGTGTCAGGTAAACTATACCCGTGGGATCCAGTCCCGCCCCTTGCGTATCTGCCACCTCTGACGCAACACCTTGTGTGTTATTGGGGGGTTAGATGAACAAACCCACATTTGTTTACAATTTATTTACAGCCATGGTTAATGTTTTATTTTCTCTCCGTTGTTTAAGATTCCTCTCCGAGGTTCGTCTGCTGCTTTGTTCTCCCTCCCTTCCAATCAGTTTTCCAAAATTTCCTTACTGAATCCTTCATGCTCCCCCCATGTTCCCTCCCCACTGAAATAACACAAAATATCCTTAACTTTTAAAATTGTCACCATAATGTGATTTGTGTCTAGATTGTGAACTTTAGCTAAATATCAAGACAGTTACCCCTGGACGCAACCCATTCTAGACAATTAGACCCCACTGGCAAGTACCCTCATTCTGTCCTAACATGGATCACATATGGTGGAGACAACAATTTATTAAGCATATTTTTATCTTTATTTACAAATTAATTATTTTCGGACTAGCATTTAGATATTGATTATTTCGCTGTTATTTAATTTTAATGTATTTCTTCAACACAGAAAATATCACTTTAATTAAAAAACACTTTGTGGGGGTAATTTCCAGATTTTAGCCTTTGTTTGCAGGTTTTTTTCGTTGGGTGTAATTGTTGTCTAAGAAAAGGACAGTCAGAACCTCAAGGGGTGAACACTGTCTTGGGATGGAGTAAACCCCATGTAACTGCAACAGTGGGTTTCTGGATAAACCCCATGCCATCCTGTCTCAGATAAAAGACTGTGGCAGCCACTTAACATTCACCTGTGACCTCCACCCATTAGAGGTACAACAAGTCTAGATGTCAAGAGGAATTAGAGAGAATTCCCGAGTTGATCCAAACTGTAGCACACCTGGGCAGAGTATCCCACTACAGGCCCACCGTACACAGCAGCCTGTGGCCACAGCACCGCTGGATACACACACCTACACAGGCAGATGCACGCACACACGCATGCACACCTATACATGCACGCACGCACACCCGCACGCACGCACACCTACACAGGCACACGCACGCACGCACGCACACCTACACAGGCACGCACGCACGCACGCACGCACGCACGCACGCACGCACGCACACCTACACAGGCACACACACATGCACGCACGCACGCACGCACGCACACACAGACACACTCACACACACACACACACACACACACACACACACACACACACACACACACACACACACACACACACCTGCACACCATCACTAATCAACTGCAATTCCAATTAGCCACCATGTATTAGCGAATGCAGAAGCATGCGCTGTTGAAGTTGAACCATTCTGTGTCAGAAAATGCATGAACATGCGCGGGTGAAATGAAGACGTTTCCACTGAACACACTATACGCTTATAGTTGTAGTAGTTTTCAAAGATTCGGTTTCAGTACATGGGATAAAATCATTTACGGTTATGTGGTAATGAAATAGTCATGCTCCTGATGGTGACTTCAATGATTATGGTACCAAGTGTACAACCCGATCAGTGCATGTCCATTCACCTGGCCCTTTGCACCCCCACCCCCCAGCCAACCCAGGACATATTAGATGATTCAGATTCTGATATAATTTATTTAGATTGACGAATTATAACACATTATGTTATCTGAACATGAATCTTTGAAAAATGGTATATTGCTCGGCAGGAGCCCTAGCTTTTCCCATGGGTGATGTCCATTCTCCGGTTCAGGGGGATATAAATAATACTGGTCTTTGGATAACATATGTAAAACAACCAGATAACGCTTGGACATACATTCAAACAACAAGACATCACACTCTAGTCCAGTAGATCAATGTGTTACATGAAACAATATTCCCACCTATTTGTTCATCCATTTCCCACCATCCCACCCTTATGTTCCCACCCCCACCCCCTCCAACCTACCAAGATGGTCTCCCACTGATTGCCAACTAACACCCTCACCTGAGAAAAAGCTAACTGTAACTAAACCCTACACACTTTATTCCATATTCCCACGCTCTGGTTCATCATCAATATCCCCAAACCTTCACCCCCAACCCAGCATTGGCACCCCACCGCATCCACACAAAGCCCCAAAAGTCAAAGGGCATATTCAGGAGCTTTTTCGCGAGAGATTCAATGATGTCGATGTCATATTGGACATCTATGACATATTGGTCTCTTGCAATATATCCAAGCATAAACACTGGAGCGTTCATACGTTTATGTAAAAACTAACCGCATTTTTGTCATGGCAATAAATCACAAACGTGCTGCACGTCACATTTGTTGAATGAAACGAGATATGTCTCTCTTTACAGATCTACGCATGATTTACCCATGCTTTAGAGGTGAAAACATGTCTGCTCATTAGCATGTCTTATCTGATATGTGTGTGAAATATTTTCTCCTTGACAAATAAGATGTCACAAAACAAACATAGATAGCCAAGGTAAAGCAGGCTATCACTGGTAGGAAACTGTAGCTTTTAATACCAGTCGTAGCGGTTAATGCGTATTTTATATGCTGCTGTTTTACGAATAAATATGTAACAATGGAAGGTATCAAAGGTGTGAAAACTCCCACGTAGTTATCTCAAATTAAGAGAAGCAGGATTAAATTTGTATAAATGCATTCTAGTTATCATTTCCCACTATTTTCATTACTAGGACTATTTACCAGAACATGTTAAACATTCAAAAAATCCACACAAGGAAATTATATGCTGCAAATATGACTACTGAATATTTAAAGCATAAACATCACAGCATCTGTACACGAACAGGCACAACTTGAATATTTAGGCAAGATGTCATAATTTTAGTATTATTTTATTTTAAAATGATAATCTATTTTATGCATGGTGTCCATTCTGTAGGACTGCTCAAAGCATCTCACACTTCACCCTGGACAGATCTGTTCATTCTAACATCAATTCAACTTCAGCCGTTCTACAGTTACTGCAAGAAGCCTATTCATTAATGTAACTCCACCACTGTCTACAGCCAGGTACTCATTTATACAGCTGCGTGAACTGAGGCAGCGTAGCATCAACAAAACTGCCCAAGCTTTGAAGCAGCAACAAGAGGAACAACATATATCAAAATATTTTTTTAATTGGGATTTCTGCCGGGATTTTAAGAGCTGCCTACCTTCCATACAGACGCATGTGAATCGTCCGCGTTTATCGAGACATGTGCCATCATTGACACAGGGGTCGGACGCACATTCGTTGATGTTGATCTCACAACGAGGCCCCATGAAGCCAATGGCGCAGTCGCAGCGATACGATCCTGGTGTGTTAACACACGTAGAGCCGTGTTCACACGGCGACCGCCAACCTACAAACACAAGGAATGATTACTCAAACTTCTCCAAGTACGTATACTGCTAACATAACCCCAGTAATAATGTTAAGTTAACAAATACAGCGGAAATTCGCTATTAAGGTCTACACATACAACGTTCTCTGGGTCGTATGAAATGAAATACATACAATACATACATATACAGTGGAACCTCCCTATTAAGGCCACCCTCGGGACTGGACAAAAGTGACCTGAATAGCAAGGTGACTGTATTAGTGGGACTAATTTCCTATTTACGTCACAGAAATAATTTGTGACTATCAAAGACCTTAATTGCGAGGTGGCTGTATTACCGAGGTGCATACTAATGTAACATGGGACACAGAAAGTAAGAACTTACTTTCGACACATTCGTTGATATCGACTGTGCAGTCCCGACCAGACCAGCCAGGGAGACAGGAGCAGATGTAACCGCCATCGATGGGCGATGTCTCACAGATGGCGCCAGCGTGGCAGGGGTCACTCTGACATGCGTCATCAAGGTGACAACGAAGACCTGGAACCAACACAATGCTCATTAATCAATTTTGTTTTACAATGTTTTCTGACTTTTTTATACTTGTGTTATTTTAGTTAGTTATTTTATGTTTGGTTGATGGATATTAGATTAGATGTAGTTTATACTATGAAATATGATTTTATGATAAAACAACCTAACTTTGTACCTTTACATATATTTCAAATTTTAAACCTGCTCTAAATCGATAACATATTTTACACTTCAAGAGGTTTTCTGTTGATCTGTAACAACAATATGTCAAAAATGTATTAAACTGCCAAGGAAGAGATCAACCGCTACATTATCTAATAATGTTGATGTCTGAAGATTGAAGTAAACAGGAAATACAACCCACGTGGGAAACTTGGTTTAAACTTTATACACGAATATATGTGGATTCATCTATGTACACCAATTCACACGGTGCTTTTGGCATAAACTTTATTATATGCCAAAGGTTAGCACACGCAATAATTCTTTTGCCCTAAGGTAAAATCAAAGTCACGACCGACACAATAACTTTCCCAGGTGAAACTGACGTCACTAGAAACATCCGTCTTGTCTTACAAATGTTCAAGTAGGCATGCAATGAAACAGACCCCTCAAGTTGTAGATCTTATCTTGCATTGACATAAATGACACAAATACACCGACATCAAAGACACGGCATCGTCATATAATTAAGTCATTTACAACTTCTTCTGAACTTATCATCTGAATCTGGGCTCGTTGCTTCTCTAATCACCAAACTGATGGGAAAGTAAAATAAGTCGTATCATACACATGTATTTAACAAAAATTCTGGTTAAACATAAGACAGTTAACAGAATATTAGATGTTGAGTTATGGAAACAAATTTGGCATGAGATGGAATAGTGAAAATAAAGTCATGTGAATTATGAAATGGTCATGTGAGATAAATGGTGAAGACAATGACGGTTTTTTAAATAAGGCGAAATTAAATTAAAGAAATTAAATTAAACTATCAAATAGGACAAAAAAGCTGAATCCCTCTGGATAAGTTATTTGCCAAATAATGTCAACAAAGACTTTATTTTTATTCAATCTTTGCCAAATTTAACATTATTATTATTAAGCTAATTTATGAAGCTCTTTTTAAAAGGTTTTAAGCCCATGTACTGCAAAATTAGTTGCACCTCTCTTTTGCCACACCTATGACAGACCTATTGAATCAAAGACAACTGTTGTAAATGGAAACCATGAAAGAACTCAATGACCCCAAAAAGTTGTTTCTAACCCAAGAAGTTATTTCAGACCCCAAAAATATTTTGACCCCAAAATTTATTCTACCCGAAAATAGTAAAAGGAACAAAGCGTTCGTACCTGTCTTGCCGTGGGGACACTCGCAGTAGTAGTAGCCGAGACGATCGTGACACGTGCCCCCGTTGTAACACGGTTGAATCTTGCAGTCATCCGTGTTGGTGGTACAGTTGGTTCCCTCCCACCCATTCACACATATACACTGGTACGTCCCGCGGTGGTTCACGCAGGTCGCCCCGTTCTTACACGGCTTAGCCCCGCACTCGTCCACATCCTCTGTGCAATATTTGCCTGCAAGAAAGATAGCTCACAGTTAACAACAGGATTTAACATTTTGGAGAATTAAAGTGTGAAGCGCTTTGAGCAGTCCTGAGGACTGGATACAGCGCTATTTAAGAATGTACCTTTTTTTATTATATCTGAACATTAGTTAGTGAATGAGGTCATTTTCTGGATGATGCCACATATACAGAGACATAGAAGATTGGATGGTTTGTTGAAGTATTTGTTATACCTGATGATCAACAAACTTAACGTGAATTTGAGTATTTTTTGCAACATGGGTGGATCATGTTTTCTACAATTATTGCAAGTTACGTAAAATGTCCCCAAATGTTCCGAGGATGGTTTATGTAGCTCGATCAGAACAATCGCAGAAAACGTGCATAATGTTGTGAATAATCAATTAACGTCCATCTAACATCCAATATGTATCCTGAATTGGTAAAAACCCTTAAACAAAGAGAAAGTTTTAAAATAAAATGTTACCCTTCTTCCCGGGGTCATACATGAGCCCAATAAAAAATTGTGGCACTGGAGATGCAAGGGATCTATGAGGAAAAGCTTAACACGCACGCACGCACGCACGCACGCACGCTCACACGCACGCACACATAAATGCACACATAAGCTTGATTACAGTTAGATTACTACACAAAATATAACAGGCTGGAAACATGTACGTGATGTACATGTGAAGGACTTCAGTAGAGAGCATTTGTTTTAGTGTGGTAGCTAATACTGCCATTTGCCTGGTTTATATCTTATGGCATTTTATTAATAAATTATTCTGTATATCTTATTGCATTTTATTAATAAATTATTCTGAATCAGTTTAGTTTACACATGACAATGTTTTATGTTTTTACACATTAACCTAGTATTGGGCTTTTGAATTTTTCTAATTAAATCTTTATTAGTCACTGAACAAACAGAAAAACAATTCAACAGGACATTAAAATTACACACAATGATAATGCAGCTTCCTTAACATCGAGGAACTTCCTGTACTGCCACCTGGTGTCACTAATAAAGGCCCGGTCAGGATATGGCACGTGTTGCAACAATGCCAGTATTTGTGCCAGAATTTGAAAATTGCAGGTGTTGGCTGTGACAGTCTCGGATCAAAGGTTGCGACTGTCATGGCGAAATAATTACACAGATCCACATATACAGACACACACACCAAGGTAATGACATGCACTACAGACATGCGTGCATCCATTTAATGACAATGTGCAGTCATTTTAACGACCTGCTTCAGGTTCGTTTTAAATTAGACCTTCAATTAATGTGGCATCTACCTCACTCAAACCCCAATGTATTTACACAGATAGGGTCAATACAGAGTAATCACTGACACCTTCTTGTAAACCCCTCAAACTCAGGGACATCCCCAAATTTCAATAACGTTCATCTATGTTATGGATAAAAAAACACGAGACATTGAGGAAAAAAATTGGCCAAGAAATTTGACAATTTTGTTGTGATTATCATACAAATTATAATTATGACATCAGATTCTTTTGTTTTATACTTTCCTTGACTGAGTATTATTACACTTTGGTAATACACTCATATCTTTTGTTAACATTCATTGTTTACCGAATAAAAGGTCCTTTGTTCGAATAGAACCCAAGCTCGACAATATTCTAGCCACATACATGTGGCTGATACAGAGTTCTGAGCTGTACATAAGAAGAAGAAGATAGAGTAACGTATTTGTAGCATGACTGATACACCCACCCAGTGTGCATTCATCAGATCCTACACCTTTCTGATTTGTACAGCTCAAGTGGCACTTGTCTACGTATACCTGCGTTCCTTTATTGTGCCCTTGACGCTGATGTGAGAATGCATAAAGCTGCAGCTAACCACCTCACCAAGTTCTCATGAATCAATTTGTTACCTTCACAAAGTGAGTTGACCAGGCCGGCATATAACTAGACATGGACCATTGACAGTGTTTGAATGGCTTTTTCACATTACTATATACTCTTTAAATATTAAATATATATAATATAATCCATTTATTTTATTTTTTATTTGCTTGTACTTTTAATCCATGCTGTGCAAATATATATATGTATTCTATCTATATGTTGTCTGAAATAAACAATTACTATCATTATTAAAATTCCTTTACTGAAGTAGGCTAGGAAGACACCAAAGTAACAATAGAGCATGGGGACTCCATGGGGACACTAAGGGGACAGTCGGGTGTGAGACATTCATACTAGGACAAATGAAACTGCAATGACAGTCAGCAAAGGTACAGCCAGATTTGACAGGAATGTTCAAATCATACACAAAGAGAACACATACACAACTGTAGTAATTAGCATTCCACCTACTTCCTTTACACGTTGACAATTATGTTGTGACAGCTTTTTCAAATTGTCCCACTTCACATGCCATAAGTGAGATTGTAAACTGTGACAAGTGTTGTTTTTCAAACACCTGACGAGCCGTTTGATTTAAACATATCTGTCGACACCTTGTGGCAGCACACGCTATGACACAGCAATGTCCAATTTCTGCCTTGTTAGACCTATTGTGCACCAACATACAATGGAGCATGTTTAAGCTAATTACTAGGTCGAGAATATGATGTCATAATCCTAATTATGAGCATAATTTCCATCATGTTTTGCCTTAGCAACCATGTATACATCATACTGTATTTCTAACACTAGTGACCTGCATAAGCAGATCAACCTTACCCGCATAACTGTCTCACATAAGCAAACTTCTCTATTGTTTTTGTCACACAAAAAAAAAGGGGGCAGAATTTTAATGAAAAATATGACAGAATTGCCAATGCCGTTACATCTGTGGCGGCCATTTTAGCAAAGCTCTTTTTACCTGGCTTCTAGGTAAAGCATGACGTACTGGATCCACCATTTCATACAATGCAAGTCTGTAATATTTGACATATTTAATACACACATTGTGCATGAATTAAAAAATATCGTACCTTGCCATGCTGGAGGACATCTGCAGGTGTAACTTTGTATTCCGTCAATACAAGTGGCGCCATTAGTACACTGATTGCCCACGCACTCGTCGATATTCATCCGACAGTGTTGGCCACTGAAACCTACAAAAGGAGACAGGCGTCAACAACCACTGACACTTCAGACCTACACGTGTGATTCCGTGAGTAAAGTGTTCTGGTTGAACGTTGTTCCTAATTACAGGCATATGCCACTGGAATAACTTGCTAATCGCAACAAATAGTCGCCATAAACCAAATCAGGCAAAATCCCTTTTATATTATCATTTGGTTGTTCAAGAACACAATCTTTATGGTACGTTTTAAAATTATTAATCTAGTTTCTTAACGTAATGTTAATCTATTTTGTAATAATAACTTTGTTTAAATCGTTTACATATTTTATTAGTTATCATCTTTTTATGTTGTTATATGTTATTGGTAATATTGATTATATTGATTTGCCATTTCTAAAATGGCAAATTCGGTTAAAAAAATTATTTAAAAAATATCAATAAGAAAAAAATATAGGGTGAAAGGATAATGATTTTCACTTTTGTCAATGAGTAGACAGGTGTACGTAGTTTAAATTTTGTGTTTGAATAATTTGAAAATGTGTTAATAAATCAGCCTTGCAGTGGAGCAAATATTTTAAATAGGGAACTACCGGTATTAAAAATATTTTTTTTTTATTAAAAGGGATCTAAACCTTGGTTTTGCTGGATTTGAACATAGTATATTTTTTTAATGTGTCCTAATAGCAGGACAAATACGGGGGGGGGGGTGGTGGACTGAGGGTACATATTGGGACCATCTGATTCAAGGAACACTGAAACAGAGGCAGCTGATGGCATGTCTTTAAAATGTGTAACATTACGCCAGCATTCAATTGACAAAACACTCCAGCCAATATGTCCTGCTGCTGAAGTTCTGATGATTTTGATACCAGTCAATGTGGAAAATAAATTAAAACAGGAGATTGTCTTCATTTCTTTTCGGCCAATAAAAACTGTTGTACCCAGTAGTTTCCATTCTAGTCCTTAACACAATTTTCAAATATTTTCAAAACCTGCAGTCGCCCCTGATGACTTACATTTTCTCACACACATCCAGCGAGTGGCCTGACATTCCTGGGCAGGAGAAAACCTTTTTAAAAATCACAAACACCGAACGGGAGCGTGTGAACATGGCCTGAGCTCCTATAACTACGTGTGTGCTGTCAGAATCCCCCTCAGACTCCACACCCACTCCCTGTAGCACATGCACAAACGTCTTACGTTTGGTGGCGGATTCCTGTTAAACTGCTGTCTCAATCCAGAATTGGACTGACTTGAAAAGAGACGCGATTGATCCAGGTGTAGATTGTGTGCCGTCAGGCAAATGCTTACACGTGGAGGCAATTTTCCCACAGTCCAGTGATGAGGTGAAACACATGGAGATGTTTGATCGTCCCTGCATCTCTGCCAAATCGTGGTTCCCCGCGGTGTCTTTAATAACAACAGCTTTTTATAGCTGATAGGGCAGTAAAAATGTGTGATGGTATTTAGATCTACAATGTGGGGGGCTGCCAATGACATGTGGCCAATCAACGGGGGTAATTAGGAGGACACTTAGGGTTACTGTTTGTCATGGCAGATCTTTAAGGATTTAGGGATTTTTGTTTCATTCGGCAACATTCCAGCAATGTCTTATCAAACTCTCTGAATTACTTTCTGTGGCTCATCACTGATCAATATTATATATAACATATCCAAGCTCATTAATATTTTTAACATTATTTCTCTCCTTGATTTATGCATAAAATTATTGACTTAACTCTGACACATTAAAAAAATAATATCACAATGTAAATTTTACTAACTATAGTATTTTACATTTATTAAACCAAATCATAATTAAACAAACCTAATGATACAGATAACAAATTTCATTACCTCTATAGGGCTCATGGTTGCTAAAACTAAATAACCTACTTACACCATATGTAACAGATCATTTCAGCACAAATTCTAAGAGACAAATCTGGCAACAAATCGGAGACATATTTGGATGCAGATGTTATGTTTATGGTGAGAAGGTTTAGACCCCAAACCAACCTTAGACCATCACTAGCATTCTCTCGTAATATAACCAACCACACAGAAGTGGTATATGTGAAAGTGTAACAGGTGTTTTGGGGCCAGAAGTGTTTTGACCTGGCAAGGCACACTAATTCTGGGTTTAATTTGTAGGTACAATTCTGTTTATGTTCTGCAAGTAGATTTTCACCTCAACTAAATTAGCACCATCACTGAAGTTATGTTGTCTAAAGTACCCCGTCTGACTTGACAGATGTCCTTGGAAGTATGTTACTTGTTGGTTGTGACATATTACGAGTTTGCTTCCGGCCATTAGTACAAAGCTTCCTGTTTGTCCAGCGAACAATGACCTAGGTTAGAGTGGACAGGTGGTCAGCGCTAATAAGGTGCTCAAACTGCCCCAAATGCCTGCACTAATTGAGCCAGGTAAGTGGTCAGTGTAGTGGTGACTTCACCCAGGGGTTAGGTAAGATGATGCAACTGGATTCAAGGGTACCCTCTGGGGACTGGTTACACTGGTGTTGCCAGGAACTGGTCTTTTAGTGGAATTACCTTGCAAACAAGGGTATGTTCTAAATTGTCATGGGCGGGGGAAAATGGTGTCAACAAAATTGTCATTACCAACCTTTTAATTGTCTAAGTGTTTAAGTGTTTAACTCTAAAGGTTTAAAGTTTGTGTTTAACATCTGTTCCTACTATTACAACCACCCAAATATGTCTTAATGAACCAGTTTGTTAAAATACAATTTGACAATAATTGTTTTACGAATGTCAAGCTTGTCATTATGTACATTTGGGAACAGCTGTCGACAAATATACTTGTGGAGAAATCTTACTGTGATCTTGTGTTAACACGACGGCACAATGAGATGTAATCAAAGGGAGGTTTCCAGTTGATTTTATTATAAACATTTAAAAAAATGTTTTAATGAAACATAAACGACTTTAGAATTCAACAGTTCAATGTTTACAAAAATTGCAGCACTGTCACTCAAATCCCTGCTCAAGTAATTCTGACTTGAAGCCACCTGTTCCTTCGAAAGTGGCCCGCTGTCTTATATACAAACCGGTTCCTCCGGAAAAACTTAAATTTCTACAATAAATTTGTCATTAAAATACATTTGTCAGTATGTTATAATAGATATAGTTTATATAGAACATAACAAGATTTTTATGATAAAAATGAACAGAAAAACTCACTTAAACACACATAAATTACTTTCCTCTACATGGAAAGTAAACATGATATTCACCACAAAACATTCAAAAAGTAAAAAGATAACGAACAAATTATACATTTTTTAAATTGAGTTAAAACACATTTGGGGTGAAATTATTTAGGATGCCCTTGAGTCTTACCTGGGGCGCATCGACACTTGTAGCTGAGTGGTCCAGTTACGTCACATGACCCTCCGTTCAGACATGGACTGGGGGTGCATGGTACATAGGGTCGTTCGCAGTTCAACCCCATAAATTCCGGCAAACATTCACACCTGGAGAGAAAAACACATACATACTTAAAAATATGTTTGATATTGCACATAAACATTTTTAGTGTACAAAAAGTATAACATCCAGTACTTTTTAGACTAACAAATATTTACAGATTGAACAAACATGTACAACAAAATGATTGGGACCTATAAATATAACATATCTGCAAACATGATATACACTACCAGTACAAGACAAAACAGGGTGTCCTAGTATAAAAGCAACCATTTAAAGGTATATACTTTTGGTAGTAATGTTCTATTAACTTAGTGAACTGTTTGTTGGAAATAAAATAACGACTGACTGAAAGTAACCAATAAATGCTTATGCTTGGCATCTTACTATATTAATTTACACAATCTAATTCAGCATCACAATAAGCACACACCTTGACTCAACACATCTTTTGTAAATGACACCATAATTCACAACATGAGTATGAAACTCTTCATGTAATGTTAAGTAGAAACCGTAGATGAAAACCAAAACACACAGTAGCGCCCTCTCACCTGTAGCTGCCTGCGAGGTTTTTGCAGGTTGCCCCATTCTTGCACAGGTTCGGGTTGAGTGTGCATTCGTCGATGTCGCCCATGCAGGTGTCGCCACTGAAGCCCGACAGACATTTGCACTTGAAGGTGTCCGCGAAAGACGAACAAGTCCCGCTGTTACGACATGGCTGAGAGGCGCAGTGGTCTAGAGACTCGCAGTGAATACCTGCAAGCACACCCATTGGTCAGCAGGTGGAAAAGCAACAGTATCTATGAAACAAGAAACTTAGAATGTTTTTATCATAATAATAATATCCTAGTGAACTGCATTAAATGCTATCATGGTGAGTCATGTATTTAGGGTGGCGGTGACAGACCAATTAGAGATAAGAGAATTAATTCTACCCCCAAATGGTGACTTGCATGGTTACAGATTTTTCTATTCTAAATTCTAATGTTGTTGTCACCTTTTTTGCCATGACAACTTTCCACTCAACTCTAATGTTTTGTAAGAAAAAAACACCAACAACTATTTTTTAAATTTTATTTCATAAATGTTAATCCAGATACATTTGCCTTTTATACATTTTGTTTACTTTGTATTGATCTACTAGATATTGACTGTTCATAATCTGTAAACAAGATCTACAGTGCTGGTGTCCTAACAAGAAAAAGGTTGTCATAATGAGGGTGTCTTAACAAAAAAGGGGTTGTCTTCTTCGTTTTCTTCTTCATTTTTACGGCCAATATCAATATATCGATGATTATGTTGTATGGAGGTTGCAAAGATGGCCAGCGTGGTTTTAAGATCTCTTGAATGTGGGAAAGGGGGTAGAGAGCGTGATATATTAGGGGTAGGGCAGGTAGGGTGATAGGCAGAAGGGGGGGTAGAGAAGGGGAGGGGTAGGGGTGTGGTATTTATATGCAGGCGGCAAGCCTGGACTGGTTGGCCTAATGAGGGCATCCTAACAAGAAACAGTGCATCCTAACCGGCATAAATCTACTCTAAACAAAAGACCTTCAACCCTTCGTATCCTTTCTGCGCCCCAATACCCTGTCACACTTTCACCCCCCCTCCTGTGTGTGACTACCAGGTATCTTTATCCAACACCTGGTCTTCCTAATCTATCAATACACGCATCTTCCCAACTACAAATACACACTGCCCTTTGAAGCAGAGAAACAACTTCCTAACCTTTGTTTGTTACTCGGTCGATGACCCTTTTTCAACGAACACTATCTTTATAGACAATAAAACACAGTCTGTTGATGCAAGGGAACTAGTTAGTCATGAAGAATTGCCCTGCAGTGGTATCATCCATCAATCGACAATCATATCTTCGTGTCCTGCTAATGAATGGCAGCTGTCAATCATAATCATATCATCTGTAATCAAATATTATGATGTTCCGGCTAAAATCGTGCTAGTTTACCTCCTGGAGCATTTCTACCTTTAAAGTAATAAAAATCCCAGCAAGTTGTCTAACAATAACAGGAATACTACAGGGAAAGTTTCTCATCGCATAGACACATTTCAAAGGACTATTCTGTTGGGCGAGTGGGAAAATCTACCAAAGTTCTTCCTATTTTTCAAAGGACTATTCTGTTGGGCGAGTGGGAAAATCTACCAAAGTTCTTCCTATTTTTCAAAGGACTATTCTGTTGAACCAGTGGGAAAATCTACCAAAGTACTTCCTATTTTTTGATCGATAAAACGACCTATTGTATTTCAAATGCCCCACCACTGCACAATGTTACCACAGGTTCTGAGCATGTACTGTAATGTTTGCTTTCTGAAGAAACTGTCCAAATCAGTCTGGGTGGAGGCGTACTAAAATAGAAGATGGCATATCTCAATGAAGTGTTCATATGTCTTGTTACATCAGAGGGCCCATGGAAATAAGACTAGAAGTGACCACTGGCAAGTGGACCAGATGCTGTCAATCAAGTCCAGCAGTGGCTTACAAATGAATAGTGAACTTCACTGGACCCAGCGCAAAGGAACTTATTTTATCATGAACAAATGTTCTCAACAGGGGTGAGAAACTGCATTCCACAAGCTTCCAATGATGGGAAACAAAAACAGGGAAAGATTTTTATAATATGTGACCTGCCACAGCAGCGGGTATAAAGTCGCAACATTGTGAAATGGAGTTGTGTATCTTTTTTGGATTCCACATATCATAAGCTTTAAAATTATACGTCGTATGTTTAAATGTTTTCAGTAGTTTTCGATTTATTGCTAAAAATTAAGCAGACTTAAAAAACCAACGTTTTGAGAAATTAAGTAATTCTGACTCGTATAGTCTACTGTTATTTTTTTATTCATGGGTTCGTAAATATATCTATTTTATTAGTTTTGAATTATTTATTGAGGAAAATAAACCGGACATTGAAAGATGATAACAATGTACAGATTTATGTCAAAATCGCAACATTGATTACACATGACCTAAACATATATTTTGTTCTCATGGGCACAATTGGTCTATGTAATTTAATAACCCAGTTTGCTTTCACAGGTCGCATATAACAAAACTAACGAAACAAGGAGGATAACACTATAAGATAGAAGACTGGCCGAGTTCAACAGACTTTACCCAGCATTTACTACAAACTAGTCCATGTTGCAGTTTTTAGAGACTTCTGAATTTGATTATCACCACCCAATCAATCACACCGATCAATGCTGGCCGTAATCATGACCACAGGGCCAATGTGAAGGTGTCTAACAAGGTTGGTTTGGCATCATCACCTGATCAGAGACACCTGGAAAGAATATGTGCCCTCAGGATTGTCCCAGTATGGACAGACAACTAAATTAACCTAATCGCTCCAGTGGCTAGCTGTTCTTTCTCAATTTATCATAACACAAACTAATACAATATATTCTGTACCTGCAATAAATGGCTACATTTATAGCCTGATTATTTTCTTAATTTTACTATTTATATTTTAAAATTATTTATTTTATTATAACTTTTCTCTATTTTTTCAAAGTAATTTATTTACTTATAACTTTTCCATAATTATTGTTTTTTTTTAATTACATGGATTTTTTATATTTAATTTATTTATTAACATGTTAATCCTTTAAAAATGTTCACTGAACTTATGTTACTGTTTCACATCAAAATTGTAATTTCTTCAATATACATGTACAGCGCATGTGAATTATGTAACTACATAACTACTAAGAATGGCATAAGCAAAACATATGCATTTCTTATCACATATGCAACATGAACATGCTTCTAATAAATAATAAAATCAATATTTTCACATATATTTTTATTAAATTGCATCATTATTATTATAGCATTGAGGAAATATTACTTCTGCTTTGCTGTTCTATGCCTTTAAGTTAGTTAACTGGCTCAAACTCTTCACGAATATTTAACCGGCCAATTTCATACTGCATCTGTCTAAGGGCATAACTACCCCTGTTCACACTTCCATGAGTCCATTCATGACTATACAGCTCTTTCATGTGGCACATCAAAAGACGCCAGTGATTGTGTGTTGTGAGTTGGGTCTGTACTGTCTACACCTCCTGCTCTGCTGCCAGCCAGACATCATCAGAGGCTAAGGTCAGGCCACATGGGCCATGTCACCATAATGATTACACACTCATCTCCTGTCTAGGGTAATAAGACACACATTGAGACAGTACAGCCATGTCATTGAGTCTACTGGCCCAGTCATCCTCCAAGGCACAGATTGGCAAGAGAAAGAATTTGATGGGCAAAGTTAAAGCTTGGATTCATAGTTTACATGAGATACAAACAGCTACAGATGACCATCAAAAGTTGGATAGGTTGAAGATCAAGAGGGATGATCACCCAACAAAATCCAGCGAAGTTATCCACCAAGGCAAGAGAATGAAGTTGATAGACAAAGTCAAAGCTTGGATTCAGTTTCCATGAGAGAGAAATGGCTACAGACTATCATCACATGTGAAGTCAGATAAGTTGAAGATGACAATAGAGCTGTACTGGAAGAAGACAACAAGGCAGACACTGTACAAAGCTCTGGTCTGACTAACACGGCATCGACAGATTTTATTATGCAGTGCCATCATACTAGTTTCATGGCCAGTAGACATGGTACTCAAGATGTAGTGATTATGTCAAGTTTTGAACAACCTAATTACCCACCTGCCAATATGTGGCCTGGTGAAAGAAAGTTAGAGCAGGGCTTTGTGGCAGCACACAACTGGTGGGTCTACCTGGTGCGGTTTACCTTGGTACAAAAAATGAGCAAACAGAGGGGATAATTGTGTAACCTTTTTGTGGCCCAATGTACATGGCATGATTCAGACAAGTCTGATAACCACTTATGCAAAAGACACAATGGACAGATCGATGGACATACCTACACAGGCTTGTGGCATCTAATCTTAACCCTGAACATCCAGATGCAGTGCCACACTTCAGCTGACACTGAGTGTTCTCAAGTTACACCATTCCATTGACCCATCCTCTGGCTGGTGGTTTTTCTTCAGATCCCCATCTGGGCGTCATGCTAGGACATATGGATGACACACAGCCCTCAGACTGTCACCAGACATCACAGTTACACTGTCCTCCTTTTGGTTGACAGGCACAGCTGACAGCACTGTCACCAGGTCTCTGACACAGGAGACAGTCAACCTTGAGCTGTGCCAACAGATGTCTTCAACTTGATACGCCAGCTTCAGCCACCAGTGGTAATGTCTTAAGTCTTTCCATACATGACCTTCCTTTCAAAGACCTCCCATTAAAGGACCTTCCTTTTGAAGACCATCCTTTTACAGAACTTCCCTTAAAGGACTTTCCCTTCAAGGACCTTGCCAGTACCACCAGTAAGGATCTTTCTCTTTGTGTACAAAGGCAATAAACATGACAATCTTAGCAAAACAAAACACTCATTAATCATGGTTTTGTTGGACTTTACATGCTCATTAATCTCAACTGCACAAATTGACACAATTCAAACATTTTTAATATTAGAATTATTTTACTTTTAACAATGTAAAAACTGAGGCTTCAGACAACACTATTTTCAGCCTAATTTATCAGTAGTAATACATTTGTGCTTCTGGACAACAACTGTAACTACAAACCATTTGTTGTCAGTAGTATCCAGAGTAGACCATGATCCACATCTCAAATTGTTTCAGGACTTTGCTACCATTCCCCACCATAGTTTCTGCTCCCAAACCATGCTCCGATGCCCCCAAATAAAAAATCCTACCTACATCCCTGGCTGCATCACTTTTTTTACTAATTAAAATCATGCTATTGAGAGAGAACACTGCTCTTCCAAATTAAGAGGTCTTATGACTTGTGCAGTGTGTCTGTGCTGGCCAGAATATACAATGTGGTGGGTGATTAGTCTGCCAATACACAGCCTGAGGATTGGTGGTGTAGTTTGCCCTCTGGTTGTGTCAGCTCTGTAAGTGGTTATGTCAACACCTGGTATCAGTCCAGTGAATTCCCAGGATTAGTACACAATCACCTTTCACAAGACGCCCCGCTGAGGACATCTGGATCCTGGGTTTGTTTCCCCTGTTTATCCCCCTCCAACAACCTGTCTGGGGCTAATAGGGGAAGTCTGATTGGCAGGGGGTGGTGCAGAATACCCTCTCCAGATACCCTCTATTTGAGTGGCAAAGTGTCTGACTCAGATCCAGTTACATGCAGGAGGAAGAAGTTGTAATATGTAGTTAACATAAGGTAAAATAATAACTCGATGATGGTGATAACTAAAATGATAAATTCAGAAGTAAGGCTGAAAATCCCTGCATGTAGTGATCATGTAAAACAATATTGAAGACTGGACACCTTTAAATAGGGGGGGGGGGTGAGAGAGAGCGAGAGAGAGAGAGAGCGAGAGAGAGAGCGAGAGAGTGAGAGAGCGAGAGAGCGAGTGAGAGAGAGAGTGAGAGAGCGAGAGAGTGAGAGTGAGAGAGAGAGAGATAGAGAGAGAGAAAGAGAGAGAGAAAGAGAGAGCGATACCAACAGATGTCCACGTGTGATCAAATGATGATTAGTTTTATAACAAAACACAAAATAATAATACAGAAATATGTCACAAGTTCAGCTGTCCTCTATAACATAACATACTGATGAGATGATCATTTAGGATTTTTTTTACATTTGAATGGAATTGGAATTCCACAAAAATTAGTAAATATTTACTCTGAAGTGAACAGTGGTTGGGTTGTTATTATTGCAGTATGGAAATCTTGTGCTACCTGCAACGACTTTGTATGGTTTACCTGTGACACCTGATGATGACAAACTTTGTATGGTTTACCTGTGACACCTGACGATGACAAACTTTGTATGGTTTACCTGTGACACCTGATGATGACAAACTTTGTATGCGTTACCTGTGACACCTGACGATGACAAACTTTGTATGCGTTACCTGTGACACCTGACGATGACAAACTTTGTATGCGTTACCTGTGACACCTGACGATGACAAACTTTGTATGCGTTACCTGTGACACCTGATGATGACAAACTTTGTATGCGTTACCTGTGACACCAGACGATGACAGAATGCAGTGGTGCTTACCTGTGTAGCCGGACAGACATTGGCAGGTGTAGTTCCGGAGTGAGCCACGCAGGATGCAGGCACCACTGTGCTTGCATGGATTATCGTAACATGCGCTGTTTACATCCCGCAACTCACACATCGATCCCTTGAATCCTGCACACAAACAACGTCCAAACATATTTTGTGCACACACAAAAATGGTAGCATTTTGGGGCAAGCATTAACTTTAATGCTACATTTCTTATGCATTTAATAATAATAATAAATATTTCTTAAACATCCAATCAGTTGAGATTGCTCTCAGGTTCTGGACATACAAACAATCATAATTAAAAATTTGTTTTAAAAAAACATACCAAAAATTATTATATTAATTATCCTAAAATGAAATTCATTTAAGAAAAAAAAAAAATATGTTAGCAAAAAACCTGTTTTACACAATGTATGTACATCTTAAAAATACCTTGATGATATAAGTATAGTTGACTGCAGAAGTAATAAAAAGTTGCAACCACGTTATTAAAGAAATTCCCCATTTTTATAAGTTCGAAATATGTTTATACAAAGGAATAACTTGTCTTGTTTCATACATGGTCTTACAAACATATTCTGAAATGTCACTATTGATCATTAGGTAATTCTTGCCATAAAATTGCTAACATAATATGAGTTTAATTGGAAAATATTTCAAAACAAAAGATTATTTACACCACAGATTCGCATGTGAATAAAATGGAAATGTAACCCTGAAAAACCTATTAAAAAATAGGTGAATATAATTACCTTACAGAATTTATTTTATGCTATTACAACCCCAAATTGAAATGTAAAGTAGAATGACAGTAGTAGTAATAGTAATAGTAATAGTAATTACCGATAGGACATGAGCAAGAAGCGTCTATTCCTGAATCGTCCATGAGGACATTACAAATTCCTCCGTTGAGACACCGCCTCAAAATGGGACGGCAGGGGTTGTCATACTGGCAATATTCTCCCTTGTAATCATCGCTGCAGCTGCAGAAAATAAACAAGCAAGATGAGGGTACAGCACAAAGGGAGGGGGTGATAAATAAACTCTAGGAACACATAGTGTTACTTTGTTGTCTCAGATGGTTAAAAATGGTATGTACAATCCTTCCAATGAAAATATATATTTAGTAAACAAATTCATTTTAGTTGATATTACCTGAAACTTAATTACAAGGACATCTCAATCAGTAATAAACACCAAAACAGATTTGCCAATTTCCGGAATAAGTGTGAAACTATATATATTCAGTAAAAAAATTGATTTGTGTTTATTATCTATTGTTGAAGCTTAATTTTGAAATCGTATTTAATAATACTAAAAACTATGATACACAAAATTTAAAAAACATTTATTAAAAAATATTCTTGTCATTTTTTTCTCTCCAGTTTTCGTCCCCACTGGTCATCCATCACCCCATTTGGTTTACCTCCTCCCCACCCTCAGGTCCAACCACCATGCAACTGCAGACTGAGTCATGGCATAAGAGGGCTTCTTTCATTCATTGCATATTTACTGGCCGGGGCCGCATCTGTTTTCTATCAAACTTAGAATATAAATCTCAAGAGGCCTCCTGTAAAGTTTCCAGCTAGTTAACAAACTAGAATACGTCCCCTGGTGTTTCTCTAACATAATTTACTGTAATCACTCATTCTCTCTCTCCCCCACCCTTAGGGGAAACTAGTTAACACCTGTTTCATTATCCTCTTGCCGTAATCACAATAGTCACAATGCCATGCTAATCAAACAAAGAAAACAGGGCCATAGTTCACATATAAAAAACACTAACAATACATAACACTTGGGCTTGACTGTTATTTGTATGCACAATGACAGATTGGTTGTACCTGGTCACGCAGTAGATTGTATCTAAATATTGACCATTAACATGTGCAACACACACAATAGCTTGAAAATAATGTACATTTACCTAGTTAAACCCCTTCGATGTGGTTTTCATAATTTACCACCAAGCACTTTAGGTTTAATATCCTTTCTGTATAGAAATTACTGTATTTTAAAGAGTATACAATCGCCACTTTTTATGTGCGAGAATAAAGATTTCATTTATTTAGTTATTATTTTAACAATTAAACATGGTGATTACTGCATTTTACTTATATCGTACACAACATAACATGCAGGTAATTTTCAGTTTAATTTATTTATGTTTTGCAATTCCATAAAAAAATCAAATGCATGATAGAAAATGTTTGTTGCAATGCTCCCTAAGGGACCATCTCTGAACGTCAATGTTCTGAGATGATCCCTAACATTCTTACATCTGTTCTGTCACCAAATCTTTAGAACCCCTATGAACCCACCCCTCACTATTACCCACCCCATGACAAGATTCCAAGGGTGTAATGCAATCCCAACCACCATCAAAATAGCAGGGCACAGATGGGAATCACATATCAACCCTAACATTAATCACCCTCCTGTCACTTCGAGAGGGTAACACACTGCTTCCATTTACCCCTTGCTTAGAAACTTCATCCTGCTGCTAGCAGATCTTGTGGCAAATTTATGCCACCCCTTCATGTTTGAGTAATAAATATGCCACTATGCAATATCTTATATATTAATACAGTTCACTTCATTACAAATCTAAATACCCATAAGATAAAACTATGACCAAACCATAATACAAAAAAACTTCTTGCATAATTTCTGGGATTTTTTAATGAAAAACAATCGATCACTATTAGGCTACATTAAAACTACACAAATTTCACCAAAAGACAGATAAATAAACACAAAAGGAATCTGATAAAACAGACGCTTTAGAGAAAAACATACATGTAAGACATAACAAAGTTAAAACAAAGACAGCATAAACAAGATCACTGGAGGTAGAAAGTTCTCGACAATGTCAATGATGCTGGTGATTCACAAAGGACAAAATGCTGGAAAACACAGACACCCCTCCTAGATAACCTTCTCAAGTCAGGGATAAATTTGCCACAGAAGCCATATACATTTGGGGCACATCTGGATATAGTTACCCCACCCTAATGTGACATCTCCTGGCAGTGTCTCCAATACCCCAGTGGCATTGGGTCATAAAACACCAGAGGATTTAGTTTCCAGAAACAAGTCGTGTTCAAAATTAAGGCCTTTGAATCAGCGGCCGCCGATTATTCAAAATCCATCTCGCCGATTCAGTTCGCCAAAATGTCTAAGTTATTGGCCCGACACCGTCGGTGCACAAACGCCACAGGTTTATCTCGGCGGACAAGGCTAGGCTGTATCCGATGTATAGTTTGTTAGAATTCTTAGATCAGACTCAATCATAGGAGACGGTAAAGACAACTTTGGTAATAATTCAACAATAGTTCATCAAAACTGAACTCTTATCACAAGAAAGGTTGCATTCAATAGCAAAGCCAACGAAAGTCTAAACATCGGTGGCATTGCCATCGGCAGTGCAGTTTTCTAAGAGTCAGACTGGACGCCATTTTTCATAGATTTGCCGCATCCTTTGGACTAAATTTTACAGTGTTTGGAAGTTGTCTCGGCTGTAGTTCAGAGTTAAGCATGCTTTTTGGTCTTTATCTACAAATAAATATGGCCTAAATCCAAATTTGACTGGTGACAAAAGTGTACTTCGTAACGTGACCAATATCGGCAAGGTGAAGGCCACATAGTTTGGTGGTATCCCCTAGCGAATAAACCAGGAAATACCTAAAAAGAAGTGGCAAATGTACTGTATACATGCATCTGAGTGCAACACTAATACAGTCAAATACAAGTACTAGCTTTGGGCAGAGTTTGAACAATCAGGACATACATCTGGAACAATATTTATTATTATCTTCTCAGCACCCCTCCAGAGGGGTGGTACTGGTACGACCACCCAGCCTAGGGCGGTTCAGATGGGACACCCCTGTCCTCAGACCTGATGTCACTAACTAAAGAGACAGTGTCACACATAGAGCGCATTGGGACTTTTTTTTAGAGGCACAAGAGATTGAAATGGAGAAACGCCTGAAAAGAAGGTACAAAAGTGGAACCCCTTTACTCAAGTTACCCTCGGGACTGGACAAGTGAGGTAACCATATTAGCGGGATTCATTTCTTGTACATTTGGGACTATCCTGGGGTGACCTTAATTATGAGGTGGATATTTTACTGAGGGGACCGTAAAGTAAGGTGTGTCTAGTTTGGATCACTCCAAAGACACATTGAGAGAATTAGTAGACTCAAAGAGAAATTGACAAAGAAAACATGATTAGAAGTGGTAGGAAAAGAAGAACATTGATATTAATGTGAAGGAATAGAGCAGAATTTAAGAAAAGGCAGGAATAAACAGAAGAAAATGGTGCAAGAGAGATTAAGACAGAAAGTGGCAGCATATGATGGTCGTGGTACATATTAGTTAATAAAAAATATAAACTACTTTATAAACAAAGTGACATATCAAATGATCGACAACCAACAAAAGGGGAACTTTTATAACATGCCACAAAATTCTGCTGCCCTCAGAAAAAACCACCTAGGTTGTGAGTTGACTGGCTGGATGCAACCAATTCATCACGATTCAAATCCAATAAATTCTGCTTCCTGAAGCATTAAACCATCCCTCCCTTCAAGCCATCTTCAAACGATCAGCAGAATTAAGTGGCAACAGCTACGGCAGTAAGTCGCTCGAACCAAGATGAAGCTGAACTAATCGGAGCGAAACAAAAGCCACATTTCGTCTTCGATGCAGACAACACAGAGACCGCTGATGTAAGTGTATCGCATAAAAAGCTCACAGCGGCATTAAACGTCCTGTCGCAGAGGCCTCAATCAATTATTACATGTTGGTTTGATTACAAGCATGAAACAACTTCAAAGTGACTAGACGTTATGACTTATTCTGGCCGAGTCTCTTATGATTTGGAGGAGCCACAGTACTTTAGGATTTCTTTTCAAGTAACAGTTGCAGGCGCCTTACTATGCCCCATTTTAGGATGGCAACAGGTCTTGATGATAACCAATTACAGGGTCATACGTGTATTATGACTAATTGATTTCATCAAATATTTGTAATTACATCTATAAGTGTAATTAATTATGTTTGTATTATGACTACAACTACGAATATACTTGACTGTACATTTCCATTATGAATACAATTGTAATATGACTACACCAAATGTTTTTACCAGCAATTTCATAATTTCAGTGTGACTGATTACACTAAATATTTGCAATATGACTGTTATTCTGATTACTTATTTGATTTACTTGTTGTATTTTATATTTACTTTTTAGCTTACAATGACATTACAAACTGTAATGTAGTGAATTATCACTTGTTTGTAGTACTCTTGAAGAAATCAACAAAACAGACATGCTAGAGTCAATCCTGCCCGCAGTGGGAAAAAAATGGAACATGTTATGGAGGACATAAATCAACAGATGTTTCCACTCCACAAAGACAATGACACCTGTCTGGTAATTCTTTGATAAGATCCAGCAGTTTCACAGAGTTCACCAGGGGTCAATCGTCATACGGTCAGACAGTGGAACCATATGGACAACAGATGCGTTGGACCGTGACGAGACAGCCCCGCCCCAGGGTACAGCCAATAGGTACGCAGTAAACGGCAGGTGCAGGTATTGTCACCGGAAATGTGAAGGTAGATGGTGCGGACATTGCGGGTGATTGCGAACAGTTCGCGACAATGGTACCCCACGGTTAACAGTGCCGGAATGTTCTTTGTCTGGGCCAAAGACAATTTCATGCCACTTGCCTGCTTCAGTAAGACAGAAACTTAAATAGACTCAGTAATTACTTGCAGATGGATGAGTTTCAAAGAAAAAGTTGGACTTTTGATAAGGCCGAGGCTTCCTTGTTTGTCCACTTTCCATTTGGGATTTCTGCTTTGGATCCCAATCTTGCTCAGCCTTTTTAAATTAGATGGACATGCTGCATCTGATTTTACTTTAGGACTTTTCATCATTTTGGATGGTGTTGTTTTACTGTATGGTCAACTAACACATTCGAAAAACTTTCCACATACACATATACAATATATGTGTAGAATGGTAAACAATTTCCCAATACAAATTGTGGCTTCATTTCAGTGATTAATTTCCCAGTGACTCTACATCCATTCACTGATTCTAAACTAAACATCTATGTTTAGTTTCCTCACATTCACGTACAAAATATATTTTCATTTAATTACCTCTGTTTTTTTAGAGTTCCATAACTTTTCCAGATTACTTCCTCGCATGTATCTTTCCAACTAGATCACCCTCATCAACCCTTCTCTCAAGCTTATCTACCCCTTATATGTGTACAGTACTTGTTTATTTACCATCTCTGAGTGCCACCCCAGATCACATGACCTTTGCCTCTCAAACACCCCCAGCCTGTGTTCCCAGGGATGGCAGGAAATGGGGAGCAAAGCTTCACCGCTCCCCTTGGAGTGGGTGCAATAACTCATGGGTAACAACTGTCAACTCACAAAAAGGGGACATTTGTAGATAGTTATCACAGGAGGGTTATGACAAATACAAGCCCCAGATTTCATAAAGCCAAACAAAAATAATTCCCAGTTTCTGATCAGCGTGTGCATTAAAAAACAGGTGCCACAAAACTGAAAAAAATTAATATGATGAAGGCTTCCCTGTCCACATGCCATCTGCATTTTTGCTCCAATGTTAATCTTGTTCTAAAATGTTGTTAAATCTTATCTATTGAATAACAAATTCATCTGATGCAAGAACATGGAAATATTGTAAAAGAGAGACCTCAAGCAAACTTCAGAGGAAACACGTCTATTATCACATCTGTCATATCCAATAATCTGACTTGCGCAGTTTTTGTTTCAACAAAAAAACCTCTGTTCCATTGATTTCACCCCTCCCCAGTTCATGTGAAACTACCAGATACCACTGCAAGGTTCAATGAATCACTGAAACACAGATAAGGCAGAAAGACGTGCATAAAACACATGGGTGTCACTGAAAGGTCTTAATATACCATTATACGTATAACAAAATTATCTTGTGAATCATGCAAACTGACGGCCTATTTTCTTCCTATCAAGAAATCTGACCCACTAAGTTTACATATAATTATTAGTCAGAGTGGCATATAAATAAGTGTTTAGGTCAAACGTTACTATGGGTTGAGATGAAATTGGTGTCAAGCATTTGTAGCAGCCGTACTGAAACACCAGTGCCTTCAGAGGACATTGTTTGTTATGGTTTCTGATTGTCTTAGCCGTAAATTTTTCAGTTACAGGTAGATTAAACTATTTATGGCATAAAAAATTTACAATTTTTTGGTAAACTATTCCAAAATAAAATGTCATAAACGTAGCAGCCTATGCTTCCATAATTAATGATACAATGTATTTTTCATTGCACCACATTCAATTCAGTTGATGGCACTTAAGATAACATTACGGTTAGAAGTGTAAAATTTTCTTTGTGCAAAAAATTATGAACATGATTGGACACAAAATTCTTACCATTTTATCTGTGTTTTATTGATTTATTTACTACCATAAAAGAAAAGAAAGGTAAGAATGTCCAGGATACAGACATCACAAGTTGTGCAGCCCAACAATAGGGGTTTGAGGAGTGAGCAAAGGGTGAGAGGGTGATCAATCATACTGAGGTCACCTCCCTGGTGGGTTGTTAGGCAGGCAGATGACCAGGTCATTAATTACCCCTGCCTGCCTTACGTGTGTAGAGGTATGTCCAAACCTTCTCCATCACTCCACTGGTGGTGTACCCGCCACTCCCAGTGATCTATGCTTCATTCCCAATGAAGTATATGGCCCCAAAACCTCACACTGGATGACAGGAAGTGGGTGGTTCAGTGCTAATGGAATTGCTTCTATTAGTAGCTCTGCTGATTGTTCGCATAACACTGCCTAAACACATATTCTTTCACCTTTTCGTCTCATTCTTCAGACTTGTACGTTATCTTACTTTTTTATGATAACCTTGATAGCTGAATGAAACCTATTATACAAGTCAATGTAATTATTAAAACTCTTGCGTTGCATTTACCCACTTTTTTATCAAGTAGGTTCTAAATAAATACTACTTTCCATTGTAACTTGTCCTATCCATTATACTCACACAAAAGGTATATTGTTTTAATAAACAAAGACATGTCATATGTACTTCAGATATGTTTAGTTCACATAATACATGTAATTTGTCCTGGCAAGCCATCTAGCCAACCATCAATTCACTTATCCTTTTCTACATCATCAGATCTACAGTACATATTTAAATCATGTCTAAATAAAAGTTCTAAGACACAAAGGATAAACAGACTTTTGTAAGATGATAAGGCTTTTAATTTTAAACTCGTGCCATTAACGCAAACTTGATAACGTTATCAACCCAACTCCCTATGAAGAATCTAGGGTCAATTCTGCTTGAAACTGTAGAGGGTGGGGTAGCAACCCAGGGGCAAGTTGTGTCAGTACTGATTGTGTTGGAGGGTATACTATGGATTAGTACTAGGACAGCTGATCACAAAAGTCTTGGTTCACTATGGGGTAGGAACACCCCTCCACTCCTACAAGCTTAGGGTGTCAGGATGGATTGGTGAAACAAGACAGAGAGGAAGCACATCTGGCCTAAGACTCGGCCAGTCGGCCCATAGTTAGCAACCAACACAAGCCCAGGAAATGTAGCCTTCACTTCACCACAGCCACACTGCACAACACTCCTGTTTTGTCCCTGGGTAAAGTGTTTTAAATAAGTTAGTTTTGTTATTATGATGAAAACCAACAACTTCCAAGAGAAGGAGACCAGGCAGTGTAGAATTCAATAATAACAACAACAGTGGTATCTTTAGAACCATTACATGTATGTAATAATCACTTTCTTTAATTGGTTAACAGGATAAGGTCGATCAAAAAATGGTAAGCTTCATGTATTCATGCTAAAACGGATATTAAACCTTTTTTGTGAGGAACAGTTTCAGTACCTGAAAAGGTAAAACAGTTCTTAAATTGTATCCAGTCCTTGGGACAGTTCAATATGTTTTACATTTCAACCCGGGGAGACCTGTTCAATCAAACACATCACAACTTCTATGGGAACCATTAAACCATTCTGCAATTACTCCAGATATATCCACCATTCTCTATTGCCAAGGACTTACTTATACAACTGACAGAGTGAACTGTGAGGCAATGTAGAGTGAACAAAACTGTCAGTTTCAAAATGGCAGCAAGAGGAATCAATTTACCATTTGATGCCCTAAACACTGTGCTGCTGCTCCCTACTTATAAGACATGAATACAACTCATAAGAAAGATCTTTACAGAAGACATTTTTTGGTAGATGTCCATTCACTTGGCTACCACACCAGGCTGTGACCCAGCGTAACGGATGCCACCAAGCTGACAGGATGGGAGTGAATTGTATCCATTCTCGACACTTCTCCAACATTGGCACCTGCCGGTCCATAAGTCAGAGACAACCTGAGCCCAGTGGTGAGGGGTTCTGAGAATATATGGGGCTGTGACCAGATATCCACCCCACCTGTTCTCCCATCTATTGATGACCGGAGACAAGCCCTGTTCCCTGGCACGTGCCAGGAAGAAGGAGGTGGGAGACCAGGAGGGGGGAAAGGCTACACCCCGTACACTTTCTTTCAAACTTTTATATATTTTTTATAAACCTTCCTAGTAAATAGCTTCAGATCAAAATTGATGATGAGTCCTCGAATGAATCAGCACGTATATGTGTGTTCGGTTTATTGATTAAATTAAAATGCAGGAAAGATGCAATAAACATTACACTTCACACCCGACACAAGACTTGGTCCTCATAAAATATCTCAAATTCCCCTCCGATTTTTTTATATAAATCTTTTAATTGTTTGAGGCACAAGTTAAATGTTCACACGGTCATTTGTCTGACATGTTTCTGTATTGTGATAAGCTGAAATCTAATCACGAGATTCAAACAACAGAAGGAATCAGACTAAACATAAATCATGTTTAGTCAGTCACATACAGTGGACTTCCACTAAAGATTGGATCAATAATAATATTAACTTATTAGTCTGTGATTAATCACCAGGTTTTGGATCATGATTTTCTCACTTGAAAAAATTAATAAACAAGATTATATGTTGCTGCAAATGTTGGTTTTAATAGAACACTAATTTACATCATGGATTCAGGATTGTTTTGTTTCTTTACAATTACACCGAAGATATTTTAAAGGAATGCTAATCTAAACCATGCAACTTTCATACAAAATTCAGAAAGTTGCTTATAAATATTCATATGTATTCATTATATAGACTGCCAGTTATTTATTCTCATATTGGCTTAAAAGTGGGGTTTTCTGTTCCACTACCTATCACCACTATCAGCCAGAGGGTAATCATTATCAGGAAGTGCACCGAATCAGTTGTCTCAAATATGGGAACCACACGAATGCACCAAACACCACAAGGCCCCGCAGTTAATCCAACCAGTCTCCATAATACTGCAAATACAGAATTTTCAGAATGTAAAAGTTTGTTTATAATTAAAACATTTTGCAGGCAGAACACTGAAACTATTTTGGGCTTACTAAACACAATTTAGTGGACAATAGACCTTTAACATATTTATCCTATGTATTAAGAACATATAAAAATAACAGTCTTGCTTTTTTTAATAAATATAATATCTTAATGTGTACTCTGTGATCTCACCCCGGCCTTCCAGTGTCTGCTTAGCTTGTGATAAGATTTGTTTTTCTTTTGTCCTTAGCAATTCCGCAAGAATGACCAGACTAAAAATATCACCTCCAGGGCACCAAGTTGCTGTCATTTAGTCCTGTGCC
Organism: Escarpia spicata; assembly: GCA_963995525.1. Taxonomy (NCBI): domain Eukaryota; kingdom Metazoa; phylum Annelida; class Polychaeta; order Sabellida; family Siboglinidae; genus Escarpia; species Escarpia spicata. Next base: position 19,987,568 of record OZ023217.1, read on the forward strand.
AGTCAGCCGCATACACCGGCACTAACAAAGATACAAAAGCACCGAGTACCTATCAGTAACAGTTTGAACTTTCAAAGGTTACGGTGGTTTTATATATTGTGCACCACACCCAGAATTAATTCAGCTGAGCTACTGTAGTTGAAGTTATCTTTAATCAAGACTGTCTGTACTTCTTTTTTAATATAATACTCTCAATACTAGAATAAATATGCCTTCCGAATTGAATCTAACCAGCCTGAAACAATCTTCACAATTTTAATGTTGTGCCTACAAAATGTTTAAACTGTAAACAGAGCATTCAGTTAGTAAACAGCCATCACTGGCACTTATTGTGCAGGTAGGTGTCTTTATCTGCAAATATTTTGAAGTTGGATGTTTTCCACACTCAGTCCTCTAAGTTGCGACTGAATTGGTCGCATATGCGACTGTTTTTTTCTGTTTGACGACCGACACATTATATACAGTCGCCCGCTGGCAACCGCGACAAGTCGGTAATAACAGATCACGCGTTGTCATTTGCCATTTCATAAACCACATGTTGTCTTTTCTCGGAAACACAGTAAACAATACTGACTTTATTGCCGATATTTTTAAACAAACATGATTACTCTGCACCGGTATTCATTTACTTTGGTGGATTTATGACACAGGATTTTTAAAATGCACAAGGCAAATTGCTACGAAGTGTCACGGCGCCCATGGTACCTCGTGTCAACCGACGTAAACGGGAACACGAGCGGAAGGCGCTAACATTATATTGCTAGAACACACATAAGTGTACATACTCCGGTTTTGAATATAAAACTTGAAGAAATAACAATGGCCTAGGTTAAGCTGGCTCAAAGCGATATAGTCCGCATTTCGTAGTTCTCATAAATTCCGTTGGATGGCGTCACAATAGTTGAACAAATTTGTCGGTGAAACAGCATCAGTGATTTAAACATTATAACTGTTAATGTGACTGTTTGTGTTATTTTCATTTGTTAACTTATATTGTATATTAAGCACTGCTGCATTAGAAACAACCACTCATTTGTTATTGTGTGAGAGGAATTATTTTATTATCTAAATTGATTATGTACGGTTGTTACTGTGTTGCAAATATTGCACAAATGTTCTTAGAAAAGTTAACCACACAGTAAAACAGTATTATATAGATGCATAGATCATAACATTGTGATATTTTAAATATTTGACATAATGTATTATTTCTCAAAGTTCATTTTGAAATAAAATATTACTTTTCTGAACAAAAATGGACTTCCTTTTCCATTTAAATGCATCATTTGACATGAAAACTGCGTCATTTGACACAGAATTTGCCTTTTTCTGAAACAGAAAATACGTGATTTGAAATGGAATTTGCCTTTTTCTGAAACATAATTTAGAAATGGAAAATCGATGTCCCTGTACATACATGTATATTTACTGTTATTGGTAATTTCAGGGATTCCACATATGATGGTTATTAATTTGCCAGTGTACCATGTTATATTGCATAAAGTTAGTATCTGGCCACATACGCATACATGTTTTAAATTTATTCATATTTCAAACCGACGTCTGTGGTTAAATTTGGATTAAATTGGTACTGAAAACACAATTACATACATACGCACACACAATTACTTGGCTCTTACTTTTTTTATTTGGCTCCTAAAAAATGTAGGTAGGAGCCAGTTGGCTCCTAAACAAAAAAATTTACTTAGAGGGCTGACACTCCTGACCGCAAACTGAGACAGATTCAATGCTCACACCTTCGACAAACACTTACAACCCCACCCCCCAGCTAATTCCAAGTATTGGAACATAGAACCAAATCTTTACGTTAGCATGTTGAATTTCTGTTGCATGATTTGTATTGTAAAGTATCTTTAAATAGTGTGATTGTTTTATAAGTAGAAATGTAAAGTAATATTTACAAAAAGTACCATAAATTCTAACTTTAGTTTTTTTTACATTAATTATAGAATAGCCCAAGTATACTTTTGGCGGAGTCCCTTATTGTGGGAAGATCTTGTGTAAGTGGGATAAATCAGGGATGAGAGATATCTTGTGTGACTTCATTTCCATTGCGATAACACCCTGTTAGACTAAGTGCCCAAGTGCAGTCAACACTGGAATACACCAACACCCTGAGATAAAGCAAATAAACTAACACTGAATACCCTGCCTCCGGGTGGCAACCCTTTGCTGCAATGACTAACCACCAACTTCTGTCATAAAGATCACAATCTCCCCCTATCAAAGCAATGTCTGGTAATAAGGTTTAAAATACAGTTACCTGTTTCTGTAGTAATTTCCATGTTTAGCTAATAAGGTTTATATAATAGTCTGCTCATAAATATCAGAAGTCATCAGATGATTGACAAAATTAAGTGCTTCATTAAAAATATATAAAGTGGATTTAATAAATGGTGCAATTTAAACGGTTTTGTTAGCACCTGCCAAACACCAACAGGGGGGTTTGAATCAGTGACATATGTTAACATGACAACACCAAAATGAACTGTCATCCAGTGAAACCCCAACACAGACTCTCAAAGAGACGCCAAACACAAGAAAGCCTTTGAAAGCCCGTGGTTGAGAGCCCCACTGAAGACATGGCCAGTGTCACCAGTAAGCAGCCGTTCCCACACACCCCATAACCCTGTCACACAGCACCCTGCTTTTAAACACAGGCTGGTGGAGTGACAGCCAATGAGGACTCGCACTCCAAACAGAGTGGGTTAGAAATAGACAGCAGACTAAAAGGAGGCGATGTCAACCATCCAACAAGGACAGTAGACAAGATTTTATGGACTCATTTTGTATGGTTTCTGTAATGTACAACACTCTAGTATTATAAATATACTTTTAATATAGTCAGTGAGATGAATATATATTAGAGTGCGCACCCTTTATATAATGTGACATTATTTTGTCTTACAGTATTGTTTTTATTTATTGTTTTAAAATGTATTTTTTAAATATGTACTAATTCTTTTTACCACAAAATCAGTATTTAATCTTCAGGTATTTTAATTACTAGACATCATGAAGTGTTCTGATTGTTAATCATTTAACTAGAACGTGCTATAAAAACCTCCCTAAGCCATATTAAAGCAAATACCGTGCCTGTTATTGAATCCTATTAAACCAAGAATTTGTGCTGTGAACGAATCCTGTAATTTACTCAGGTTGCATGAATGCAAATAAATAAATCCACCATAGATGTATTGTCCCTTCAAAAGTCCATGGTACGCTAACACAAGATGTCTGTTGCTGATGTCATTAGCCAGATATTCCATTATCACTGTGTGCGACAGTAGTTATTCCCCAACCATTAACGTATCCTTCAAAATGTGGAGTTTTTTCTTTCTGGACAAATGTTTTCCAACAGGCGGCAATACAACAACTTCTTCTGTCTGACAGGACACAAACTACTGCTTCCAGGGCTACCTGCTGGCCTAGGCCAGGGAGATTGCTTCATTCCATCACACCGTTTACCTGACATTTAACACCTGAAATAGCAGGAATCTTAAGAGACACCAATTAGGTGTCCATTTCTGAATCGCTTCATCCGACATCCACAGCTGATGGTTTCATCGAGTTTTAATCGGATTCAACAAGCTACAGACGGAAAGTTCACTCCCCGGCATGTTGTGCTAGACAAAGACAGCCAGACTATTGCTATCAGGGCAATCGTAGAGTAAAAATAGGAAGACTAGATTAATAGTCCTACCTCTGTTATTTCGTAGACACATGAGAATTTACATAACAAGAATCTTGGGCAGTGAAGTTTTTTTCCAATAAATTTGACAGTGCTGCCAAATTAAATATCCCTGGAGACTGAGTAATTTTCCTATAATAGAAGTCAATACTCAATATTTGTTTAAAAAGTTTCATGATTACTTCATTTGTAAAGCATTACAAAAGATTTTCTGTCACACACTGTTTATGATCCATTTGATAAGGTTTGGTTCAAATTGTGATCTATAAAAAGGTCAAAACAAGTTTTATATTTACTATTCCATTTTCTGGACAATAATTTGCATTCCTATCAAAACATGTTTGGTATTCTGATTAAAATGATTTAAATGGAAGGATTACCACTGAGGAAATTATTGTTTTTATATCATGTTAATTTACCAAAAAAAGATAAATACTGAGGAAGAAGTCCAATTACAGTCGAATTAACTCAACATTTAAAAATAAAAATCCAAAGTTAAATTGGTCTACATTCAATTCCATTTTACACTTGTGTGTTGTTCCCCATTTCCCCATATTATTTATAATGCCAAGTCAAATTAAAAATATGAAAATGATGAGAACATCCAACTATTTTTTAATCAACCCCAAATCCCTATACGCATATCACCTAATAATAATCCTATCCAAAAACAAACCATTAATTTTGTCTCTATTAATATTCCTCAAGTTTTCATTACAACATTTGAGTAAAAAGACAAAACTGCACAAAAAGGTCAAACCAATACAGCCCTAATACTTAATGGATTATCTCCTTCTATTACAGTGATCCTTGCCGGAGCCTAATTAGCAGGATTATCCCCTTTCCCCAGCTGCATGGGGCTGTTCAGTGGGCAGTTCCCACGCTGTCTATGCCACCCACCCCTGCAGTAAGCAGAGGGTTCTGATGGCATTAATCTTGACATAACACACTGCTACAGCCTCCAAACCAGACAGATCAAAGTCAGGCTGCTTCAGCCCATTAGGGGGCCAGCTCAAACCATTAGCTATGTCTTGTACCTTCTAGGTACAGCCATGGATCCAATTAACAGGTCAAATTATCCCCTAGCTGCATTCCTGTAGTAGAAATGTTCATTCATTCGAAATGGTGTAGTGTAACATAGTATATTTGGAACATACTTGTGTAAGATGGTTGATCGTTAACAAACCCAAACTAACGATCTGTTGCACAGCTATAATAAAAAAATTCTGTTGCACAGATATTATAAGTATTTTTGTTTCCTTGTCTTTCTTTTTCTTAGTCAGGCTATATTTTGAACCACATCTGAAAAGTCCCAAAAATTTCATAATTGTCCAAAGTTTCAGTTTTAAACAAGCACATTTTACATACTATTAAAAATAGTATTAATTAATTTTTTTTTTTTATAATAAAATTAGTGGCATTTCTTAAAGGTTTTATTACCATGTCAACCAAACAATTTCCAAAATATTCACCATTTAAAGACTGAAATTTACTGACAAATGGCATACCTTCGTTGATTTTAGAAGCAAAATTTAAGGTTAGTACAGCAACACAAGTAAATGTAAATATTTGCAAAGTAAACAAATCTGATGTCACAGCATTTTAAAGCATTTGTCAACATCAACGCCAGAGAGCAGGTACACACAATTGTGTCTATATAAACAGTTTTGTGTTCGCAGTAAATGTGTGTCTTCAATACCATCTTGATGGGCTGAAATAATTCTGCGCTGCTCATTTAACATCTAATGAGATGGGCAGGATTAAGTTTGTGCGATTTACTGAATACCAACACATTTCTGGGTAGATGGTTGCCTGGCTACATTAAAAACATTGCCATGGTAATATCAACAGTCTATTTATTTATCTTCTATACCTCAACACTTCTAGATTTTTGGTGTCTAATTTTTATGATGGATATTTTGTTTAAATACCACAACAAGAATGCAGTTTTTTTTTTCAACTATTAAAACGACCTTGACTTGTAACGGACATATCTGTAACAAGTGTTAGGCACTTAGAGGATTATGGCTCAATTACTACAGAGCAGCATATTATCATCAATCATCAAACTTGTCAGAAATATAAAGACAAGTACTCAACAGGTGAAGTCCAGCAAAAACTGAGCACATTGGACCATACCTTAAGTTCAAAACAAATCATAATTCATTCAAAATTACTGTAAAAACAAGTTTTCTTGGAAACACAAAGTATATTTAGTATTTGACTGTGCCATCATGCCCATCAATAAAATGCTCATATTTGTTTTTTAAATGACATGTTATATAATGTCTTGGCTGGTAGATTCTGATCTGATTTTCTTTACACTTTTATGTTACACAAATAGAATACTTTTCTCAATCAGAAAAAGTTTTATAGTTTCTAGACCTGCAGTGTCAGTATAACGTTGACATATTGCAATTAGATTTTTGCTCTCACTGCAAGAGATGTCCTTAATCTAATGCTAACATTTGTCTTAACTATTTAGTCAATATAACAACTGCATTAAACAATATAGCCACAATATGCCCAACCTCATTTTTCCCTAACAATCCCTGAAAGAACAACAACTTGTAGGCAACAACCGAGACAGAACCATGAACGCCAGCAAGGAAAACCAAGACAATGCCATAAGAAACGTGGGCTTACAACAATGTTTAGGAGCACCTAAAAACGGTTAGCATAGCTAGAGATAGTGCACTATAAACCGAATATCTGTACCGACTATTTAACAATAACACTATCACTCCCATTTTTATCTGCGACACCAATCAATGCATAGCGCGAGTAACAATAAACGCCAATTTCTAGATGTTTTGCACAGTTACAACTGATGCTAATCAGCGACACGAATGAGCGATGTTATGCTTGAGCGACTCCGTACGGCAGACACTACAGGTCAACGAAGCGAGTCGTGGGAAACCGAGACGAACTAAGTGTTGGGCCGGGGGGCGTTTGTCGTTGTGTGTTCTCAAATAATAGCTGGTAATCAAAGTGCCGTGAATGGCAGCAATGACTGTTCTCGCTGGTGTTATTAGCCGTAATGCTGTGGTTAGTTTTTTCTGATTACAGATTTACTTCAAATACGAGACATGGTTGACGTTTATTACAATGGAAACGTTGTCAACAGAGATTGGTCATGTGCTTAAAATAAAATAAACAACCTTGCCTGCAGTAGTGTGGTATATTCATACTTACAGGATCAAGACTTTGGTAAATTTGTGAGGGGGTGATTCACAAATCCACACCTGTATTATATAAATATATATTTTTTATAAACTATTTGTATAAGGTACTTTCATTGTTCTCAGTTTTCTGTAACCACTATGAACATTGTTTTATAATATTGTATTGTTTTAAATTTATGTTATACCTTGTAATATGAATAACTATTATGTAATGCACTTGTAGATGTGTATGAGTATATGGACCTATCAATTATATCCGAAGTCAGAACTCCACATTTGCAAAGATAACTACATTGGTATGTCTGCATGTGTTCTCCTTCTTTTAATACACCAAACGGAAACATTTTGCATTGATACAAATAACAATAGCTCTCACAATTTGCAGTAGACATGTGGGCGGAATGGAAGACTATTCTGTTTGTAGTCCTGTCTACACTTAACTATATTTATGGCCCAGCTAATAACAGAATTAAACCAATTCTTACCATGATTGTGTATTGCCATAACAACATATAATATTTACTCCAGAATATTTACTGAATTGGTCTAATTAACAGATATTCAAATTAGTAAAACATTTGACAAAGCAACTCTTGATTATTTATTGAATTGTTGCAGTTAGCGAAAATTTAAATTAAAAACACTAGGTGTTCAAAACATATCTCCTACAAGTCGAAGTAGCTGCATTTTTACCCCTCTGGACAGCCCCAACACTATTTTAACCAGGGCTGTCGTGGGTGTATAAAAAACCGCAGCATCCCCAACTGACAAACAGTATTAATGAATGCATTTAAGAATCACATCGGACGAAAACTCTGATGTGTGAGGCCAGGTTGGCGGAAGTGCAGCGGAAGTATCGATGGAGGCACGTAGGGGGCAGGTGTGTGCTTTACAACCCTCAGCAACACTCATAGCTGCGGATCAGCTCTCACAGTCAAACAGTAGCCAGCTGTCATGACGCTAAGATATACTTCTCAACGCCTGCTGTTAATCTAGCAGCGATTACTAAACCTATTGTTGTGCCTGACTCAGTCAATAAAAATATGTTCAACACAACAGTTTTCTTAAAAACATCAGGGTCCTAAACCTGGACAAACACGGCCAGTTTTGTTCATTTATCGGGCATAGTTTTTTTGTAAATCTTTTTATTAAATAATCCACAAAAAAGGCAAAAAACTAAATAATGTAAAATATAACACAACATAAGTTACTTATGTTTAATTAAATCACCTAAACACAAGCTCATCAGCACACCAAAATAAAAGGGTTAGGCAATTGTCCTTGAATAACAATTCTGGTTTACTAACTTGCCTCATTAGACACCATTTGAACATCACAAGAAACTTGGATACAGCCTAAATATTTGCAGTTGAAACTGAAGTTTCTTAGTGTGGTATGAAGTAAATGATGCCTAATGACAGTATCTAGTTTGTTTGCAATTCCAAGTTGCATTTACTTTTCTTTAAAAAAATTAGGCACATGCCTAGACTGTATAACAAACACCAGCAGGAATGGGATACTTGTGACTGTGGAATGCTTCGAATGGAGCAATGTAAGGCTCCATAAGGCTCGAGTGTTCCAGGTGGATGCAGACAACGCAATTACTCAGCCCTGTAATACATCTTGGTTGTGGCTAATGGGAAGGAGGGAAACCAGCCAAGTTGTAGCCGCAATAGACGCTGTATTCAGCAACGTGAAGTTTGTACTTACTCGCAATATGGCCTGCTCGTGTTGGTCGAAATCTTGCATGGTGCCCCATTGCGGCAAGGCTGGGGGCTACATGATTGGAAGCCTACAAAGACAAAACACTGTTGAACTTGCTGCTAATATTGCATCGAGGCACTTTATCTCCAGTAAAGTGCCACGAACAATCTTAGCTGAAACTAACACTATATTAAACTTAAAATATATTATTATTGTCATATTGTTTTATGTGAATTACACTCTTATTATATTGTTAAATTGTAAATTAAACAAATTATTAAAACATTTTGTGTTTTGCAGCAATAATTAGATTATATCTGGACAAATAAATAAAAATGTTCCTGAAATGGGTAAACTCAAAATAAAGTTGCATCATCTAAAAAGAAACTATAAAATAATCATGATAAATAAACTTTCAAAATCCTTGGAATGTTCATCATCATCATCATTTTAGGGGTGGGAAATTTTAGTGCAATGAAATGCAAATGGAAAAATTACATAATTTATTTATGTAAAATCAAGTTCTTAAACGAATAAATATTATGTTGATGTATGTAGATGTGTGTATGCAGGGTTGTGTCAATTGAATGCATCCTATCATATTAATATTAACAATAACACCTTCCACTTAAACTATCCATTGTGTTCTTACGTATAAGAAGTCAAGAATTACATTTATTTCACATTTTCATTACCACTAAACAATGGCAATTTGAGTTATGCTAGTTTATGAACCATCACACTGTAATACAACAAATACAACTGTAGCAAAATATAACTCTAAATGTAATAAAGTTGGCAACAATGTTATAAATTAACTTAAAATGTTAATATTTTCCCCTTGAAGTGAACACTTGTTATAAACACTTGAAACATTGTTTTTTATAAACACCTACACTGTTTCTGTCTTAAACTGGTGTTAGCACAGCTAATATGTGGATAAACAATGGCAACAACAAGGCATATTTATTTTATATGAAAACAATGAAGGAATTTAAAGGACGATTGTTTTCTTTTTTAACAAACAATTTAGGAACAATTTAAAGAACATCATCGCATTTATAAGTATATCAATTCTTTAATGGAATGATGACTAGTTTCTACCTGAATATACTGGCAAATAAACAGGCTCAACTTTTCAGCTTTTCAAATGCACACAAAATATGGTCACACAAAATCAAATGTAGACAATGCACCATTCAAACACAAATAAAGAAATACTGTATAAGATTCATTTAGTAGTTACATGGCGACAATTTCAAAAAATTACAAATTAGCTAAAAAACAAATACAATAATACAGGAGTATTATAAAACCATTAACACTTTGCCTTACCGCTACAACTATAGTAATTAAAAAATATTTATCTACAAAATTCAATGGAATTCATGGAATGGAATAAAATGCAAAGAAATTTGCTTAAGATAGGTCCTTTATAACCACTGATACAACCATGATTAAACTTAATTTGGTCCAATACACGTAGTCCAACATTAGGCCCTACACAATGAATTTGTCCGTTATTTAAAATGCTTGAGAATATATACAGCAAACACATTTAACCATGAATATATAAATATCAAATGTATATATCTCCCGATGGCACATGCAAATTTACATTTAAATATCGTAAACGAGGTAGGCTAGTGCATGTGGTGCATGCTCAGGGCCTCTGGTTGTTCTGAATCCAACTGACAGGTCATTGTATATTCAGCTGCTTCCGTAACTATAAAGTTTGTTGAGTTTGTCTGAAAATAACCAACTGTGCACGCCTGCATGGATAATCAAACATGCATTCGAAAATAGACTTTAACTTTCAAGGTACATATTAGTTGAGTGGTCATTTGATTCTTTGACTGAATCGATTCATTGTAATTTTAAACATGGATAGCAGTAAAACAATATCATATATATATATAATAAAACATGGCTGATAAGTTCATAACATTCCAAAGTACACTAATTTCCAAAATTGTCTTTATATTTCAGATGTGGTCCTCTATTTCCAAAGTCGTCCTCAAATGTTGAACATGTGACTTTGGATAATCTTTTATTAGCATTTGTTAATAAAACATTTAAAATGCCATAAAGCAGATTTATCCATGTATTTAAAAATAAACATCAAACCAAAACATACCCCAAAACTAAATAGAAGTGTTCATTAAACCACTGTACGGACATAAAGAACAAAATAATAATTAATCATTGGACGTCTGACACGAGCCATAAAACGAGAGACAGCTAATCGGTTGTACACACTCGCTGATAATCCCCAGTGCACGCGGCTAAAACACCCCGTGGGAAAGGGGACAGCTGACGCTACGGAGTGACGGAAGTGGGGCCTCCGTGCATCTGTGGCGATACTTAACCGTTTGCTGCATCTTTTAAAGTAAAGTGCGCTCGCGTGGTGGGCGTTTCTTGGGAGAGAAAAAGTACACTGATCGTTTCTTTTCTCAGGTCCGTGTTTGACAGATCTCTGTGTATTCGGCGCCCGCCGTCTCGACCACTTGAGGCCCCCCGACGGTGATGGAATGGTGGCCGGAAACATCTTCCCGTGACGCTCACTCGTTTATTTGACCGTTGTCAAGTGGACAGAATATTTCACAGACGCTGTGCGGCACATTGTTTGGCGTCGGTGGTTTGTTAAAAAAAATACAGCAAAGAATGTAGGGACTCTTGCGTAAAGGAAACGTGGGTAGCGTAAAGAAGAAATCAGGGACGCGCTCCGACAGAATGGCGAGTGTCACCAAGCAAAATGTCGCGTCGTCTTCGCAGAAGAACCGACCCTCTCAGTCTCAGATCTTAAAACACTTCCAAGACAACTTAAAGAATTATAAGAAACAACGTAGACCTAGTCCCTGTAGGAAACAACTAACATCACACCGAGATGAAGTGGCTGGCGTTTCAACCAGTGTTGCTTTCTAACGCCATGATGAAGTCGTGACGTCGCCCTCATTTCCATGTGAAAGGACCGTCGCGAGTATGTCGCGAAGGGAAACAACGGAATGCTTACCTTTTGCGTTCCGAACTATCGCTAGCGCCAAAAGTACTCCGAGAACGACCCAGCGACGCCGCATAGTTATCCTGGCACGCTATTCCCACCGTAATCCAATCATGTGTGCCGCTTAAAGTGCACGAAAATCCAGCGGTATGTCCGTAGAAAATCACCCGCTATACGCGAGCACTACTCGCGGCTTGTAAATAAATTCCCCTGACCCCGTTTACAACAAAAGTTTTGCTCGCGCCTGAAGCTTGACGCCGTGACGCGGTCCGTCGCATATCGCTGCGCGCTACCCGCGCCAAACTACCGTTTTCACCCACGCAATTGCTCACATCCCATGACAAAAACGTTTCTCCAATTAAAGTAATCACTGTTTTTTCAAACAATCTCAAAAGAAAACAACTTCTCGTTTGATATATATGCAAGAAATAATGGCATATGTATAGCACTACTTCGCTGCCGATTCTGCGGCGGATTGGTTGAGTAGATGGTGAGTTGCACAAGTTCTGCTCACTCAGCCGGGGCGAGAGAGCGACAGTGCGTAGTGGGCAGTCGTGTGAAACACGCGCACAGTGCGATTTCACAGCGTGTTATTGGAATAACCATTGGACACGTGCGCAATCAATGGACGCGTACTACGATAGTTGTGTCTTTGTTCTTATTGTTAATAACCTGACAGTTTTTCGCGCCAAAAGTTATTGCGTCAAACTCTAGGAATTATGAATAGTTGTATCGATATTTTGTCAAGGAATTATCCTATTTCTATTATTTCGGCTGAATATTATAAGGTGGCTAATGCGGGTAATACATCAATCTTTTGAATTGAACATTGAATCAGGTTTTAGAGCCTATATGGCCTACACTATCCCTGCTATAAATACATAGTTATATGAAGATAATTGTTGAGCGTATAACTTAGAGGGTCTAGGCAGCTAGGATACATACAATTACTTCAACAAATATTTTTAAAAAAAAGATGATTCTGAGATGTATACAAAACTGGCTCATTCTGGGTGATATTTAGGTTACGAGAATAATCCAATAAATAACATCCATAGGCGAGGGGACAGGGGGGCAGTTCCCCTGGAATTTCTCTGGGGGGCAGACTTATGGTGATGCCCCCATGAAATGTGAGCGTGAATGTTTGTTTTTGTGGCGAGCGTCAATGGCGGGTGGAAATGTAAATTTTTGGACACGATTAATGGTTTTCTCCCCCCCCCCCCCCCCCCCCCCCACCCCATTGCCTAGACTTGCAGTGTTGTTGAGCAGCCACTCCCGGGTCGCCAGGTCCAGAACGTTTTGACACAATGTTTGAAGAACGTTCGTGGAACGTAACGCTTTAATGACGTTATGCGTACGTTACTAATAACGTTCTAGGAACGTTAAGAAAACTTTCCAAAAAACGTTCCAACGTTATGGTAACATAAAACTAACGTTCTGAGAACGTTCTGGATACCTGTTTTGTTAGCTCGGTATTGTAATGAGCAAAAACGCCAAAGAATGCAATATTTGATAATAACATAAAATAAAGGAATGTGAGAGATGCAACGTCTACCTGGGACAGCAACACAGTATCAGAAACAAAAACCAAGACAAGGAGATTCAAAGAAAAATTACCGCCAGCTGGACAGCATTCGCCAAATACTGCGACATCTTCAAGGGTAACTGTGCAACCTGCTTGAAGAGACAAGTCTACAAATCATGCGTACTTTCAGCGATGACATACGGCGCGGAAACATGGGCACTCACCATCCAGGCAAAGAATAAGTTAGCAGCCGCACAAACAAAGATTGAAAGAAGTATGTTAAACATCACACATCGGGAGAGAAAAACAAACATCTGGGTAAGATCAGAAGACAGAAGTGGACCTAGGCAGGGCACATCAGCAGACTATGAGATAACCGATGGACATCGCGTATCACAACTTGGAGACCTTACGAAGGGAAACGATCTAGAGGAAGACCGGCGAGATGGTGGAGAGACGAACTTGACGAGTATACTGGAAGGACACCATTTAGCAGAGGACAGCGCAAAACAGGCATATTTTAGAAACGACATGCAGAGGCCTTCGATCAACCACGGGACACTGCGGGTACACAATGATGGTGATGAGAAACTACATGTGTACTTTGTGTTTGTTATATTTAATACGTCAATGCCATCTCCGTGTAGGTTGGGTGTTCGACCGATGGTTGCGTGCGCACCCCCTCTCCCAGCTGAGTTCCGCTCGAGAGAAAGGAATCCTGTTCCACTTCTGAAATATGTGAAGGGAATTACATTTAGACGCCTGAAAGGAGGTGCAGTTGAGGGTTTTTGGGAGCCTCAAGGGTGTTCAGATGGAGGTCTCAAGCTCATGTGGAGTTTTTTTGGGAGCCTCGTTGTTGCATGCTGTTGTAGGTCTCAAGGGTGTGTCAGTTGGAGGTTTTTTGGGAGCCTGCAATCGCCGGTTGAAAACTCACCCTCAAATAAAATCAACCACGCCAAGAGTCTGATAACCCAATTCCACTATTCAGATAATACAATTGTACAGCAATCATCGCAGAAAAAAGAACATGCAATATGTATTGTTCACAGCAAAAGTAAAATCAATTAAACATGCACATGATATGTCGACGAACGATCCCAGGCTACTTCACTGCCGTTATGCCATGAAACAAAGGTCATGGGAATTATGAAATAAGAATAAAAGAAACACACAAATCAACAACGAACTATTGCAAGAAAACACGAGCACATATGTAGTGGACACTAGATGTGACTAGACCGAAACCAAACTATAAAAAAGAAGGAGAGACAATGGGAATGAAACACGGTCTAGAGACATGGTCTAGAGACACGATCTACAGACACAGTCTGTAGACACGGTTTAGAGTCTAGAGATGCCTGCGTGGATGGTTCAGCGCACGCCCGACTGTCAGTCAACACAAATTAGTATTATTACTAGCATTTCTATAGCGCCATATCTCCGGGACCAGCCCGTTCATAGGCGCGTACATACATTATAAACCGTACATGAAAACAAACATAAAACATATTTATGTATAAACAAACACATCGTCGTTATCAGATCGCCTCTAGAGTCAATAGAATTCTATAGAAAACTATAGATTATTCTATAGAATTGATGGCATATTTAATTTATGTAGAATTCTATAGAGTATTCTATAGAGTATTCTATAGAATTCTATAGTTATGGAAATGGCAGTTTTCTGTAGGATTCTATAGAATATTCTATAGACTGTGCCAAAAATGAAAAGGAGGATAAACAAACAGCACAGAGTAAACCTGCATGGATGACAAATCAAGTTCGCAAGTCTGTTAAGAAGAAACATGAACTGTGGAAAAAACATTTGTCCACGGGTAGAAACAGTCTATGAGCAATACGGGAAACAGAGAAATTTGACGACGAATGTGTGCAAGCGAGCAAAGGCAGACTTTGAGAAGAAGCTTGTGAAAAATGTTAAGAAAAATCCAAAGAAATTCTATGGATATGTGAGAGACAGCCAGAAAGTAAAGGTTGGCGTGTCACAGCTTAACAAGGGAGGTGGTGGCAATACTGACACTGACAAGGAGACCACAGAAGTGTTGTGTGACTTTTTCAAATCTGTTTTTGTACAGGAATATACTGACCCTCCAGCATTCGGTAGTAGAGTGAGTGATGAAGATGTTGTCAATGGTATAGTATTCAGTGTGGAGGATGTATATAACAAGTTACATACATTACAACAAGACAAGTCTCCTGACCTCACAAAATTAACCCTAAGTTACTAATAGAATATGCGAGACAATTAGCCAAGCCAATCTATCTTCAAAAAAAGGAAATCGAGCCAAATCAGAGAACTACAGGCCAGTATCATTGATATGTATACCATGCTGTGTTTGAATTAATAACGAAGGATCACAGTATGAGTCTTATCGACCAGAACGACTTATTTACAACCAAACAACATAGTCTTACAGCAGGAAGATCCTGCTTGAGCAATCTTCTTGAAGCATGCACTGAAGCATTAGACAATGATTATGGAGTTGGTGCAGTTTACATGGCATTTGACACAGTGCCACACAAGCGCTTGTTACACAAGCTGCAGGGGTATGGCTTGCATGGAAAAGTTCTACAATGGATTGGACGACAGACGAGAGTGAGTTTGAGGAGATAAAAGTCAGAGTGGTCTTGGCTGTAAGGAGTGGTGTTCCTCTATGATCTGTGTTAGGGCCACTTCTGTTTCTTATATACATAAATGACACCCTGGAACACGTTGTTTGCAGACGATACGAAGATCTGGAGAGATTTGATGACTGACTTCAATCATGCAGTATTACAGTAGGACATAAACAAGTCGTGTGAATGGTCTAGACAATGACTACTAAAATTGCATGTTGACAAGTGCAAGAGAATCCATTTGGGTAGTAATAACCTGCACTGCCAGTACACAATGACTAGTAATAACGAAGATACAATACTTCGTGAATGTACAGAGGAGAAAGACCTAGGTGTGTGGACATCCAACAATATGAAGCCATCTCTACAATGCTCAAAAGCAGCAGCTACAGCGATGTTTGTGCTTAGATCCATCAAAGGGAGATTTTACTATCTGGATGCTGAATGTTTCAGTATATTGTATAAGACATAATAATTATGTCCGGTCATACCTTGAATACTGTATACAAGCCTGGAGTCCCTACCTTGTTAAAGACATACAAATCGAAAACAAAATATTTGATATGAACAATATTTTAAGATAGCAGAAACTACTTCACTCCGGGGAAACGCACTAAAACTCTTCAAATCAAGATCTAGGCTACAAGTCGGACATTTCTTTAGCCAAAGAGTGGCTAAACACTCAAATGACTTACCAAATTATGTTATAACTGCCTCAACAACGAATGCCTTTAAGGCCAGATTGGATAGTTATTGGAAATCCAAAGGAAAGGACAGATATGGAATAAATCAAGCTCAGCTTGCAAATATCCATTAAACCTTAACCATTAAACCGGAACAACTGCAGCATTAAATCCGGATCAGGATAAACTCCAGTAGTCTGGAAGAATAGTAGTTCCCCCTGGCGGACAATATCTGCTCTAAATAATCATAATTAGTACATCAGATGGCGCTGCAACTAAATCGGTCGCCTAGCAAAGGCGTCTACACAAACTACCATTTGCTTTTTGTTTACGAATACATTGTCCAGAAACTAACACACATAAGCTGGCCTACGTTAATATCAGTGAGACAGTGACTAAGACTAAGAGGGACATTTTTATTTGTATTTCCTTTGAACTTGTAACATTTTCGCAAACTTTAATTACAAGCATCAAACAAGCTGTAAATGTAAGTTACATCAAACTAATGATTTAAATGGATTGTAAAGAAAGAAAGTCTGACATTGAAAATACATTTTTACTGAGAATAAACGTCTGAGACATACGGCACGCAGATAGTGATAAAACACAAGTGAGAATTGCAGACAACCAATATAACCATTTTTAAATAACAACACCTGACAGCACATTGTTGTGGTTTGCACAGATACTATTATAGGTGGTTCTATAAAGAGAAACACGGTCATAGCCAGCAATGTTGGATACATTTAATTACAGACATGGTCTGTCTCATTAAGTGCGACACAACTTCTGAGATTGCTGTCATTGTAATAATCAGTTATGGCAAGTTTCATAGAGGTACAAGTATAAAAACAGGCATTATGTATAGGGCCTGACCAGATATATACGGTTGCATAAGTTGATCTAACATATAATTTATACAAACAAATGTGACCTGCAAACCAGGTATTAACTTATTAAGTCTTGTAAACCTATTCAGCATCTGAGTCAGTATTCAGATAATGTACCATAAATGTTCTGTTTTTGCAGAAATGCATAGGTAAAGTTGTATTTGGCATTGATTTTGCACACAACCAAATTTTTAAACCTATTTTATAAAAATTTCACTTTTTAAAGTTTACAACATTTTTAGTAATCAATCAAAAACTCCTGCAAATATTTAAACAAGTGTGGTATCACTTTAAAGCTTACAATCAGTGAAATAAAACAATTACAACATTCTATTTCACAATTTTGCAATTTAATATCCACTTTGCAGGTCACAAATTATAAACTATTATAAATAAATATCATTAAAGCATCACACCTTGAAACAACTAAAGTTTGTTAAGTTTTTTATATAGAAATATATTGTTCACTACAAGCAATGTACTAATACCTTATACTAATACCATAATTTGGACTGTATGTAACAATTTATGACACTGTAAAATACAAACATTTCCTGCTGTACAAACCTTGTTATTTATGTTTCACATTATGAAACGCGTCGTTAATTAGTACAACAGATGCACCTTTACAGAAAATCATTATTTGGTTCAAATCAAGCAAATAAATGTGTGGCCTACTAATGACTACCATAGTAATATATAATGATATATATATTATATATCAAAATTTGCTATAGCCCAGTAAAGATATCACATTATTTATGGAAGGAACATTATTTTGCATAGTCTGAACAAATGCATTTTCATGTCGTAACATGAAGTAAACCGGAGAAAACAGCCTCAAATTAGTGGCATTCTGAGCATTCACACTAGACAAACATAATAATAATATAGAAAAAAAACAATATCACACCTGCATCTTATACCATGGCATATCCAATAAACAACCTCCCAAATTATGAGTACCGGTATCAGAGTAAAACTATAATTAATCAGTTGTTCCCATTTCACCATAACACAAGAGTCTAACGGCCAAAGACAATATATTATTATAGAATTATATATATACAGCTGTACATATACATTGTTTTGTATAAAAACAAATTAGACTTATTTTATAACATTGTGCATATGCCAATGCCCCATCTAAAACTGCAGCCCACTTTCGAAAAAACCCTCAAGACTTATATTTGAAACTGCATCCCACCATAAATCTCCAACAGTCCCTTGTTCTAATGGCGACTCCTACATTTCACTGTTCTTGATTTTGCCTAACAATTCTTGTATCTTGTGCCTCTATGTTCTGAAGACAGGTATTGTAGAAGTTTATTATTATGTAAGGCATACTTTTATCTGGTCTCATATTAGCTAAAGTAAGTATATGAGTATATCGTTATTTACCAATACATTTCCAAATACCAAACTGATGTTAATTTGTTAACTTGAAGATACATACAAATGATCACACGATTAGATTCACATCTTCCTTTGAAATGTTATAAATTTTCATCTATAATTCATGGTTTTGTTTCACCCATATCATTGACACTTTGAGAAGCCAGTAAACAACAGTGGCTCACTTACGTGATTCTGTGTCCACGCCAGGGGCTGGTTTCATGAAGCATTCTTAAAGTTATGCAGTTACTTAGCGTCACGTGCTTGCATAAACTCCTACGCTCGCTTATTGAAAAGAACATGTCATTTATTAAGATAATCATCTTAGCGTTACGAGCATTCTTAGTCGCTTCATGAAACCAGCCCCTGATGTGTGTGTGTGTGTGTGTGTGTGTGTGTATGTGTGTGTGTGTGTGTCACATAAGTGTATGCTAGCATGTGTGTATGGATATTGTAAGCGTGCATGCGTGCGTGTACGTGTGTGTCTCGGTGTGTGTGTGTGTTATTGTGTATGTGTGCATGCGTGTGCGAGTGCGAGCATGTGTGTGTGTGCATGTATAATGCGCATGTGATACGAGTATGTCCGTGCATGATATGGGGACTCGGAAATATGTAAAAACAACAATAACTGAAACACTGGCTCGCAGATTTCGGATCCTGTCCCTTCTTGCTGTGATAATATTAATCTCCAGTGTTCATCAAACCCACCATTGAGACATCAGGTATCACAACCTGGAGACCGTATGATGGGAAACGATCTAGAGGAAGACCGGCGAGACGGTGGAGAGACGAACTAGACGAGTACTGGAAGGGCACCATCTGGCAGAGGATAATGCAAGACAGGCAGATTTGGAAACGACATGCTGAGTTTTTTGCCCAACCACGGGACACTACGTCTGCACAATGATCATGATGATGACTAATTTCCAAAGAGCGTTGTTGCGTAACTGAAAAAACTCCATTCATATAAATCTCAAAATACAGAGAGAGACCTGAAATTATACATAACATATATGTATATATAACACAGCTCCAATGTTCATCTAACCCGCCATTGCGACTGCCGAAACACCAGCACACATTGGAAGAATCATGCTGCCTTCCAATGGGATCGTCTATATCGTAGACATGACTTAGTGAACTTGAAAGTTCAGGAGCAGCCAGAGTTTACCACTGGTAAATTTATGGAACTGGGTCAAGAGGCATTATGATATCGTATTCAAGATATACATGAGCCCATTGGAGTGCAGCATCACCTCGTCCAATTTACTTACCCTATTAAACCACAAATATACACCATTTGTTACATTAAAGTGACTTGACCGATTTATGTGTGTGAATGACTTTAGTATCACTGTACATATGACCATTTCCCCATTAAAACATGAGATTACCACAAGATATTCAATCTCCATTGGATAATGACATAACAGATGAATAAACGCTTCCCATATGAGATTCCCTGCATAACAATGACAAGAAATATGTCACTCTGTCTCTGTTTTATCTTGTACAACTTCAGATTCTGTAATGGCAGCTGCTGGTGATGGATCTTTACTGTCACCAACACCGTCACTTGATACATCTTTACAAACATCAGCAATGCTGTTAGTTTGACATGCGATCTTTGATATGTCTGTCGGTTTTTGTCCTTCACCTTCTTGTATCGTTGTTGATTGTGCTACACTGGCACCCTCTGGTGGCATTTTCTGCTGTCCACTCGGTGCGACAGTAACAACGGTGTCAGTTTTCGACTCGCTTGATGCAACAGGGACAGAGGGAGGATCCGGGGTGCCCTCTGGTGTGGTCGGAGTGACCCTCGGGGTCATGTGGGTCACGACAGCCTGCTCCACTGCTGGGATCATCGGAGGCATAGACAACCCAGTAGGGGGCGCCACATCCTCCTCCTGAATGTCTAGCTCCAACTTGTCCATGAGTTCAGCGAGTTTCTTCGCCTTGCGAATCTCGTTCTGGTTGATGACGGTGTACAGGTGTTCAGTGAGCTGATCCTTCAGTTCGATCTTGTCGTGAAGGTCGAGTTTTGCTTCGATGAGTTCTTTCTCTGCACGGTCATATCGCTTCCTGCGGACCACACATTACAAAAGGCTTCAGCAGAACATTGAGAAGGTAACTGTTTGTATATATACATATAGGATATACGTCCAAAAACAATGCTCTCAAAATCACCTAAAACATTTTGTTGGGATGCAAATAATTATATGTGTCATTATATTTATGGTTATACTACGTATACCACCAGTTAAAATTTAAAAAAAAATATATCCACACAACCAGGGGATCAACATTTAGGGAGACCGGCTTTGGTCTCCTTAAAACCAGGGGTCTCCCTAGAATGGCGCAGTGCATATTTGGTCTCCCTATGCTGCAATTGGGATTGTATATATATATATATATAATCATGTATGTATAAATGTACATTTTAATTTATGTTCTAACAAAATGTACCAGCAAATGACTATTTTATCATGTTTCTTGTATTTTATTCAATCTCTTGATTACAAATAAATAAATATATTATTGTATAATCTGTAGGATATTTATTATTTTCGTTGCAGTCGTAAGGTTCAATTAACTTCAATATAAATATGACTGGTTCATATGCAGTAAGGTTGACTGTATGACTGGTACAATTTGTTAAAATTATACAAAATTATATTGGGAGGATCGTGTAGAGATTCTGGAGGAACTGAGAGGGGATGGAAGAACAAGAGCGACAGGTAGAGAGGAGTAAAGATTCTGGTGGGACTGGGATGGGAGGAAGGAACAAGGGCGATAGGTAGAGAGGAGTAGAGATTCTGGTGGGACTGGGAGGGGAGGAAAGAACAAGGGCGACAGGTAGAGAGGAGTAGAGATTCTGGTGGGACTGGGAGGACAGAACAAGGGCAATAGGAAGAGAGGAGTAGAGATTCTGGAGGAACTGGGAGGGGAGGAAATAACAAGGGCGACAGGTAGAGATTCTGGAGGGACTGGGTGGGGAAGAAAGAACAGGGCG
Source organism: Escarpia spicata (assembly GCA_963995525.1). Lineage (NCBI taxonomy): Eukaryota > Metazoa > Annelida > Polychaeta > Sabellida > Siboglinidae > Escarpia > Escarpia spicata. Next base: position 20,009,310 of record OZ023217.1, read on the forward strand.
ACAGATAGAGAGGAGTGAAGACGGTTGGTGGAGACAGACAGAGGGGCAAGAAAAGAAGAAGTCAGAAATTGAGAACGAGTATCGAGGCGAGCCTCACCCCGGACATACAGGGACAGAGGAAGAGAACAACAAACATATAGGCATGTATCTTCTTAGATAATATTTTAAGAATTAAAAACCAAAGTACATATATATATGTATATATATATGTGTGTTTGGTAGAAGGAGAAGGTACACATTTAAACAGTTAAATTAACATATAACTAAATGTGGAGTGTGAGAGGAAGAGGGAGAGATGGCAAGGGAGGGGCAGGGAGAGGGGGATGGAGGGACAGGGAGGGAGAGAGGGAGGTGGAGAAGGGAAGACGGGACAGAAGGAGGGATGGAGGGAGGGAAAGAAGGGGTGAGGGAGAAGAATGGAGGATGGATATAGTGGGAGAGGCAGACAGAGAGTTAGCAAGAGGGGTTTGGGGTGACAGACTGTGGACAGGGAGGGGGAAGTGAAGACAAGAGAAAGACTTACTGTGCTTCAAGGTAGTTGCGACTGGCCTCCTCTATCTTGTTCCTAATGACTGACACATCGACAGTCAACAGTTGGTCCATCTTGGTCAGTTCCTGCTGTAGCCGCATCAACTTTGCAGCTTCTGCCTTTGCAATCTTCTGCCTGTAAACAGAACTAAACCATCAATGCTGGCCTCTCAACCTGACATGATTTATTTGTGGCTTAACAAAAAATGTGTTTACTTTTAAGTAGTTTCTGATGAAAAGGTAATCGACTTTGAAACTCTTTTACAGATCAGTATACTTGTCATTGTTTTAGTAGTTGTTAGAGAAAAATAAAAAAAATAGGTAGTATATTTAATTCTGTAAATCACAGAAGTAAAAATACTAATGACACCTAAAACATGGAAGAGATTTTTTACACTGCTGATTGGCTATTGAACTTGAAGATTGCTCATTTTTAAACATTTAACACATACAGCACATCTGCCTCACAAATATATGTTATCTAGAAATGGTGGGTAGTGAAAGCAAAATGCCAATGTACCTAGGTATGTGTTTCCCATGTCCAAATAAGCAACTTTTTCTGCAATATCATTGTTTTTATTGGAGCTCTGTGTATGCGTCTAGTGGTGAGAGCTTCCCTTTTGACGGGTGATTCAGTATATTTACAGAGATAACAATCATGCTGGAAGAGGTAGTGTAGGCATGGCATTGTAGGTATTTTTGTGTTTGTTTAACACCAGAAACGATACTGCCATGTAAGTGAATGCCGATATCATAGTTGGCTTTGACAGATTTCAGATGATGTCATAGTACTAGTAGTTGTCTGTGGCTTGCATAGATTTCTCAACAGAAAACATGTTTGCATAAACGTTAGGGCACATTCACATGTCATTAAGTGGTGAAAAAAACAGCACTTTGAATTCTGGTGACAATATTTATTTGATGTAGTCATCCAGCTGTGTGTTGATTCACCTGTGGGTGGAAATATAGTCACAGGAACAAATCACAGAAATAATGTTTTGACTGGGAATAAAGTCACAGGAAATAAAGTCACAAAATATAATTTGATTTGAAACCTATACCAAATACAGTCTTACACATTTTCACTGATAACTGAATACAATTATGTTTTTTTGATTAAAACAAAAACATTTGAAGAAACTCACATTATTGCATATTGTCACTAATAACTGAGTACAATATAGTTGGATTCATGACTTTATATCCAAAAGAAACTGTGATGTTTATGATAAAGGCGAATATTCACACATAAAATATATACTACAGCCTGTACTTCCCTGTACAAAGACAATTATACATTTGCAGTTATGACTTGTTCAAGTAATTTTTGTCATACATTCAAGTCAACACAGAGACAGGCAGGAGATATACAGAGAATGAGTGAGCAGACAGGCAGGAGATATACAGAGAATGAGTGAGCAGACAGACGGGAGATATACAGAGAATAAGTGAGCAGACAGGTGGGAGATATACAGAGAATGAGTGAGCAGAAAGGCAGGAGATATACACAGAATAAGTGAGCAGACAGGTGGGAGATATACAGAGAATGAGTGAGCAGACAGGCGGGAGATATACAGAGAATGAATGACCAGACAGGCGGGAGATATACAGAGAATGAGTGAGCAGACAGGCGGGAGATATACAGAGAATGAGTGAGCAGACAGACGGGAGATATACAGAGAATGAGTGAGCAGACAGGCATGAGATATACAGAGAATGAGTGAGCAGACAGACGGGAGATATACAGAGAATGAGTGAGCAGACAGGCGGGAGATATACAGAGAATGAATGATCAGACAGGCGGGAGATATACAGAGAATGAGTGAGCAGACAGGCAGGAGATATACAGAGAATGAGTGAGCAGACAGGCGGGAGATATACAGAGAATGAGTGAGCAGACAGGCGGGAGATATACAGAGAATGAGTGAGCAGACAGACGGGAGATATACAGAGAATGAGTGAGCAGACAGACGGGAGATATACAGAGAATAAGTGAGCAGACAGACGGGAGATATACAGAGAATGAGTGAGCAGACAGACGGGAGATATACAGAGAATGAGTGAGCAGACAGACGGGAGATATACAGAGAATGAGTAAGCAGACAGACGGGAGATATACAGAGAATGAGTGAGCAGACAGACGGGAGATATACAGAGAATGAGTGAGCAGACAGACGGGAGATATACAGAGAATGAGTGAGCAGACAGACGGGAGATATACAGAGAATAAGTGAGCAGACAGGTGGGAGATATACAGAGAATGAGTGAGCAGACAGACTGGAGATATCCAGAGAATGAGTGAGCAGACAGGCAGGAGATATACAGAGAATGAGTGAGCAGACAGATGGGGGATATACAGAGAATGAGAGAGCAGACAGACGGGACATATACAGAGAATGAGTGAGCAGACAGACGGGAGATATACAGAGAATGAGTGAGCAGACAGACGAGAGATATACAGACAATGAGTGAGCAGACAGATGGGAAATATACAGAGAATGAGTGAGCAGACAGACGGGAGATATACAGAGAATTAGTTAGCAGGCAGACGGGAGATATACAGAGAATGAGTGAGCAGACAGGTGGGAGATATACAGAGAATGAGTGAGCAGACAGACGGGAGATATACAGAGAATGAGTGAGCAAACAGGCAGGAGATATACAGAGAATGAGTGAGCAGACAGATGGGAGATATACAGAGAATGAGTGAGCAGATAGGCAGGAGATATACAGAGAATGAGTGAGCAGACAGACGGGAGATATACAGAGAAAGAGTGAGCAGACAGGCGGGAGATATACAGAAAATGAGTGAGCAGACAGGCGGGAGATATACAGAGAATGAGTGAGCAGACAGGCAGGAGATATACAGAGAATGAGTGAGCAGACAGGCTGGAGATATACAGAGAATGAGTGAGCAGACAGGCAGGAGATATACAGAGAATGAGTGAGCAGACAGGCTGGAGATATACAGAGAATGAGTGAGCAGACAGGCAGGAGATATACAGAGAATGAGTGAGCAGAAAGACGGGAGATATACAGAGAATGAGTGAGCAGACAGGCAGGAGATATACAGAGAATGATCGAGCAGACAGACGGGAGATATACAGAGAATGAGTGAGCAGACAGGCGGGAGATATACAGAGAATGAGTGAGCAGACAGGCGGGAGATATACAGAGAATGAGTGAGCAGACAGGCGGGAGATATACAGAGAATAAGTGAGCAGACAGGCGGGACATATACAAAGAATGAGTGAGCAGACAGGCGGGAGATAGACAGAGAATGAGTGAGCAGACAGGCGGGAGATATACAGAGAATGAGTGAGCAGAAAGGCAGGAGATATACACAGAATAAGTGAGCAGACAGGTGGGAGATATACAGAGAATGAGTGAGCAGACAGGCGGGAGATATACAGAGAATGAATGACCAGACAGGCGGGAGATATACAGAGAATGAGTGAGCAGACAGGCGGGAGATATACAGAGAATGAGTGAGCAGACAGACGGGAGATATACAGAGAATGAGTGAGCAGACAGGCATGAGATATACAGAGAATGAGTGAGCAGACAGACGGGAGATATACAGAGAATGAGTGAGCAGACAGGCGGGAGATATACAGAGAATGAATGATCAGACAGGCGGGAGATATACAGAGAATGAGTGAGCAGACAGGCAGGAGATATACAGAGAATGAGTGAGCAGACAGGCGGGAGATATACAGAGAATGAGTGAGCAGACAGGCGGGAGATATACAGAGAATGAGTGAGCAGACAGGCGGGAGATATACAGAGAATAAGTGAGCAGACAGGCGGGAGATATACAGAGAATGAGTGAGCAGACAGGCGGGAGATATACAGAGAATAAGTGAGCAGACAGGCGGGACATATACAAAGAATGAGTGAGCAGACAGGCGGGAGATAGACAGAGAATGAGTGAGCAGACAGGCGGGAGATATACAGAGAATGAGTGAGCAGACAGGCGGGAGATATACAGAGAATAAGTGAGCAGACAGGCGGGACATATACAAAGAATGAGTGAGCAGACAGGCGGGAGATAGACAGAGAATGAGTGAGCAGACAGGCGGGAGATATACAGAGAATGAGTGAGCAGAAAGGCAGGAGATATACACAGAATAAGTGAGCAGACAGGTGGGAGATATACAGAGAATGAGTGAGCAGACAGGCGGGAGATATACAGAGAATGAATGACCAGACAGGCGGGAGATATACAGAGAATGAGTGAGCAGACAGGCGGGAGATATACAGAGAATGAGTGAGCAGACAGACGGGAGATATACAGAGAATGAGTGAGCAGACAGGCATGAGATATACAGAGAATGAGTGAGCAGACAGACGGGAGATATACAGAGAATGAGTGAGAAGACAGGCAGGAGATATACAGAGAATGAGTGAGCAGACAGACAGGAGATATACAGAGAATGAGTGAGCAGACAGGCGGGAGATATACAGAGAATGAGTGAGCAGACAGGCGGGAGATATACAGAGAATAAGTGAGCAGACAGGCAGGAGATATACAGAGAATGAATGAGCAGACAGGCTGGAGATATACAGAGAATGAGTGAGCAGACATGTAGGAGATATACAGAGAATAAGCGAGCAAACAGGCGGGAGATATACAGAGAATGAGTGAGCAGACAGGCAGGAGATATACAGAGAATGAGTGAGCAGACAGGCTGGAGATATACAGAGAATGAATGACCAGACAGGTAGGAGATATACAGAGAATAAGTGAGCAGACAGGCAGGAGACATACAGAGAATGAGTGAGCAGACAGACGGGAGATATACAGAGAATGAGTGAGCAGACAGACGGGAGATATACAGAGAATGAGTGAGCAGACAGACGGGAGATATACAGAGAATGAGTGAGCAGACAGGCCGGAGATATACAGAGAATGAGTGAGCAGACAGGCGGGAGATATACAGAGAATGAGTGAGCAGACAGGCGGGAGATATACAGAGAATGAATGACCAGACAGGCAGGAGATATACAGAGAATAAGTGAGCAGACAGGCAGGAGATATACAGAGAATGAGTGAGCAGATAGACGGAAGATATACAGAGAATGAGTGAGCAGACAGACGGGAGATATACAGTGAATGAGTGAGCAGACAGACGGGAGATATACAGAGAATGAGTGAGCAGACAGACAGGAGATATACAGAAAATGAGTGAGCAGACAGACGGGAGATATACAGAGAATTAGTTAGCAGGCAGACGGGAGATATACAGAGAATGAGTGAGCAGACAGGTGGGAGATATACAGAGAATGAGTGAGCAGACAGACGGGAGATATACAGAGAATGAGTGAGCAAACAGGCAGGAGATATACAGAGAATGAGTGAGCAGACAGATGGGAGATATACAGAGAATGAGTGAGCAGATAGGCAGGAGATATACAGAGAATGAGTGAGCAGACAGACGGGAGATATACAGAGAAAGAGTGAGCAGACAGGCGGGAGATATACAGAAAATGAGTGAGCAGACAGGCGGGAGATATACAGAGAATGAGTGAGCAGACAGGCAGGAGATATACAGAGAATGAGTGAGCAGACAGGCTGGAGATATACAGAGAATGAGTGAGCAGACAGGCAGGAGATATACAGAGAATGAGTGAGCAGACAGGCTGGAGATATACAGAGAATGAGTGAGCAGACAGGCAGGAGATATACAGAGAATGAGTGAGCAGAAAGACGGGAGATATACAGAGAATGAGTGAGCAGACAGGCAGGAGATATACAGAGAATGATCGAGCAGACAGACGGGAGATATACAGAGAATGAGTGAGCAGACAGGCGGGAGATATACAGAGAATGAGTGAGCAGACAGGCGGGAGATATACAGAGAATGAGTGAGCAGACAGGCGGGAGATATACAGAGAATAAGTGAGCAGACAGGCGGGACATATACAAAGAATGAGTGAGCAGACAGGCGGGAGATAGACAGAGAATAGTGAGCAGACAGGCGGGAGATATACAGAGAATGAGTGAGCAGACAGGCGGGAGATATACAGAGAATAAGTGAGCAGACAGGCGGGACATATACAAAGAATGAGTGAGCAGACAGGCGGGAGAAAGACAGAGAATGAGTGAGCAGACAGGCGGGAGATATACAGAGAATGAGTGAGCAGAAAGGCAGGAGATATACACAGAATAAGTGAGCAGACAGGTGGGAGATATACAGAGAATGAGTGAGCAGACAGGCGGGAGATATACAGAGAATGAATGACCAGACAGGCGGGAGATATACAGAGAATGAGTGAGCAGACAGGCGGGAGATATACAGAGAATGAGTGAGCAGACAGACGGGAGATATACAGAGAATGAGTGAGCAGACAGGCATGAGATATACAGAGAATGAGTGAGCAGACAGACGGGAGATATACAGAGAATGAGTGAGCAGACAGGCGGGAGATATACAGAGAATGAATGATCAGACAGGCGGGAGATATACAGAGAATGAGTGAGCAGACAGGCAGGAGATATACAGAGAATGAGTGAGCAGACAGGCGGGAGATATACAGAGAATGAGTGAGCAGACAGGCGGGAGATATACAGAGAATGAGTGAGCAGACAGGCGGGAGATATACAGAGAATAAGTGAGCAGACAGGCGGGAGATATACAGAGAATGAGTGAGCAGACAGGCGGGAGATATACAGAGAATAAGTGAGCAGACAGGCGGGACATATACAAAGAATGAGTGAGCAGACAGGCGGGAGATAGACAGAGAATGAGTGAGCAGACAGGCGGGAGATATACAGAGAATGAGTGAGCAGACAGGCGGGAGATATACAGAGAATAAGTGAGCAGACAGGCGGGACATATACAAAGAATGAGTGAGCAGACAGGCGGGAGATAGACAGAGAATGAGTGAGCAGACAGGCGGGAGATATACAGAGAATGAGTGAGCAGAAAGGCAGGAGATATACACAGAATAAGTGAGCAGACAGGTGGGAGATATACAGAGAATGAGTGAGCAGACAGGCGGGAGATATACAGAGAATGAATGACCAGACAGGCGGGAGATATACAGAGAATGAGTGAGCAGACAGGCGGGAGATATACAGAGAATGAGTGAGCAGACAGACGGGAGATATACAGAGAATGAGTGAGCAGACAGGCATGAGATATACAGAGAATGAGTGAGCAGACAGACGGGAGATATACAGAGAATGAGTGAGAAGACAGGCAGGAGATATACAGAGAATGAGTGAGCAGACAGACAGGAGATATACAGAGAATGAGTGAGCAGACAGGCGGGAGATATACAGAGAATGAGTGAGCAGACAGGCGGGAGATATACAGAGAATAAGTGAGCAGACAGGCAGGAGATATACAGAGAATGAATGAGCAGACAGGCTGGAGATATACAGAGAATGAGTGAGCAGACATGTAGGAGATATACAGAGAATAAGCGAGCAAACAGGCGGGAGATATACAGAGAATGAGTGAGCAGACAGGCAGGAGATATACAGAGAATGAGTGAGCAGACAGGCTGGAGATATACAGAGAATGAATGACCAGACAGGTAGGAGATATACAGAGAATAAGTGAGCAGACAGGCAGGAGACATACAGAGAATGAGTGAGCAGACAGACGGGAGATATACAGAGAATGAGTGAGCAGACAGACGGGAGATATACAGAGAATGAGTGAGCAGACAGACGGGAGATATACAGAGAATGAGTGAGCAGACAGGCCGGAGATATACAGAGAATGAGTGAGCAGACAGGCGGGAGATATACAGAGAATGAGTGAGCAGACAGGCGGGAGATATACAGAGAATGAATGACCAGACAGGCAGGAGATATACAGAGAATAAGTGAGCAGACAGGCAGGAGATATACAGAGAATGAGTGAGCAGATAGACGGAAGATATACAGAGAATGAGTGAGCAGACAGACGGGAGATATACAGTGAATGAGTGAGCAGACAGACGGGAGATATACAGAGAATGAGTGAGCAGACAGACAGGAGATATACAGAAAATGAGTGAGCAGACAGGCAGGAGATATACAGAGAATGAGTGAGCAGACAGACGGGAGATATACAGAGAATGAGTGAGCAGACAGGCGGGAGATATACAGAGAATCAGTGAGCAGACAGGCGGGAGATATACAGAGAATGAGTGAGCAGACAGACGGGAGATATACAGAGAATGAGTGAGCAGACAGGCAGGAGATATACAGAGAATGAGTGAGCAGACAGGCAGGAGATATACAGAGAATGAGTGAGCAGACAGGCAGGAGATATACAGAGAATGAGTGAGCAGACAGACGGGAGATATACAGAGAATGAGTGAGCAGACAGGCGGGATATATACAGAGAATGAGTGAGCAGACAGACGGGAGATATACAGAGAATGAGTGAGCAGACAGACGGGAGATATACAGAGAATGAGTGAGCAGACAGACGGGAGATATACAGAGAATGAGTGAGCAGACAGGCAGGAGATAAACAGAGAATGAGTGAGCAGACAGGCGGGAGATATACAGAGAATGAGTGAGCAGACAGGTAGGAGATACAGACAGAGAATGAGTGAGCAGACAAGCTGGAGATATACAGAGAATGAGTGAGCAGACAGGCAGGAGATATACAGAGAATGAGTGAGCAGACAGGCGGGAGATATACAGAGAATGAGTGAGCAGACAGGCAGGAGATATACAGAGAATGAGTGAGCAGACAGGCAGGAGATATACAGAGAATGAGTGAGCAGACAGATGGGAGATATACAGAGAATGAGTGAGCAGACAGGCAGGAGATATACAGAGAATGAGTGAGCAGACAGGCAGGAGATATACAGAGAATGAGTGAGCAGACAGACGGGAGATATACAGAGAATGAGTGAGCAGACAGGCGGGAGATATACAGAGAATAAGTGAGCAGACAGGCGGGATATATACAGAGAATGAGTGAGCAGACAGGCAGGAGATATACAGAGAATGAGTGAGCAGACAGGCAGGAGATATACAGAGAATGAGTGAGCAGACAGACGGGAGATATACAGAGAATGAGTGAGCAGACAGGCAGGAGATATACAGAGAATGAGTGAGCAGACAGGCGGGAGATATACAGAGAATGAGTGAGCAGACAGGCAGGAGATATACAGAGAATGAGTGAGCAGACAGGCTGGAGATATACAGAGAATGAGTGAGCAGACAGGCATGAGATATACAGAGAATGAGTGAGCAGACAGACGGGAGATATACAGAGAATGAGTGAGCAGACAGGCAGGAGATATACAGAGAATGAGTGAGCAGACAGACGGGAGATATACAGAGAATGAGTGAGCAGACAGGCAGGAGATATACAGAGAATGAGTGAGCAGACAGGCGGGAGATATACAGAGAATGAGTGAGCAAACAGGCGGGAGATATACAGAGAATAAGTGAGCAGACAGGCGGGAGATATACAGAGAATGAGTGAGCAGACAGGCTGGAGATATACAGAGAATAAGTGAGCAGACAGGCGGGAGATATACAGAGAATGAGTGAGCAGACAGGCAGGAGATATACAGAGAATGAGTGAGCAGACAGGCGGGAGATATACAGAGAATGAGTGAGCAGACAGGCGGGAGATATACAGAGAATAAGTGAGCAGACAGGCGGGAGATATACAGAGAATGAGTGAGCAGACAGGCGGGAGATATACAGAGAATGAGTGAGCAGACAGACAGGAGATATACAGAGAATGAGTGAGCAGACAGGCAGGAGATATACAGAGAATGAGTGAGCAGACAGGCAGGAGATATACAGAGAATGAGTGAGCAGACAGGCAGGAGATATACAGAGAATGAGTGAGCAGACAGGCGGGAGATATACAGAGAATGAGTGAGCAGACAGGCGGGAGATATACAGAGAATGAGTGAGCAGACAGGCGGGAGATATACAGAGAATAAGTGAGCAGACAGGCAGGAGATATACAGAGAATGAATGAGCAGACAGGCTGGAGATATACAGAGAATGAGTGAGCAGACATGTAGGAGATATACAGAGAATAAGCGAGCAAACAGGCAGGAGATATACAGAGAATAAGCGAGCAGACAGGCAGGAGATATACAGAGAATGAGTGAGCAGACAGACAGGAGATATACAGAGAATAAGCAAGCAGACAGGCAGGAGATATATGGAGAATAAGCGAGCAGACAGGCAGGAGATATACAGAGAATGAGTGAGCAAACAGGCAGGAGATATACAGCGAATAAGCGAGCAGACAGGCAGGAGATATACAGAGAATGAGCGAGCAGACAGGCAGGAGATATACAGAGAATGAGCGAGCAGACAGACAGGAGATATACAGAGAATGAGTGAGGAAAGACTGGCAAAAAGAGGAAAACAAAAGAGGCTGGTGGAAAAAGAAGAGGATGACAAAAAATAAGATGAAAAGAGAGTATAAAGCATGATCTTAAAAAGGCAGGTATGAATGGCTGAGAGTGGAAAGCCATCACAGAACACTGAGAAAGATAGAGAGAAAGAGCCAAGAAGGCAGAACAGGTGATGTGGACCCCACCCCACAACAGAACAAGAGAAAAAGGATCCGCAACAGGATAGGACTGTTGTAAATAGGTTGCCAGAGGGGTAGTATTGAGTCTCGACTCACCTCTGTTGTATGACTGTTGTATGGGGGGAGTATTGAGTATTGACTCACCTCTGCTGTATGGCAGTTGTAGAAAGTGTAGGTATAGTATCAAGTCTTGACTTACCTCTGTTGTATGGCTGTTGTATGAGGTGGGGAGAGTATTGACTCTTGACCCACCTCTGTTCTATGGCTGTTGTATGAGGACGGAGTATTGTGTCTTGACTCTCCTCTGCTGTATGGCTGTTGTATGGGGAAGTATTGAGTATTGACTCACCTCTGCTGTATGGCTGTTGTTGAAGGTGTAGGGATAGTATCAAGTCTTGACTTACTCTGCTGTATGGCTGTTGTGTGAGGTTGGGAGAGTATTGAGTCTTGACTCACCTCTGTTGTATGGCTGTTGTTGAAGGTGTAGGGATAGTATCAAGTCTTGACTTACTCTGCTGTATGGCTGTTGTATGAGAGAGTGGGGGAGTATCGAGTCTAGACTCACCTCTGCTGTATGGCTGTTGTATGAGAGAGTGGGGGAGTATCGAGTCTAGACTCACCTCTGCTGTATGGCTGTTGTATGAGAGAGTGGGGGAGTATTGAGTCTAGACTCACCTCTGCTGTATGGCTGTTGTATGGGAGAGTGGGGGAGTATCGAGTCTAGACTCACCTCTGCTGTATGGCTGTTGTATGAGAGAGTGGGGGAGTATCGAGTCTAGACTCACCTCTGCTGTATGGCTGTTGTATGAGAGAGTGGGGGAGTATCGAGTCTAGACTCACCTCTGCTGTATGGCTGTTGCGAGCAATTGTCGCTTGCGTTTGTTCAGTTCTTCCATCTGTTTCTGCTGAGTGTGGAACTTCTGCCACTGGCTCATTCCTCGACTGAATGAACACAAACACATTGACTTCAATAACAACAACTGCTGCTCCACCTCTGCTAGGATCATCTTGAACTCCTCCACACAGTTATTTCATCAGAAACACAATGGTGTTTCAGGAAGTCACACGGTTATGCCTATGATGGGAATTGATGGCCATTTTTCAAACATTTAACAATATCTAGTTCTACATTAAAATAATACATGTCAAGTATATTTTACAGTTTTACTAATCTAACGCAGGATTACCTACAATGAATGTGCTTTAACATTGAGTGAAGTACATGTGGCACTTGCTACACCTATCACACACAAAAACACAATTACTACTTTACCACCACAGTGTACTAACATTATCTGGATGATGCTACACAGATACAGAAGATGGCTTCCTGGAGTATACAAATATGGTAAATGATTTTTATTTTGACGTAAATTCAAAAGTTTTTCGCATTAATCAATTTAATGTAAGTTACATAAAGCATCCCCCCCATCTGATCAGCACTCCTCTCACATAACGTTATGAACGTTATGAACAATCAATTTACGTCCATCTAACATAGAGTATGAACCCCAAAACCAGGTAGAACTTTTAGCCAACACGGAATTTAAAAAAATGGAGGCATTACTTAACTGAAAGTTTGGTGTCTGAAATACAAGCTGTCTAGCAGGAAAATGTTATCATACACCTATATGCTGCTCAGTTATATTTAGATAACTTGCACACAATGAATTATATACCATACAACCTTCCACATACCTAGCTGCCTCCTGTTCATCCAGTTCCTTTGCAGATGTCATGTCGTTACCATTCCTGTTTGTCTCACTGTCACCCTGATGAAAGGTTGTTGTTGGTGTAACTTTGGCTTTCCTCTGATCTCCCCCATCCTTTCCCGTCTCCTTCACTGTCCCTCTTCGCTCACTGTCTCCCCTTGAGCTGGGCAGGCTATCAGTCATACTCTGCTGTGGGGATGGTGGGGCTTGTGACCTTGACAGCATTTGGTCACTGCTAACTGCAGCAGATTGTTGTCTTTGCTCCAGCAAGTGTTGTCGTTTCCGCTGCTGTTGACGCAGTGCTGCTGCATTGTTCACTGTCTGACGCCCCCTACCGCTTGCCCCTGTCAATGTGCCTCCCCCTGGTGCTGGTTTCCGTGCTAATGGTCTCAAAGCGCCATCTGCAATTATAAACTGTGTTGGTATACGTCGGTTTCTGAGGTAGCCACAGTTAACTATTTTGTAGACTCTAATGTATCTTGTACAGGTACAGCAGGACTGTAACAATACTATTGACACTTGTGTGGCAAAATTACCCATAGTACATTCACATGTACTAGGATAACTATATTTTAGTTGGAGCTGCTGGAAATATAGATATGAGAATAAATGTATATATGTTACTATTCTAATTCAAAGCTTAGGTTTGCTCATGCTCCCTATATGTCACATTTCCTACAACTCTCTATCACTCTCGATCCCTACGTTTCCCTCCCTATTTACTGCTTCAAATAATTGTGTTCAACCCACTGGTGTTCCAAACTTTTTTTTACCTGGTGTCTAAATGCCTACTGTATTGCATATGCCTTGGATGGAGAAGAATAAAATCCCACCAATGACTACGGATAGTCCTCCAATATGGGCAACACCTCACTTGGGAGTTGGCACAGTATAATCAGGACATTTTCACCAACTAAGTGGTGTAGTGCCATTCATATATATATAACACACCCAAGAGCATGGTTACGGAATAGGTGCACCAACAATTCTTGATGGCACTCTGGAGAGTTTGGGGCCCCACTTTGGGTTGTTCATAGGCATTTGATTTTTGTTCTATGTACAATAGTATAGTTTAAATGTCCATGACCAAAACTATCCAAAGGCCAAGGCAAGGACATGGTGCAGCAAAGAATTCTAGGTACAATTGGGTGAACAAGGAGAACTGATAATAATGTGCCAAGTTGGGCATTGGACTAAGCATGCCAAAGACAGGACTTCACAAGAAGCAAGTTTATATTCACACTCCCAGTGACTGTCACTGACAGGGTGTCAGGATCAAGTAAATGCCAAAATGGTAAGTGACAGTGTAACTTTTTCACAAAGAACTGTAAATGAATGGAACAGATTACCTGCTGATTGTGTGGGTGCTAGTAGCGTGAATATGTTTAAAAATAAAATCGACACATACCTCAGACGGGCGGGATACACATAGATAAAAAGGTCGGACTCTCGAAAAGCCAAGGGCTTCCTTGTCCACCTGCTACCTAGAGTTAATTCTCTGGGTGGCAATCTTGTTAAACACTGTCGTCCCTGAGAGTAACAAACTTTTGTGGCCCACAAGCAGTACCGGTCATCTAGTTATCAACAACTCACTAGTAACAGAATAATCAACTGAATTAAAAAGTAACATAAAGCACCGAGTGATTGATCACTTCCGAAACTCGACGAAGCCAACTTTGTTTGATTACTCTGTATTATCGCTCACATACATATTCGGATTAATTAGATCGTTTCCGCACTTTGCATAAATACTGTGATGTATAAAATATTGTGGTCAGGTATGGTTGACATTCAGTTTTATAACCACCTTCTCGTGGACACTGTTGCTGTTTCAACCGATTAAGGTCTGCATCGGAAAACCCAGCCCAACCATCCATTATCGTCGTCTGAGGCCGTTGCCACGTCTTCCGGCTATCGGCAGAGCTGTCAATAAACAGTTCTTGCACTTTTAAACAACAATAATTGTGAAACAACAATGCAAAGCAATTTTCTTATAAAAGAAAAATTAAGAAAATCAAATTGCAAGAAGTAGATGCATACCAATTATATTTTATCATTGCCTCTTTTCGCTCCACTCTGCGGAACTTCCGAAGTGCGGAACGCGATTTTTGGTCACGTGACTATGTTGACGAGCGCGCCAATTTGGAAATAAACGTTTTGCGCGATTTCAGTTGTTTATTTTAAGTTTTAGTACAGGTAAATGTGTTTAAACTCACACAGCGCTTTGTCAGGTGCATGTTCATGCAAACGGGTTATGTTAGTAAAACTTAGGAGGCATATGTGGTGAATTTGATCGACACGACGACAGTTTAGACTTTAGTAAGACCTTGTGCTTATCGATGTCGTCATCACTCCGCCTGAGGCTGAACTGAGGCTGAACAGTTACACTTACAACTTACCGTACCTCACCCCTGCAATTAGCAGAACTAGATCACACCATTCCCGCAAATTCCAGCAACTTGTTGCCAGAACCAACACTTTTAAACACAGTTTCTTCCCCCGTACCGTCCCCATCTGAAACTCTCATCCAGTGTAGCACCCTCTCCCACCTGGCTTGTCCTTGAAGTTGAATCTTGATTAGACGATTAGTATCATCCAAGCAGGAGCTCACCTTTCTCTCCCTCCATGACTGAATTCTGTTATCTGTAGCCAGTGTGCGGCAATCAAAATAGGATAGTTGATAATCTAGGGCTCTGTCGGTCCGAGTATATCCTCGATGGCTGCTATAGTTGGCAGTTACCAAATGAGTGGCCAGGATATTCGAACACTGGTTGCCCAACCCCTCTTTCCCTTGTATTAGTACTTTTTCTTCCTTCCTATGTTTTGCGCACACAAACGTCGTCTGATTGTCAACTTTGGCAGTTCAACGTGATGATTGAAGAAGCTACATCAGAGACCACTAGAGGGTGTTCCCGTTAGCTGTCGCAATGTGTGTTCTGTGTCCCGTATTGGGCAACTTTTACTTTGTTATATAGGTGCCAGAACCAGGGGGGCTGAGCCCCCCAATATTTTTGGTAGGGTAGGGGCTGGAGGTAGGATTAGCCTCCCCCCAATATTTAGGGAACGTGGTGCATTTTGGGATACGAGTTGAGGTTTTATGTCGTGTGAACATGTTTTTGGTGAGCCACAGGGGGTGTAAAACACTGTAATTTTAGGTTTCTGGAGAGCCTGAAAGTGGGGTTTTTGGCAAGCTTGCACTAAAGCGGGTGCAGTTGGTGATTTTTATTTAGTCTCAAGGGGGTGCTTCTCAAGGTTTTTGGTGAGTTTCAAAAATGTTGAACACTGCTGCAAAAAATATTCAACAGTTTTTTTATTTACAACACCTCATTCTATGCAATGTTGAAGATATATTTTACATATTGTCATTATTTAATAGTAAAATATATATATATTTAAATTTTTTTGGTAACAAATCCATATTTTCCATTACAATCGCTACGTTCACCCCATAACTGTAAAAAAAACAAAATTGGCTATATATCTGACAATGCATATACTCAAAAAGATAACAAGGAACACATCGGAAAAAATTTCATTGATCTAGCATCATGTATTTGTTATGTGTTTCAGTGTGAAATTATACCATACATGTAGTCAATGTTACACTCAGTATCCTTGAATATATTTCAGTGTCCTAGCTCCTGCAAGCCATGGACTGTGACCTGGTTTGCAACTTTAAAAAATGCAGGAAACGACTGAACACACATGCTTGGGTAAGTTCCAGGTAATAAACTAACTTTTGTGTCATCATATGATGATACAATAATTCTCAATGTTTATATTCAGAGGTAATATACATGCGTGATGTAATTAATGATCTGCATATTAAATTTATTCTCATGGATAATTTTACATGATCGCAAAACTTCCCCAGAAGTGGTTACTTATAGTTTAAGTAGCTCTACGGATTAGGTAAAAAAACAAGTACTTAGCTTGATAATATATGCCAGAAGACTATATATACTGGAGACGCTTTCACAGAGTATCAGATGTTTAATGACAATTACTAAATGCAATGCTCATGTTTTCTACGGATGTGAGTTATGTAGAACTGATGAGTGGAGTATGTAACTTTGAAGAGTCATCAGATAAACCCTTCACTGGTATGAACCTTTAATATAAATCCTTGGGGGTTGCAGATGATGCAAAGCATCATGATCTAACATAAACATTTTCCTGCAGTACAGGATACCTCTGTATATGTTAGCTCGTTCGTAGTTATATACATACAATTATGTTTATGGTCTCTATCAAATTTTTTATAATCACTGCAACAATGTACATTTAGTGTGGAAATGCAACAATACTAATGTAAAATATGTATATTTTGGGTCTTCCTGTGCTAACAGCTGATGCTTTTTCACAGGTGACGTCATGTTCCCGTATCCTTCACTGTTAGTCTCGTTTGTAAAAAGATGAAAAGGCAACAGATAATCAATTATTTTTTGATGTGATCTTATTAAGTATATTTGCTCTCCTATTTGTCTCTGCAGTCTGGCATTGATATCGTTCATCGATTTTGTTACTTTTCTCCTTCCAGCACTGGTCAAGTTTCACTGCCACCCTCACCCCCTATCTCTTGTCACTCACCTCTGTCATTGCATCTCAACTCCCCCCCCATCAATTGCCACTCACTTCCCAATCCCGCCGAATATCTCCACACAGTCCTCCTCTCTTGGTGATCGTCTGACTCTCCTACCTTGAATGCCTCTGCTATCTTTGTTTATTGTTGATCTTCCACTCTCTCCATCTCTCCATCCCGCCTTAACTGGCTCTCGCCAGCTTCCTCCTGCATCTCTCTTTCACATCAACCACTTCCCTCAACTCATCCATTCTTCACTTCTCTACTCTTCACTGCATAAATTCTTCTCACCCAGTTATTTTTTTGTAAACAAACATACTTTGAAGTGAAACTTAGAAACAATGTTATGCTGTTGGTTTTTTGTTTAAAAACCATGCATCAATCTTGTGAGTCTTTGACGGATGAAAGATATATTCTGTGATGACGATGGGTCGAGACAGTTCAACAAGTCCTACACGTGCCCCGCATGTGAGTATCATGTTATTGTCAAGCTATTCTAGTACCAAATGATGTAACATTTACTACTACTAATGTTTGTGTATTTTAAAATGGTGTGTACAATTTTGAGATGGTGCCTTATGTTTAAGGCTTATAAATGCAACAGTCTAAATTTAGCTTCCTCTAATATAATATAGGGCATCTTTATTTTGTATTTGTTTGTATCTGTTTTGCATCTCTGAGTTGGGAAAATAACATGGTCACATGCACGCACGCACGCACGCATGTACACACCACTTTCATATAAATCTAAGAACGATTTTTTTTTTAAACCGTCAAAGTTAATTTACGAAATCATAATTTCAAACACTTTGATGTGAAAAACCATTGTGCTGCCTTGTTAACAGATGTTTACAGATCTTACATTTACAAAACATTTATGACAAGCCATGATTTCAAAGAGGCATGCAGCATTAAATAGCTTATTCAGACTATTTGCTTGATATTGCAAACAACGAATTGTCCAGATCTAAAAAGTATATTGTTAGTATAACTTAAAACAATAACCTGGGACTCAAAATGTCACCAATGTTTAATACTTAAGTATGAGAGATGACATTTGACAGGGTCCCTTGTTGATTGCCAAATTTTGTTAGTTTTTACATGTTATTTGGTTTGACAGGTGAGACAAGTTTGTCTGGCACATACGATATCATTCGGATTGATCTCCAGCAGTCGGAGAAGTACAAAACTGTAAGATATCTTGTCATACAGCCAATTTATGTAGAATAACTATATCCCATACAGACTGAAATAGTATTGGCTGGAAACCACGATCGTGAAAATCAGCAGCAAGAACAACATTCCATTTACAATATTGAAGTTAGGTAATTCCAGAAAGATTGCATACGATTACGTTAACAAAGTTTTGACCACTTTCATGTGATCAAAACTGCCTGGTTAATATGGCACTGGTTCGAATAGTTTAATCAATACATTGTGTCATTTATACAGCATGTTAAGTCAGAGTGCAGTTTTGATTGTTATTGTAATAATAAATAAAAAGTTAGGTTTTAAAGGACGTAGTCTGTTCCTAGTTTTTTTATATACTAACTATGTTGAAGGTATACTGCCCGCCAAATTGTGTTTAATAAGCCCGTAACAACGGTCGAAATTTGAAAGCGCGACCACGGGTGCATGTTCAAATAGTAAACAAACTATCCAGTTTTCAATACAAGCTTTATTGGCAATATGGCTGAGTTGGGCTGAGTTAACTGCAATACCCTTTGATGTTCAACGATGCTCACTTTCCCATGGTCAACACGGCAGACTTCCAGTTAGAAATGACTATGCCCGCTAATTCTGGGTAGACGAACAAACTACGTCCCTTTAATATGACAATCACTTGATTCTGTTGCTTCAGATGGTTCTGGCAGGACAGAAACCAGAGACAGTAATCGACATTGCCTCAAGAGCTCTTGCATTCTGGACATACCAGGTAGGACAGGAATCTGTTTAGCCAAGGTTACTGTTTTAATGTGATGTTCTTAATACTAGAATAATTATACTGAAGATACACTGTCTGCCAGATTGCATTTAATAAGGCTGAAACAAAAACAGCAGATTTATGTTGAATTTAGGTATATTTAGTGGCCTGCAAAATAGCGGTACTTCATCAGAATAGAAATACACAGGCCTGTTAACCGTGAGAATTTGAAGTAAAAATACAGATTTCTATACAGAAAGGAAAAATACGGATTTCAACCAAGAACATTTGGCATGTGTGAACATTGTTGAACATTGTAGATCCATCAAGAGAGAACATACCAGGAGTTTGTTACGACTAAGGGCAAAGAACGAAACATTCAGATGGAGCAGTATTATGAACAGATCCTTGCGAGAACTACTGCAGAGTTGACTAGTATCCTCTCAGCGCATAGATCTGCTGTAATTTAGGGATCTTCTCAGTATGTCGATGTCGATGTCCGATATCAGTCAAAATTACTTTCGCTTGGGGAGGGGAGGCAGTTTCATCTGGCGTTGGACATCAATATTTTATGCTTTGAACCGATTCTGTTAATATGTTGATATCATCATATCAATGTTCACAAACCCTTGTTTGAGCTGGGTGGCAGGGCTGAGGCCAGTTGAAAGTAATTTAGTCTGATATCGCACATCAACGTTCTTAGATAATTAAATATACTTCATTTATCGTTACTTATTTATCATTACTACATATTCTCATTCACTTATTATTTAAAAAAAAGCAATTGGTGAAGAAAGTTGAGACGTGGCGTAAAATAAAAAATGTTTGTGATGGATTTTATGCACCTAATGGTGATGTTTGACAAGCTGGAATTGATCATCCCATATAAACTAACGTAACTTGGTGGTTAAACAAATGTGACTTCAAACTGTCTTGCTTGGTCATCACCCACTTGTGACATTTGTGACTATTTTCCATGATGCTGGATACAGCTTTGAAAACTCAATTAGCAGGTAAGACTTTAATATTACCACCATCTCTACGATGTTATGATGAAGTTTTCTCTGTCGGTGATGTTACATATTGTATCCTACTATGATGTTGAAAACTCTAGTAGTAACAACTGTGACATACATATTATAACATTCCTACAATATTTGTGACCCTCCACCACGAAAAGAGTCGGATTGCACCAACGCTCATTGCGAGATACAGGCCAAAAATGAAGCCAGGGGTGGTCAGGTTGATTTTGGGATTTTAACTGCTGCTAAATTCCACTTTCCACATTCCACTAAGTACATTATTATTAATTAATACATAACTGTTGCATCCTTTTTTAATAAATGTTCTTTTTTATTGAATATATGGTTGTCTTAGATACTATAGTTTCTTGTTATGTATTACAGTATTATTTTCCAAGAGGTTTGGTTGTATATATATATATACACGAATTGATGAATGGATGATGTTGGATCAAAAATGTTTTTGAGTGAGCATGTTTTTTCATCAACCAACAGGAAATAACATGATTATGGGATAATTGATAATAAAACTAATAATGCTCTATGTGAAGTCTTTGCAACTAACTTATCCACAATTTTAATAGAAAAAAGAAAAGAAATGACAAGTCACTGCCGTAAAAGCTTTGCGACTACCCAGTTTTGAATGACCCGCATTACATGTGACTCGCGTTACACATATTCAGTGCCCAATATTATAATCCGTGTAGACTAGATATGGATGTTGTTAATATTATTTAGCTAGGTACATCCTATAAGAAGAGATTTATAGTTGGCCATCTCAAGCTACCAGGGATTTCTTTGTAAAATGCAAAATCCCCAATTTTGTGACTCGCGTTAGATCAATTTCATTACTCAAGTCTAGAAGCATTTCCCCAAAAAACAAGAATAGACTTGCAATTTTTATTTTCAAAATGCATGAGACCAAGGCCTAGAGACATAGTATCAATTAGTCAAACCCAGATTGAATAAGATAATAGGGCTGCAAAGGGCACCTAATTGTTGATGTGTTGGATGAGTGAATTTTGCGAATTCTGTACATAATGTTTGAATGGTACATTTTCACATAATGCAGTGTGCAAACATTGAACACAAATTTTCTCCAACAACTTAAGTTATGTCCCACCATAAAAAAATATTATTCTTTGGAAATTAAATAAAAATATTTTAAGACCTTTTTCCCTGTTTTCATGGAAATGCCCATTAATTGAAGAAAGAAACAATACATTTTTGGATATAGCCAGCCACTTTAAAAATAGGTCATTAATTATTTTATTGATATCACAGGTGGTATTAGTTTTTTCAATTAATTTTTGGGACAAAATATACACAGATGAACATAGAAGTTTGCAAATGTGTGCACTCTAATATAGAGAACAACTATGTGAAATATAATTAATTTATGCAAATTACAAATGGTGGTTTTGAAGGGATATCTTAAAAAACATTAAAATCTTTAAAGTGCGATTTCCCAGAACTGTCTTTTATGTAAATACCAAGTTAAAAACTGTAATTTTGCATAGCATAGAACAAAATAGTTTGTGTTGTTGGAAAGCCCATTTTTCTTCTAATGTGACATCTGTACCTAGAAAATAGTGGTTGGTGCAATCAGGCTCATTTCATAGTGGAAGGTCACATTTATGCCGTCTCTTGATTATGACCAAATTAATACAGTACATGCCTGCCACTTCAACTATATATATTTATCAGACACTAAAATACCAACATATATTTCAGATGGTACTAATCCAGATATTTTCTCCTCAGTAAACTGTAACGGGTAAGACTGAATAAACATGTAATTTGAATTGAATACTTACTTGCTTCAACAGAATATCTGTTCTCACAATGGCCAAACGTTTCAGCAACCAAGAAAGAACTGGAATCTGTGAAGAAGAAATTTGCGGAGGTATCGGAACAACTCATCGATAAAGGGCGAAATTATCAGAAGTTACAGGTTAGTTTTATAGATTTCCAAGTCCACATCTCTGTTAAGATGACTGGGCAGCTATCTGTGGTCATTTTGAATTGTGGTTAAGTTGAATTCTGAGATTGTCCATCTTTTAAATAAACATTTCTAGTATATGCCCCATACAGTATGTACCATTTTCCTCAACTCCATGTAAACTTTGTTTCACATAATATGCAATTTTAAGATAAAACAGTGCAAAAGATGAATATTTATATCTGTGTGCCATATTTGTTACTCCGCTGGCCGGCCATGGTGACCCGTCACACCGGTAATTTGCCAAAAGCATAATTTATCAAATAATACAAAATGCCAGTGACTTGCAGTAGCAAGTTTGATCAAATAAATAAATACTGTTCATGTTGTTGTACATTCAATTTCTTAAAAAACAGCTAAAATGGTAGTTTACTGAGAATGCAACTTCAACAAGGGAGGTTGCCTGTCTGCTTTTTGTCTAGAATCTTGTTATACAGTAAAAACTACGTTTTCTAACATATTTAGTGCGCAATCTGAAACAACTTTGGGATTTAACAGTTTAGAGCTTACGAAAGATTAAAGCATTTCCACTCAAATCCCAGAATATCGAGCTCGTATAATTCTAAGGAAGGTTGTGACCTGACAGGGTGGCATATCAAGTGATATACATATTGTTTTGGGTTTATTAAGCACTTCAGTGACGCAGTGGTATGAGCATCAGATTCTCATTCGACACATTCTAGGTTTTAATCCCCCTGGTCCCACTTCGAACCTTGGGCAAGTTAGTTCACTCTACAGGGCTCCAGTTCACTTGGCTGTATGATTGAGTACCTGGCAATAGACAGTGGTTGATATTTATCTATGAATAGTCTTCGCTCACTAATTAATGTGTAGCTGAATGCTTCCCACGGAAATTGAAGTGGTGTTAGATTGAACAGGTCTGGCAGAGAATAATGTGTAGAGTGCTTTAAGCATTCCTAAGGAGTGGATCCAGCGCTATTTAAAACGTACCTTTGCTATCAGTAGCACTGTAAGTCTGTTTGCTTCTGTGGAAAGTTAGCTGTTAATAACGTTTGTGTAGATAGATGTACGTGTACCTGTAGCATTGTATGTAGATGCTGTACGATGGATTGAGAAGAAAGTGCATCACTCCATTAACTTTTGACATCGGAGACGTCCCAGTCCACATGAGGAACCCGAGCAACTTTGACCTGCCTCTCAACACGAGAGACAGTAAGTCTGACGTCTACTTCCGCAGGATGGGTATTTAGCTAGTAACAATAATTCTGAACTCGAAGGCCATGTTTAGACATATACGCAGATGAAAACCAAGCTTTTGCGAGATAAACTGTGTCTAAAGTGTAAACGAATTCTACTTCGACCTGGTAGTTCTGTTCTCACTGAATTTAACGCAAGAGCCTAATTTAGAGATGAGGAAATCATATGTAATGTTCTATAATAAAATTGCCAAGGTAGTTCAATTCACATACACTGTAGCCTTACTATTAAGGTCACCATTGCGACTGGGCAAGTGGTGAATTGCAAATTGACTATATTAGCGGGAGTAGTTTCCTATACTTTACTGTATATGGAAACAATTTGGAACTTTTGTAGGGTGAGCTTCACTGCAAAGTGACTATCATTGAGGTGACCATAAAGTAAAGATTCCACTATATTTCAGTCTGTAAATTGTTATTCTTTACCATTACCAGATTTTGAAAATATTGTCAAAACAAGACTGAAATTTAAGAGAATTGTTCTGAATACAGCCACTAATTTTGTATGGTCGGCTTCTCAGATATAAGCATGATGGTTTGTTGTAGGTATCCTGCGGAGAGACAGCAATATCAGTGTAACGACTACAGTTCCTCAGTCACCTGCTGAAAGTAAATTTTATTTATATTTATAACTATTACTCATAAATGAAAAATGAGGTACCAAGTCTGATTATTTAAATGCTGCCGTTTCATCCATGTGGCATCCATGTCTCATTATGTGATTTCCTGTGTTGGAGGAGAGTTTGTGTTGCATCCTGGACCAACACCGATACCACCAGTGGTGACACCTGATGGAAGCGCTGCACCCCAGAGCAGGTTTCAGCTACACATCGAGACTCCCAACAGGGCCATGACTAGGCCACAGTAGACTGGGCCATTTCTAGGCCACAATAGACTGGGCCGTGACTAGGCCACACCAGACTGTGCCATTTTTAGGCCACAGTAGACTGGGCCATGACTAAGCCATAGTAGACAATTGATGCACATCCCTATTCCTCAGAATTGAGCCTTGTTAGAGTTCAGATCTTTATTTTGTGTTTCTATTTGTTGTTTCCATATGTTAAGCCTGTTGACTAAGTTGCCTGTTCTGGCTTATATAATTGTCACTCATTCGCAATAAGTTAATTTTGTTGTATTTAATTTAAAAAAAAAATGTTTTGACACTACATCACTTAAGTCTACATCCTTCAATGCTGAATGTAGGTGCCAAGGTTTGAGATTGCCATTTTGAAAGTTTGCATGTGAAAAACGAAGGGTAATTTCAAACCATAGCAAGAAAGACACATAAGTGACATTAATTAAATGTAAAATTCTAGAGCAGGGTTATGTATGCAAAAAGGACAATCTGAAACCATGACACCAGCTTAATAGCGACAATAAAACAAACTTTACTGAACATTTATCTAAACACTTGTTAAAGACTGCCTTAAAGAACGCGTTCACTTGCGCTCCCATCAAGGAGTTTAACTCGCTTCCTCGTAATCCACAGCTGATTCGACCGTTACGTAGAAAGGCCCCTCGTTGTGATATTCCCGCAGCTTCATCATGTAGACGCGACCAAACACACCAAGTGTCGTCGGTGCATTGACCAGTGTCCGAACCACTTTATACTTGGCCTCCTTTCCCTCCTTTGTTTTCTCTGTCGATCGGTCGAGTAAGAACTCTTTGAAGCCGGCATAATTGTTCATGAGCCTCTGTGCCCAGGGTTGGCTGGCGAGGACGTCAAATAATTTGAGGTTGGCCGTGCGGATCTCGACGAATGGTTGTTGTGCAAGATTCATGTGGATGCTCATTGGGTCGCTGGAGATATGGTAGAACCACGACTCGGTCGTTGAAAGTAGTTCCGTTGTTTGTTCCGACACCTGGCAGAAAATGTGACATCTCGGTAAATCAATAATGCAGCAAATAAAAACATCTTAACTGGTTCATTTGCATATTTAGGATCTTGTATGGGGGGGCTAAGGTAGTCAGTAATATATAAAAAATGGGCCAAGTGGCCCTGAAGTCCTTTGGACTAATACGTCTATATGTGACCCTGGCTGACCAAATGAGTGATAAGTCGGAAAAATTGTAACATTGTTTTCTTACATCCTTGTAAAGGTTTGGTAGGGTGCTTTACACGGTTTTTAAAAATATGACTGCTACAAAAATTGGCGAAGTTATGGAGCATTGAACATGGTAGGAGTCAAAAAGTGAAAATGAAGAAAACGGCTGTTGAAGTTTTACGTGATATATGCAAATGGATTGCATGGAAATATTTTGTGCACAACATTCAAATGTGGCACACAGTATGTAATATGTATGTTATGTTGCAATGATACACTGGAAGTACAAATGTGCTGCTACAAAGACTTATCAAGTTATGCCAGATTATGTTTTTATGTATAAAACTAAGAGGACAGATTATTTGAGAGCAAAAGGTAGACTCGCTGTTTGACACAGTTTAAAACCTACAGGCAACTGTCCAGTTTAACAGGAGTCTATCAAACAACCAAAGGACTAAAAATGGCTACCGTCTACTGATTATATTACTGAATGAAACGTTCTGTTACAATATAAAATCAACACCAGAAATGTCAAAAAACACCAACGTCTCACAAATATGTGTTGCCCATGTTATCAAGGTAGCTTAACGGAAAACAATCTGAAAATCCGCGCGATGCCGACGTTCATTTTGACGAACACAACTCGATTTTCTTCCAAATAAACTCTTAATTCACAAACTGCTTTCGCAAGATGGCGAAAGCACATGTATTCTTGACCTTTATAGAATCTAGGTCACCAATTTGACCTGGCTAATTAGTGTAAAAGAAGGATCTGATTGCAGTAAACGAGACTTATGGGTAGCCACTACCTGAAAACGCTCATATAACCAATATGCCGTATCTCTGTTAATACTGAACATATAACCACATTTGGAGCACTGATTAGAAAATGATTGGTATATGTTGTGAAATATTGGCTCATTTGGTTGTACCTTACTATGGCAATGAATGTCTCAAGTCGGATGGATTTTCACATCCTTGAAAATTATTCTAAGCTAACAACTGTATGTGTGATCCCGCAACTATCAAGAATCAATATGCTCCTCGTTAGATAAGGTGGTTTTGGGCAGGGATAACTCACTTCAGTGACTGTTGTTCAGTTTCCGGGTAGTGGCTACCCTTAAGAGAAGCAAGATTTGTGGACGGTTTTGGTATGATTGTGCAGTAATGAGTTATGAGCCAAGATTGAATAAATAAATGCGTATCTAAAGCTTTTCAACCACTACATTCCTTTTTTGTTACTAATAAAACTGCTAGAGAGGAGTTGGTATAAATAGAGAGGTCGTCTATGAAAGAAAGGTTCTGCCATATGCTAATGATATATTCCACAAGTCCGTGTGAATTAGACTGACCGGTCGACACTTACGTCAAGATGTAGGAGGTTGGAGAGGGCTACGAGGAAGCGAATCCTCCTCTGTGAGGCTGCGTCTGATAACAACACCTGGCCGATCTTCTTACACACCTCGTTGATCTGGTGGTCTAAACACAATAACAACTAGCTTACACTCATCCATTGAAGCAACATACCAACAGCAATTATTACCATTACGGTATTTTTAACTTATACTCATTCCTGCTGACCATGTCATTTCTGCTGTTGTCTATGGCAGCATTGTATGAAGTAAATAATAACTTTTCGATAAATCAATCGTAAATCCATGGTGGTGCCTCCTCAAAAGGGCTGACCACCGAAAAATGTAATAACTGTCTTTGTGCTTTTTGAAATACATCGGCAATTTGTTGAAGAAGCCAGTGGTCCAATGCGAAATAACGATGAAATGAGTGGACTTCAGCACCTGAGATCAACTAATGCCATCACATAATTGTTACCGTCTGGGATATAATATCAAAATCGCCATCAAAATCGTTGAAACTATGTGTAACTTGACGAGATGTTTGTAAGGTTGGTCTCTTGTGTTGAGTATACTGTGTTTTACAAACTATCAATATTAACACGTCTTACATTAACTACATGGTTTATCCATCAAGAGAAATACCAAGTGATCATCGTCGACAAACTTGAGAACACAACCACATTGTCCAAGCAAAGAACTACGAAACACTCACTGTGTTTGGCGAGGGCGTGTTTGCCTTCCACTGTGTGACCAATGAAGCCGACTGTCTCGACGGCGATGTTCTGTAGACTTGCATCGCTGTCGTTCTCCACCAGGGTGAGGAGGGTGGAGAGGAAGCGTGGGAATCGCTCACATACCTTACGGGGGTGACGATGACCCACACGACCAAAGAACTTCAACAAACCTGGCGCAGAGAAACACCATTGTACTCCTTAACAACCAGTGACAAGCTTCTTGTGATTAGAACAAGAAGTTTATTTTGACCCCAAAACATATCGGGTATATACATTTACACAAATAAAATAGATACGCATACATAATAATGTGTGTATGTACCATTTTTGAAACCAGTATAGTAATTAATTAACAGAAAATTACTTTTTAATTTTATGATAAATAAAGATGGGGGTCAGTGGCTCCGATTAAGACATTGTCGCTATCATAGGAGCCACCGCAGTTATAACAAATAATAAAAAAAAATATATGATGGCCTTTTAAGTTATGTGTCTATCTAAATTATACAATCGTGTGAATTATATGCGGCAGTAAATGTTCTTTATAGCGATTGATATAATAAAAACTATGTATGTAAACTAAAATAAACTTCTTGTGATTAGCCTATCACTCTGTATTAGCCACATGTATGCAGTTAGAGTATTATCAGGCTTGGTTTTCAGAGTGAACGAAATTGCCCAATTTTTGAAATAGCGGTCAGTAGTAGGATTCGAATCCCAGTTCCCAAACTTATTTCATTAACATCAATCATTTGTTTATTTTTAAGACAGGAGGTTTTCTATATATTTTGATATATTAAAGAAATAAATACAGAAAATGTCATTACAGTTCTAAAACCATAAACAATTTACCAATTCTAGAAATAATAAATAAAAAACAATTGACCATTAAAATATGAACACATGCAGGCGAGTAGATTTGAAAACGTTGACCACTAAATATATATTTCCTGACAAGTTTTAACAAACGTCAACTGAAGCCTCATGAACGATTCTACAGTACCTGGCAGCAGGAAGTGCATCATGGGATCGCTGTCGACGTTCTCCATCATGCCTTCGAGGGTGTGTACAACGCCCTGTCGCTCGAGGTACTGCAGTCCGTGCAGACTGACCGCCATCTTACTGAGCATGTCAACACAGTTGAGTTGGATGAGGACATCGTTCTTGTGAAGGTCATTGATGAGGCGCTGAAGGAGGCCCGCAGCCGTGCAGCAGTTCAACGCCTCATGACCCAGCGAACACACATCAACAACCCACTGTGGCGGACGAATAAATAACAGTGTTTATTATATATATTTTATTAACCTTAAAAGGAGGCATTTCTCATTGATTAATTAATATAACGTTCTTCAGACTATAATATTTACATTGTTATGAGCTGCCTGCCAAATTGTGTTTTGTAAGCCCATAACAACATTCACAATTTGGAAGAGACCCCCCAATGACCGGAGCATGTTCAAATAGTAAACAAAACATCTTGTTTCAAAACAAACATTATTGGCAATATTGCCGAGCTGGGCTGAGTTAACTAAAATACCCTTTGATGTTCAACAATTTCCCACATTCAACACGGCAGACTTACTGTTACAAATTACTACGCCGACTAATTCTTTGTACAGGAACAGACGGGCTCCCTTTAATATAATATAGCCATTTGTTTATTTTTGCATTCAAAACAATATAATGTATTTTAGTTATTAATTTTTTTATTTTTTAATCTAAATAATTTATATTATTTAAATATATATGTATTATTCTTATGATTATTTATACAGAAATAAAAAAAATTCTACAATATTCTTTATTCTAGCTTTCATTCTTTCTTGCATTATTCAACAAATTTATACGGTTCTATCATTTCAAATGATACTCCACTGGCAATGAGTGATCAATGAAGTTTACATGGTTTACTTTTCACCAACTAACAATTTGAGGTCCCTGATATGGCAAAATTAATTTGAAATGAGAAAAGCGAAAAAATGTAATTGATGAGGCACATTTAATGAACCAGAGATATACAGTTGAAGTAAAATATGACTTACCTCAAATATCCTGTAGGCGACAATGTCCCCCTGTTGTAGGACGTGGTTGAACTGGTCAATGACGGGAGAGTGGAACAGAATCTCCAGACCCTCCGGGGTTGTTGCTAGGTTACAGAGAAAGTGATAACAAAGTTATAAAAATACTACATCATCTTATGACCAGTGCTTGCATTATAGATGTTGACATTGTGTAGCTTTATTCAATTTTCAGTTGACCTTACAGTGTGTAAGTTTGCAGCAAACTCTGTCATGTGACTATTGTGTTACGTTATAACTGCATCTAAAGAATGTTAAGGGGTCACACTCTTTGTGAAATGTCATCTTTTTATTAACTGTCATCTTAAAAACTACTCATCCTCTCTTGACTTTCTGTTTAGTGTTACTGTGTATTATATCTGTATGAAAAAAGCTACAGGATATACAATAACTAGACATGATGGTTACCATGGTAAAAGAAATTCTTTAAAAAATCTGATGAGGTGGTTTTGTAGAATGCCCGATGGAATATTTATATATTTTTAAAATGTATTCTAATAAATAATATGTTTAGAAGTGCAATGAAGTAGTTGGGTTTAATTAAGATTTATAGTTTTAATAAAAATTACATTAAATATTTATTAATAAATAAACAAAATATATAATAAAATAATATGTTATAAAAAGTTATATTTTTATTCAGCCAAACTACTTTAATTAATAAGGCTATTTTGTGACAGTCTCATGTATGGCTGACTTGGATGGGTTCTACTGTATCCGGCCGGTAATGAGACTAATTACCAAGAATTGCGAGTATCTGGGCAGACTTCTGGACGATATCAAGACTCTCCGAAGCGAGTATATTCACCATGACGGTGATGACGTCAACGTGCTGCAACACCTGCTGACTGCTCGCCTGGGCCCCTCGCAACAACTATAAAAAATTATAATGTATATAAAGATCTGTATTTCATATATTCAATCACGCCGACTAACAAATCAACTGGTCTATTTATATAACTGCTCCACTAAGACAACTACGAAACATACAGAGCACTGTAAAAACCCTTGGAATGTCTAATATATTGACATTAATTACAAATGTTCCTTTCGTATATCTATTCTATCAAAACAGGAATGGCACTGTAAAGAAATTGCCATGAACCATACATGATAAATATTAACAAAATGTTGCACTGTGAATAAATATAAATACATTATTGGACATTTGAAACACCTCTACGTACAAAATATCCTACATTTTTTCATTAATCAAACTGAAATTCAAGGGTATTACCACGCAATTTAGATACTGATGTTTATTTATAAAATTTTAAGAGAAATCCCACATGTTTTCACAAAAATAGTAAAAAATATATATAATATTGACAAATCTGTGGTCACAGCTCCAGAAATAACTTTAGAAATGGGGAGAACTTGTTTCTTTACAACCAAAGCATAGTCAGAGAAGACCACGTCAAACTGGTCCAAAACTACTTGTGTCTGAATTTGGAATAACGGGTCTTAAATTTGAAAAGATATGCAGCATAAGCACTATAGGCCGATTTCATGAAGCCTACTTAGTGTTGCACATTTGCATAAACTCCTACGTTTGCGTATTAAAAACATGTGATTTACCAAGACAATCATCTTAGTGCAAAGTAAACATTCTTAGCTGCTCATGTGACACTTTTTGGAACCTGTGTTTTGGATGATTAACTGGTTGAGAGACAGACACTAGAGGTCGGTTTCATGAAGCCTACTTAGCATTGCACATTTGCATAAACTTCTGTTTGCTTTTTAAAAACATGTGATTTGCTATGACAATAAACTTAGTGCTACGTAAACGTTCTTAGCCGCTCATGTGAGACTTTTTGAAACATGTCTTTTGAATGATTAGTTGTCTAATCTACCTGGTTAAGAGTGAGACGTTGTACAGTGTCCGAGGGGTGACTCAGACCGAGCAAAAACTCCCTGTGGAAGGTGTTCACCACACTGACGGTGTCTGAGGCTGACAACAACTTGTCGAGAACATCACAACATGCGTTGATCTGCTCACTGAAAAACAACAGTAACATTTATTTTAGAAAAGAGCTATATCCACAAATAGTTGCAGTGCTGTACATAAAATTAATATATAAATAGAAAAACTTATGTAAAAATTAATATGCAAAAAATACAAAACAAATCTAAATGTTCATAAGCATAAATATATTAAGATAGCAAAGTTGTATAAACATGAGTAGATTAATGCACCGAAATTGTTAATATTATAGTCTTGCCTTAGGCCTTAGCCTAGCCCTAGACATGGCTGCTGATTTTGTTTTCAGGCTTAGCCTTAGGCCTTAGCCCGCTAAGCCTTAGGTTTAGCCGTTTTGGCACTTGTCTAGTATACAGGCCCACCTTGATTTCACCATTATAGCCAAGTGCTTGCCTAAATGGTATGCCTCATTGTGTTACATCCATCATTCAACATCGTCCCAGGTATATTTATGTTTACAAATATTGTGCCTTAGCCTAATTTTAACTGACTTAGTGGACTTTTGAGGCCCAAATAGCAACCCGATTTGTGCTAGTCCGTGCTGCTGCAGCCGTGCTTTACCGCACCGCGTGCACGAAATGAGCGATATAAGCTATAATATAATAGCATACGTTGATGCAAACCGGGACGCTATTTAAGCCACAAAATTGCACTAAGACACAATATTTTTAAACCTAAATATGCTAGGATGATATTGAATGATGGAACTATTGCACTGTGGTATAAAATTTAGGCAAAAATATGGTTACATTATAATGCCGTCCAAATCAAGGTGGGCCCGGATACTAGAAGTTGTGACAAATTAGATACTGGCATATCCGCCTGGGGCGCCACCATCCAAAGTAACACATCCAGCAACTGAATTTTGTTTTGTACAACTCTGCTATGTAGCGCCTCTGTTATTCACGTGAAACCAGAATAGTTCCGCCAGATAATCATGTAAGTTTCAACAAATGTCAGCCTTTGTAAAACCAATCGCTATTCAAGTTTTATATCAAAAGCCAAAATTTGATGCTAAGAAGCCAAAAAAAGCATTTTTAATGGCAATAAAGGAATTTGTCAGCATGTTTTTTCCTGGATTGAACAACCTCATTTTCATAAATTAAAACGCGAAGTCATATGTTGGCCCGCAAAATGGGTATGCCTACAAAATTATGGCAACCATAAGGGGGCGCTGCAGCATTTGCAAACGCAATCTAGAATTGATGTTTATAACTTATTAAACAATTGTAAATATTATGTTAATTGCTTTGTAGTCCTCTGTGTATAAACTAGTTTTTCTCACAGATACAGTTTTTCAAGTTGCTTATCCTAACTTTGTGCACAATTGCACAATTTTGTGCAACTCAGTATCCAATTACAAGTGAAATGTTTAACTTTTTAAAGTTATTAATGTAAAGCCATGCTGTTGCAGGTTCACATACCAAATGACACTTAAACAGTTGGAGTTACTGTCATAAAATAAGACTAGTTTAATTATATTGAAGGGTGTGGTCACATAATGGTTTCCATCACAATTCCATGGAAACTAAAATTCTGAATGATAAATTTGTTTCCTTAAGTTTTGATATGCTGAAGTGATTGGCCACCCTAAAAAATCCATAAACACCAAGTTTTATTAAAATCTGACTATGCGTAAAAAAATTCAGAATGTCAGAATTGGTGCTTAAATTATGCAGTATTATCCAGACATGGGGTCAAATACATTTTAAAGTATTTAAATGCAAATACTTTTGACATTTCAAATGCAAATTCAAATACATTTTGTTTATGTCAAATACAAATACTTTTCAAAAGTATTTCAAATACTTTTCTAATTCTCTTGACATCCTTGTGCCCATGCAGTAAATAATGACAAAAAAAGATCTATACTTGACCATTGTTTATCCAGAATTAAGGGAGTCCATTGAGTCAATAGTACCAAGCTCTAATTTGTCACACATTGTTATTTTTTCCCCTGTGACAGGTTAATCCTGTTTTCAATTTCCTGTACCCACTGATGCACTAAACTATGACACTGTCTTTAAATAAAATTAGATTACGCCACACACTATCAATTAAATGCTTGCTAACCTTACACTGTGGCAGGCCAGCTGATACACTGATCATCCATCTGACAATGACCCAAGTTAAAGCTGAGTTAATGATCAAAGCATCCAACTGGCTGCAGTTGGTCAGCTAATAAAAGAGCTATAGGGAGGCCAGTTTTATCTCAGTGAATGTCATGCCTCGGTGATCACATAAGTAACATGAGTGACCTGTATCAACTGCTTAGACCAAGCAACAATTTAATTAAGCACAGCAGTGATAACAGTTTTCATTGAGAGAATTAAATGCTATAAGTATTTGAAAAGTATTTGATTTATCAAATACTTTTTAAATGTATTTAAATGCAAATATTTTTGGCTCCAAATTTTCCAAATGCAAATACTGGATCAGTCGCATTTAAATGCATTTAAATGCAAATGCATTTACATTTCACCCCATGTTTGGTATTAGCACAGTAACCGGTGAGACTAAGAACTAAAGAATGAATAGTCAACATTTAAAAAAAAGTCATATCTCCCTTAAAAATTAAGTTTAAGTGAAAATTCAAATTGCATAATATTTGGAATTCAAAACCCTATCATTAGATACTTAGATATAATTAATCTGGGAATTATGAATTATTTAGGTAGGTCCCTAGACCTAGTCTAGACAAGTGCCGCCAATGTTTACATTTTCTTATTTTATTTAAGCTGCATCACATTCACCATGTTGCATATAATGACAATAATGCGGCAATGCTCCAGAGTGGCATTGTGCATTTATATGAAAGAAGTAAAGTTATTAACTACTGCGATGACAGTGCATTTTGAACAATCCCCTGATATCGCTCACAACCACACACCTGTCCGTTGTGTCGAGGCAGTCGAAGATAACGTTGAATGACACGTTGCGCACTGATTCACGAACATTGTTAGGGTTCATGGAATTTACTACCAGTTTGATGTTGCCAAGCACATCGATTTTATTTTCAGAATTTGGTAATGCGTCGAGTAAAGTTGACAGACTCGTCGGTACCGCCATGTTGAACGATTGATTATCTGAATGTGGCGCAGATTGAATAGCAGTGACAGCGCTTTCACCAGCATAACGCGTATACTCACGTCTGGAATATTCGGGGCAGGTCAAAATTCGTGGTACTAAAATCTTGTGTCCTAACGCTCTTGGCCTATTTTAATACACTGCGTGGTCTCGCACTGATTCACGTGACACGCGAACTATTTACACAGCATAGATAGGACCCACGAATTTTGACGCAGGCGTCTTCGACGAGATTTGAATTTCGCCGGTATATTTTCGTAAGTACTTCGCTCAAAACAACTTTTGTAACAGCTTGTTTGCAGAAATTGGAAGAAATGTGTGTTAAAGATTTTGCAAATACATATCTTACAGAAGAATTTGGTCAGGTTTTAGTAAAAATAGCAAAACACGATTGGACCCACGAATATTGCCCATGCCAGTATACACAAATATTCGGGCACGTGTAGAATTATGGCTTACTTCGATTTCGCCTGTATAACTATATTTTTCCTAAATTTAATACCTCATTGCATCTATTCAATCATTCCACATCATCGCAGATGTGTATGTCAGTAAAACTGTTGTTGGTCCTCTTGCAATAAGTTCTTTTGTGCCATCAAACGTTCCGCAGAACCGATTTTTTCACCAGCCTTTAGGTAGACCTACCTAGACCATCATAAATTTCGTCTTCGTGCATACTTTGTGAGATATATCAAATTTAAATGACAAAA
Source organism: Escarpia spicata (assembly GCA_963995525.1). Lineage (NCBI taxonomy): Eukaryota > Metazoa > Annelida > Polychaeta > Sabellida > Siboglinidae > Escarpia > Escarpia spicata. The sequence goes on from OZ023217.1 coordinate 20,044,807, forward strand.
TGGCAACAAGTGCTTGTTCTATCGATCCTTTTCTCGTTGCGACTCTTGCAAAAAATACAAAAGATATTGCAATAATGACATTTTAAAAACTAGACACGTTAATAGGCCTACAACTTTTGGGAAAATGCGCTTCTCACTACTGTTGGTTCAAACAGTGGTACAAATTGATGCCACATCCGTTGCATTTTTGCACCGGATAGGGTCTATGCTGGGGATCGACAACCTCTGGTCCGCGGGCCAAATGCGGCCCGCGGACTAAAACGAGATTCCACACAATGCGGCCCGGAAGATGACAATAATATACAAATACATATACTTCCGTGGGCGGAAGAACAAGAGGAGTTGTTTCGCTGATTGGAATGGTTCGACGCCATGCAGGTCTCAGTGCGAATCTCTTCAGGCACACTGCATTATCTATCACATAAGAAAGCCTGTGTAGCAAATCGGTGAAAATGCAAAAGACACTGAACGCCGTCGTGGAGCCGTGAAGTACATTCGTACTCGTGACCTAAACCTCCAGCTGTTCAAGCACCTTCTTGCAGAGATGAATGCGCAATATCAAGACCTCCCGTACTACTGCGACGTGCGCTGGCTGAGTCTAGTTGCCATGCAGGGTCGCGTGCACGAACTGAGATATGGAATTAACTTGTTCGTGGAACAGACGTTTTCAGAGTAAAGACGTACCGAAAACATAGTTAATATGCGTTAATATATATATATATATATATATATACATACAGGCATTGTAGTTAATATGCGTTAAAGTTACCCATTTTGGCGATGTATAAATAAACATGTGTGGTAGTTTAAGGACCTGTTCCGCCCGACAAGTGCATTTGGTTGCAATATATATATATATATATATATATATATATATATATATACGCACAGTTACATAATGTACCGATTTCCACTAAGATTGGGCTAGTGATAACTAATATTAAGAAATAAATGTGTGGCCCGCTGACCCAACCCTAGTCATTTATTTGGCCCTCCATTCAAAAAGCTTGCCGGCCCCTGGTCTATGCCAAAAACAAAATCTAATGTGGATAGAATTAAAATAAGTTTTGTTGATCGTTAATTGAGATGTAGTGTAGCTTTCATGAGAAATAATAATTAAATTATATATCCGAAGTACAGTCACTGCTTCTGTAAAATTCTTCAGAGTTAACTTCGAAAGTTAGGCAACGGAGATTATTCATGCTATAGGACACTCTAAATATTGGCGTACTGCTGGTTTCCCGCTGCTGCACAATAACTTATATTCACACACGCACGCGCGTAGACAGTGCCCCCACCCACACACATTTATGCGCGCACACGCGCACGCACGCACTCACACACATACACGTATAACTTATGGTATGGCACCCCACAGATTGGCGTCTTTGAGCATTTTGAAGTTAGAATGTTGAGCGTAATCTATGTTACTCGTCATGTCCATTTTGTGAGGCTTTTGTAAACGTTACTATCACCAACCGTTTCAATATGGCAAAAATCATCATTATCATGTTTTATATAGTCTACAACTCCAGACAGTGGCGATTGCAGACGATGTGACGACACATTAGCCCTATATTGTTAATGTGTACGTATTAATCAGAGAGTTTTCGGTTTTCGGTGTTTGTTCACTCAGTGTCTAGTTCAGGTTCCGGAAGAAACCGGACGTCAACGAGACGACCGATCAACGAACGGCGAATGGCAACTGAAACCCCGACCACGCACTCCGACCGACGATCTCCGATCGTCCCTCGTCGGCACCACCCGCTAGGCGCGTTCACGCACCGATGACCGTCATCATCAGCGATACAGCACGTGCACGTGTAGGCCCTACTGAAACAATATGTCCGTCAACGTCGACCAAGATGCAGTCGTTTCGACCGGAATACACAACATGGATTCACGCGAGGCTCCAACCAGCCAATGTCAATCGAGAATAGTGTCGCTGGTGCCATTGCCAGACTACGTGTACGCAGATCAAGATTCGCATGCTCCGATCGGCTAACGACCGAAACTTCCATCGTGTACGAAAAAAAATGAATATTTCTAGCGATCTGTGATTGTGATCGCAAACCCGTAAACGCCAATGTTCAAGCTATTATATAAGTAATACTAAAATATAATTGGAACATATGTGATGAACAGCACAACGCCATAGTGCAAGAACTTGTGAAATGAGTAGAGGATTAACTAAAAATGATTTACAACAGAGCACTATTTTGAGTGACCATTTTTGTAAATTAGATTAGTCACCTGATGGTTTCGTAACTCCAACAACCGACCCCGATCGCGCAGCACGATCGGGGTAGGTAATGGACCCGATATTGGGACTAATTGCGGACAAAGGGCCTATACATGAACAATAACATAACGTGGATTATGATCGTGTCGTTTGTATTTGTGCAGTTAATAAAGTTTCTGCTCCATTACCCTTGAATAAAGTTGTTGATGTTCTATCTTTGGTAATGTTCTAACTTCCATTTATATTACTGATGTCATAACTTGGTTCCATTTTCCCCATTAACCTAGGCTCCCATACTACCATAATTCCATATAGCAGCTAGGCATATATAGCAAATATTTATTAGTTCCTTTAATCGGTTCATAGTCTACATTTGAATAAATTTGAAATTAGTCTGAACCCCCTCACACACCCCCGGAAAGACGTTATCTTAAGAGAATGCAAATTCCACTCTATATAGATTAGAAGAATCGCTGACTTAGCTCGACCCGTGTAGTTAGTTTGGCGGAAAAACGGGTGTTGTTTCGAGCAGGAGGTCGTTTTTGAAGAAAAAAAAGGAGTTCGTAAAATGGATTCCGACGAAAGGGAGGTAAAAACGCTAAATTGATTGTCGTCATAATTTGTTTAAAATAAACTTATGAAACCGGCCCTGATTGGCAGGCATTAAAAATGGAAAGCGCCTAGACTTATGCATTTTGGAATATATCCATAACATCGTCTCTCCTCCCGGTTGTGGTGAGAAATCAACGAAGTCCAGGTGGATCATTTGCGGGCGACCCAGAAGATTTGAAGATTTTCCACCAGACCTTTATCACCACTTCACTGACGTCACTCCGCCGTTGCGCTGTCGGAATGGAAGGCGGGGGAAGGAGCATAGGCGGATCCAGGAGGGCCAGGGGGCCACGTGCCCCCCAGACCTTTAGAATTTGGCTTGCCCCCAGACTGGACCCCCGTTACCGTGCCTCCTAGACCTTTGGAATGTGCCCCCGTTTAGGTTACGATAAGCTAGCTGAAGTTACGGTGACACGGCGGAACAAATCAACAGCACCCCCCCCCCCCTCCCGTCTACCGCGATGTCATAAGTCGAGTCAGACGAGCCAGCGGAGAAGCTGAAGAGGAGCTGAAGATTCGGCGGCGATCCGCCTAAGCATGATATTTGAAAAGTATTATTAGAAATTCTTGAAGTTGTACACGCGCTCGCAGCTAGTTCAGCCATTCCGGTCACGAACGCAGTTAAGCCATATCTATTCACGTTGAAATCTCGATTGGAACGCGACTATTGTTGCCATGGGAATGAGTTAAGTGGGAAATGAAACTTTCGAATTGATTTATGAATAAATTATTTCATTTCATTGTTTACTAATATCCTGCAAGCTTACAGTCTGCGACAAACAGTCTCACCTAAACTTTAAGCCCGCCTTGAATGCGTGTTAACAAAGAAAACGGATGAATTAATGTGTTGAACGGGAGTCGATTGGCGACGTCCGGGCGATAATAGAGGGTCATTAGACGTAGATGTGTCATTTATAACAACACAACCGTGCCCCTGCGTTAAAAATATCCGGTGTGTATTTATTTAATAAAATGGAGACTGCAAATCCAATCCGCATTGTTCCAAGTGGGAAGGTGTACCGGCAAATGTTTGATGCTGAGGTAAGTTTCATATATTAGATATATTAGACTAGTCACTGACTGTATGACTGTCTGTGACTGTGAGTGTGAACAGTCCGTTTCCACAGGTACATCAAAGGCATCCAATGCAATGTTATTGTGTCACACAGACTCATTTATTTGCGTTGTATATAATATGATCCAGGTATAAGTTGCCGCACCAAGATAGTGTTCAGTTTAAACCACGCTCTTCCAACATTCATTATACTTTTCCCCCGGAGAATCAGTTCATGCAAGCACCCTTCTTGTAGTCACCATCTGATATTCACAAGCCCCACCCACAAATCGTTGAAACAACATGTAACTTGTGCGAGTTCACTACCAGTAGGGCTACTAGCTTGTCTACATTGTTTTAATTAATAAATACATTGTTTAAATTCACAAGCTGTTGACTTTTTTCACAAACAGAAAATGTTTCTTAAAATTTTGTAAGGAGTATTCTATGTTGAATAATTTAATTTCAGTATAATTTTATAAACAACCACAGTAATTATAAATTGACCTACCCAGTACATCACTGTTTGCCTATGTCACAATCAGAATGATGCGTATGACCTCCGTCAGGCGTTGCTTTGTCAACAATGTGTTAAGTAATAACACTTTTATGTGCAAATGTTACATTACTAGTGCAGCATGACATCAACAAAATCAACGTTTCCCGCACATAATTCTAGCTTGAATAACTTTCCTTATGTTTTTTGTCGTAAAGAACAACTTTTGGGGTCAGAAATTAAACAAAATTTATGATGGAATGAACGGGCACTCCATAAGTTCCGCATCTATTTTTCAAAGTTTGACGGAGCTTTTGGTAAGCAGCGGGGCACGTGATGGATAAGTCATGGATGCCCATGGTGTTTACATGTGACAGCAGTAGTAGTAGTGGTAGTAGAGGTAGTAGTGGTAGTAGTAGTACTGGTGGTGGTAACAGTTGTCATGGCAGTAGTACTGTAGTAGTGGTAGTAGTATTGATGGTGGTGGTATAGGTAGTTCTAGTGTTGGTGGTAGTAGAAGTTCCCCCTGTCGCCAATATCTGGCAGCTGGTCATCTTTAATAGCTGACCCCTCTCAACCATGTTTAATTCCAGATGCTCAAAGGTGACACTATGACAGTGACTAGACCAAATTAAGTATTGATTAAATGACAATTTTACAGACCTAATTTTCACATACAAAAATGATACAATGAACACTACAGTCGAACCTTGCTTTATGGTCACCTCAGTAATACAGCCACCTCACAATTAAGGTCACTCCAGGACAGTCCCAATTTAAAAAATATTTTGGTATAGGAAATTTGTCCTGCTAATACTCGCTCTTCTGGTCACATTGTACTAGTCTCAAGGGTGATCTTCATAGTGAGGTTTACATGTGCATGTTAATGAGATATTAAAAAATGGCAGAATGTTTGTCACGCTCTTTTTGATACATGTTTTCTTATATTAATTACTAGTAATCTTGTCTTAGATCTGTGTTGACTTACCTGGCTAATGTGATACATGCTTGGTTCAGTATTTGTACATCAAAATGCCCATGTGACATGTGATAGTTGTCATGTGACAGTCAAGTTTTGGTCTGGTTGTTAAACTGCTGAGGTAACTTCCTCTGAACAACGGTCCTTTGTTTATTGTACTTCCTCCTCACAAACAGACCAGTGTTATTGGCGCTATGCCTTGTTTTTTACAATACCCTTTCACAAATAGTCAAGCTGTAAAATGATGCATCCCCATAGACACTCCGCCTAGTGAGAGGTTCATGCAGTATCTAAAATGAAGACTCCATATCCCAGCTCCTCATAATGCAACATACAGTAAACCTCGCCTAAGTCGGATTCAGTCGGACCGAGTGATTTAATCTGAGTTTTGCAAAAATCCAACTTACCCGAAGATGATATATCCCAGTGCTAGCTAATGGCAGCCAGCTAAAACTCCCTTGGATACCCGTGAATAATGCTTGAATATAACTGGCTACTGCGGTAATTCTACATTTGTTGATGTCCACAAGCAACACACAACATCATTATTATCTAACAGTATTAGAACAGTTTTGTGCTTAATTTTGGCACAAATCTCTAAAATTATAGAGTAATAATTATTATTGATTGTAAATGTCAGTCATCTTGCTCAGTGTAAATCTTTGTTGCAACTGTCTCATGAGAATAGCCTCGCACTTGTCAGTCAACTCTTTGATCTCACTATTGCCGGGCATCAAACTATGGTTTCTTAGCATCCGTAAAGCAGCATGTTATCTTCAGACACTGAGACTTCGTTGCCCCCATCATCGCTTAGTAAACCGTCTAGCGGGATGTCATGCGGTTTCCCGTTTACTGTACTGATAAACATCATGCAGTAACTGCACTATAAGCTATGGTAATGCAGAATTGGTAATTTTAGTATTTTACCAATCCTGTTAACGAAAGACTAATAAAATTTACCCATCACCAGTAGGGGCCTAGCAATTTTATTTTAAAAACGTGTTAACTGTAAATATAATTCTAATATTTCTATCATTACAAGAAAATGCACTCATTCCCAATGTCCGACTTGTGACTGATACTAGCTGATTATAATATACCAACTAACTTAAAACGGCTTCCTAACTAACATCATTGGGCCAATAAAGTAACAATGCATAATCTGTAGTAGCAATCACTAACCCAATTCAAGTCTTGCCAGCTGGGTTCTGTCATTAACCAGTTGTCTTTATTGAGGGAATCATGCAAACACATTAACCCATCCAGTGCCAGCAATATTGAAAATATAACATATGTTTAGATTGTTTTACAATCAGAACATTTCACTGTCAAAATATTAACATTGCAAACACTGGGTTTATTAAACATAATTTGGCAGGTAGTGTTTATTCTAGTTTTATTGTATTAAGAACATTATGTTAAAAGTGAAGTTTAATAATAATAGTTTGCTTTGTTAAAACCAACTGCAAGTAACTTCCATACAACTCAATCCAATCCAGTCAAAAATAATTTTATAATTTGTGATTTCATAAAACATTGCACAAATGATCCAACATTGTGCGGTGGATACTTGATGGTTTGATAATTCATAAAATAATTTTAAACTGAGTGGAATGAAAAACTAATAGCGATTGCAACTTTATTGAGATACTTGCTGCACATGCAAGCAAATGCTTATGTATTCACCAGATGGCGCTAGTGGTCTCAGCTGTATATACATTAGATGACGCCACTGAGTTGCTGATTAGCCACTGAAAGTGGAGCAGGACTTTTTAGTTTGTTTTGTGTCTGTCCGTTCAGTTCTTATGTCTTACCATTTAGGAACTCCAGTGTGCAACCCAAAGTACTACTTTACATGCACACCAATTCTAGTTAACATTGCAGCAATTAAAGTCGATATAGCATTCAACTGTGTGCCTGCAGCAAACATTTTAGGGCCTAATAAAATTTATACACCATGTATAATGTTGTATTACACATGGAGGACAAACCGGTGTATCGGTCTGGAATGGGGTTCCGGTCTGAGAGTAAGTTCCGGTTCCGTTTTGCGTACACACGGTACATGTCAAAGGTTAGCGCCTAATTTTGGCCAGCTTAAACACGGTGTTTGCCGAAACTATGCGTGATCCAATTATATTATAGTTTACGTTAATGATACGGTTACTTTTGTAATTGTTAGTATACATAACAAACCCTCATAATTATTTGCCAAAAAATTTGTTTTATTTTAATATCATTGTCTCAAAGCGTTATGTAACTTACGACTTTGTCACACAGCGCTGCAGTTTTCAGCGCTGTTTTGTGGTAAACACAAATGACACATATCTCTGTCAGTTTGGCATGTATGAAGATGAAATTGTGTGTGTGTAATCTAGCGGGCCCATTGGGGGTGGTTCATAGATTTGTATTTTTTTTTATTCACCGGGGTGGGGATCCTGGAGGTAACAATTTCTAAATGACACATATCTCTGTCAATTTGGCATGTATGAAGCACTGTAGGGGGGCAAGTAGGTCAATGATGTAACGGTCGCTACAGCAGGGCGAAAAAATGATTAATTATGTAACTCAGTCGTCGCGAGGGTCAAAGTTGATCGGTCAGCTGAGGTCACGTTGCTCACCGCTGGTCGCATTTGATGTACTGCGCTTGTGCGAGCATGCGCAATACACAAAACGGAACCAGAACTTACTTTCAGACTGGAACCTCGTTCCAAACCGGTACACCGGACCAACATAAGACTGGTTGAAAAAATTTCTTGGGCAAGTTCCTTCATTCCACTTTGCTCTTGTTCACTCGGCTGTATAAAACAGCCCTTTGAGCAGTCCTAAGGCGTGGATACCGTTCTGCTGAAAGACCTCTTTCAATAATATAATTTGCAAATATGAAATTGTTTTCAATGTGGGCTGCTGATTACAAAATAATGATAATTAATTTCTGCGGAAATATGACATGCATGGTGGATACATTCAATGGGTGAATTTAAATCATGATCTACTGTTGAGAAATTACCCTTGGCCTTTCTTATTATTTAACATTACAAGACAAAATAGCATATTACATATACAGCATGCCTAACCACACTTCATATCTGCTGTTAATTGGCTAAACATCCCTGTATTGAATGCACAGTATTAGTGATTCAGTTATGGTTAGTGCTAGAATGTAAGTCTGTATTAATTATCATAATTATGACATTATAAATTTTGGTAGCAAATACATGTCTCCACTTGAGCGCCACAATTCAACCTCTGATAGAAAGACAAAAACCTTGTGTTATCTTAAACAAATTATTATCACATGTAGAGAGACTGTCTCACTGAGGTAATGAGCTAACAAAGAAAATCCATCATTAGACACAGTCTGTTGTTAGATTTAATTAAGAAGCTTTTACAAAATTGCCAAAAGCTGCGGGACATTATTTCATGAGACACCAGCAAAAGTATCTGGTGGCGCATCCTGGTGTTGACAGTTTTCACTATATAAGGTCACTGCTGAAAGGACGTTCCTAGTTTTTCATGTATTAATTAATATAATGTTCTTAAGACTATACTAACTATGTTGAAGGTTTACTGTCCACCAAATTGTGTTTAGTAGGCCGCAACAACAGTTGCAGTTTGAAGGCACGACCACAGGTACATGTTCAAATAGTAAACAAAACATCCAGTTTCAAAGCAAGCTTTATTGGCAATACGGCCGAGTCGGGCTGAATTAACTGATGTACCATTTGATGTTCAGTCAACACAGCAGACTTCCAGTTAGAAATGACCAATCCCGCTAATTGCGGGTAGATGAACAGACTATGTCCCTTTAAGGTGCAAAATAAATTTTATTTAAAGAACAAACTCGGGCTGATGAGGTCATAAAATTGTTAGTGAAATGTCCCCCGATCACTGTAATTATACTCATGTAATAATACTGCTAGGAGACAGTGTCATAATGTTTATAAGTGGACTCGTCACCTTGTTTTTGCCGTCCGTTGTTTTTTCTTATCATAAGATGAAGATCACATATTAGAGATGTCAACTTTTCTGTTCTTCTTTGTCTTCAGCCATTCATTTCAGTTGTTCTGTTTTCCGTGGTGGTATCTATCAGGTGTGGTAATTATTAGCAGGAAGTTCACTATATCAGTTAAATACTTCACCTGACTTATGGACAGGTGTTTGGGAAGTGTTAGCTGCAAAGATGTTTGCTGGTAGCGTGCCTCTGCAATAAGTGGCAATTACAGGCAACAGCGGTTGTTTAGTATTTGAATGTTGTGTTTACAATTAAAGGCAACAGCGGCTGTTTAGTATTTGAATGTTGTGTTTACAATTACAGGCAACAGTGGCTGTTTAGTATTTGAATGTTGTGTTTACAATTACAGGCAACAGTGGCTGTTTAGTATTTGAATGTTGTGTTTACAATTACAGGCAACAGCGGCTGTTTAGTATTTGAATGTTGTGTTTACAATTACAGGCAACAGTGGCTGTTTAGTATTTGAATGTTGTGTTTACAATTACAGGCAACAGTGGCTGTTTAGTATTTGAATGTTGTGTTTACAATTACAGGCAACAGCGGCTGTTTAGTATTTGAATGTTGTGTTTACAATTACAGGCAACAGTGGCTGTTTAGTATTTGACTGTTGTGTTTACAATTACAGGCAACAGCGGCTGTTTAGTATTTGAATGTTGTGTTTACAATTACAGGCAACAGTGGCTGTTTAGTATTTGACTGTTGTGTTTACAATTACAGGCAACAGCGGCTGTTTAGTATTTGAATGTTGTGTTTACAATTACAGGCAACAGCGGCTGTTTAGTATTTGAATGTTGTGTTTACAATTACAGGCAACAGTGGCTGTTTAGTATTTGACTGTTGTGTTTACAATTACAGGCAACAGCGGCTGTTTAGTATTTGAATGTTGTGTTTACAATTAAAGGCAACAGCGGCTGTTTAGTATTTGAATGTTGTGTTTACAATTACAGGCAACAGTGGCTGTTTAGTATTTGAATGTTGTGTTTACAATTACAGGCAACAGTGGCTGTTTAGTATTTGAATGTTGTGTTTACAATTACAGGCAACAGCGGCTGTTTAGTATTTGAATGTTGTGTTTACAATTACAGGCAACAGCGGCTGTTTAGTATTTGAATGTTGTGTTTACAATTACAGGCAACAGTGGCTGTTTAGTATTTGACTGTTGTGTTTACAATTACAGGCAACAGCGGCTGTTTAGTATTTGAATGTTGTGTTTACAATTACAGGCAACAGTGGCTGTTTAGTATTTGACTGTTGTGTTTACAATTACAGGCAACAGCGGCTGTTTAGTATTTGAATGTTGTGTTTACAATTACAGGCAACAGCGGCTGTTTAGTATTTGAATGTTGTGTTTACAATTACAGGCAACAGCGGCTGTTTAGTATTTGACTGTTGTGTTTACAATTACAGGCAACAGCGGCTGTTTAGTATTTGAATGTTGTGTTTACAATTACAGGCAACAGTGGCTGTTTAGTATTTGAATGTTGTGTTTACAATTACAGGCAACAGCGGCTGTTTAGTATTTGAATGTTGTGTTTACAATTACAGGCAACAGTGGCTATTTAGTATTTGAATGTTGTGTTTACAATTACAGGCAACAGCGGCTGTTTAGTATTTGAATGTTGTGTTTACAATTACAGGCAACAGTGGCTATTTAGTATTTGAATGTTGTGTTTACAATTACAGGCAACAGTGGCTGTTTAGTATTTGAATGTTGTGTTTACAATTACAGGCAGCAGTGGCTGTTTAGTATTTGAATGTTGTGTTTACAATTACAGGCAACACTGGCTGTTTAGTATTTGAATGTTGTGTTTACAATTACAGGCAACAGTGGCTATTTAGTATTTGAATGTTGTGTTTACAATTACAGGCAACTGTGGCTGTTTAGTATTTGAATGTTGTGTTTACAATTACAGGCAACAGTGGCTGTTTAGTATTTGAATGTTGTGTTTACAATTACAGGCAACAGTGGCTATTTAGTATTTGAATGTTGTGTTTACAATTACAGGCAACTGTGGCTGTTTAGTATTTGAATGTTGTGTTTACAATTACAGGCAACAGTGGCTGTTTAGTATTTGAATGTTGTGTTTACAATTACAGGCAACTGTGGCTGTTTAGTATTTGAATGTTGTGTTTACAATTACAGGCAACAGCGGCTGTTTAGTATTTGAATGTTGTGTTTACAATTACAGGCAACAGTGGCTGTTTAGTATTTGACTGTTGTGTTTACAATTACAGGCAACAGCGGCTGTTTAGTATTTGAATGTTGTGTTTACAATTACAGGCAACAGTGGCTGTTTAGTATTTGACTGTTGTGTTTACAATTACAGGCAACAGCGGCTGTTTAGTATTTGAATGTTGTGTTTACAATTACAGGCAACAGCGGCTGTTTAGTATTTGAATGTTGTGTTTACAATTACAGGCAACAGTGGCTGTTTAGTATTTGACTGTTGTGTTTACAATTACAGGCAACAGCGGCTGTTTAGTATTTGAATGTTGTGTTTACAATTAAAGGCAACAGCGGCTGTTTAGTATTTGAATGTTGTGTTTACAATTACAGGCAACAGTGGCTGTTTAGTATTTGAATGTTGTGTTTACAATTACAGGCAACAGTGGCTGTTTAGTATTTGAATGTTGTGTTTACAATTACAGGCAACAGCGGCTGTTTAGTATTTGAATGTTGTGTTTACAATTACAGGCAACAGTGGCTGTTTAGTATTTGAATGTTGTGTTTACAATTACAGGCAACAGTGGCTGTTTAGTATTTGAATGTTGTGTTTACAATTACAGGCAACAGCGGCTGTTTAGTATTTGAATGTTGTGTTTACAATTACAGGCAACAGTGGCTGTTTAGTATTTGACTGTTGTGTTTACAATTACAGGCAACAGCGGCTGTTTAGTATTTGAATGTTGTGTTTACAATTACAGGCAACAGTGGCTGTTTAGTATTTGACTGTTGTGTTTACAATTACAGGCAACAGCGGCTGTTTAGTATTTGAATGTTGTGTTTACAATTACAGGCAACAGCGGCTGTTCAGTATTTGAATGTTGTGTTTACAATTACAGGCAACAGTGGCTGTTTAGTATTTGACTGTTGTGTTTACAATTACAGGCAACAGCGGCTGTTTAGTATTTGAATGTTGTGTTTACAATTACAGGCAACAGTGGCTGTTTAGTATTTGAATGTTGTGTTTACAATTACAGGCAACAGCGGCTGTTTAGTATTTGAATGTTGTGTTTACAATTACAGGCAACAGTGGCTATTTAGTATTTGAATGTTGTGTTTACAATTACAGGCAACAGCGGCTGTTTAGTATTTGAATGTTGTGTTTCCAATTACAGGCAACAGTGGCTATTTAGTATTTGAATGTTGTGTTTACAATTACAGGCAACAGTGGCTGTTTAGTATTTGAATGTTGTGTTTACAATTACAGGCAGCAGTGGCTGTTTAGTATTTGAATGTTGTGTTTACAATTACAGGCAACAGTGGCTGTTTAGTATTTGAATGTTGTGTTTACAATTACAGGCAACAGTGGCTATTTAGTATTTGAATGTTGTGTTTACAATTACAGGCAACTGTGGCTGTTTAGTATTTGAATGTTGTGTTTACAATTACAGGCAACAGTGGCTGTTTAGTATTTGAATGTTGTGTTTACAATTACAGGCAACAGTGGCTATTTAGTATTTGAATGTTGTGTTTACAATTACAGGCAACTGTGGCTGTTTAGTATTTGAATGTTGTGTTTACAATTACAGGCAACAGTGGCTGTTTAGTATTTGAATGTTGTGTTTACAATTACAGGCAACTGTGGCTGTTTAGTATTTGAATGTTGTGTTTACAATTACAGGCAACAGTGGCTGTTTAGTATTTGAATGTTGTGTTTACAATTACAGGCAACAGTGGCTATTTAGTATTTGAATGTTGTGTTTACAATTACAGGCAACTGTGGCTGTTTAGTATTTGAATGTTGTGTTTACAATTACAGGCAACTGTGGCTGTTTAGTATTTGAATGTTGTGTTTACAATTACAGGCAACAGTGGCTGTTTAGTATTTGAATGTTGTGTTTACAATTACAGGCAACAGTGGCTATTTAGTATTTGAATGTTGTGTTTACAATTACAGGCAACTGTGGCTGTTTAGTATTTGAATGTTGTGTTTACAATTACAGGCAACAGTGGCTGTTTAGTATTTGAATGTTGTGTTTACAATTACAGGCAACAGTGGCTGTTTAGTATTTGAATGTTGTGTTTACAATTACAGGCAACAGTGGCTGTTTAGTATTTGAATGTTGTGTTTACAATTACAGGCAACAGTGGCTATTTAGTATTTGAATGTTGTGTTTACAATTACAGGCAACTGTGGCTGTTTAGTATTTGAATGTTGTGTTTACAATTACAGGCAACAGTGGCTGTTTAGTATTTGAATGTTGTGTTTACAATTACAGGCAACAGTGGCTGTTTAGTATTTAAATGTTGTGTTTACAATTACAGGCAACAGTGGCTGTTTAGTATTTGAATGTTGTGTTTACAATTACAGGCAACAGTGGCTGTTTAGTATTTGAATGTTGTGTTTACAATTACAGGCAACAGTGGCTGTTTAGTATTTGAATGTTGTGTTTACAATTATAGGCAACAGTGGCTGTTTAGTATTTGAATGTTGTGTTTACAATTACAGGCAACAGTGGCTGTTTAGTATTTGAATGTTGTGTTTACAATTACAGGCAACAGTGGCTGTTTAGTATTTGAATGTTGTGTTTACAATTACAGGCAACAGTGGCTGTTTAGTATTTGAATGTTGTGTTTACAATTACAGGCAACAGTGGCTGTTTAGTATTTGAATGTTGTGTTTACAATTACAGGCAACAGTGGCTGTTTAGTATTTGAATGTTGTGTTTACAATTACAGGCAACAGTGGCTGTTTAGTATTTGAATGTTGTGTTTACAATTACAGGCAACAGTGGCTGTTTAGTATTTGAATGTTGTGTTTACAATTACACGCAACAGTGGCTGTTTAGTATTAGAATGTTGTGTTTACAATTATAGGCAACAGTGGCTGTTTAGTATTTGAATGTTGTGTTTACAATTACAGGCAACGGTGCCTCTTTAGTATTTGACTGTTGTGTTTACACTTACAGGCAATGGTGGCTATTTAGTATTTGAATGTTGTGTTTACAATTACAGGCAACGGTGCCTCTTTAGTATTTGACTGTTGTGTTTACAATTACAGGCAACAGTGGCTGTTTAGTATTTGAATGTTGTGTTTACAATTACAGGCAACAGTGGCTGTTTAGTATTTGAATGTTGTGTTTACAATTACAGGCAACAGTGGCTGTTTAGTATTTGAATGTTGTGTTTACAATTACAGGCAACAGTGGCTGTTTAGTATTTGAATGTTGTGTTTACAATTACAGGCAACGGTGCCTCTTTAGTATTTGACTGTTGTGTTTACACTTACAGGCAACGGTGGCTATTTAGTATTTGAATGTTGTGTTTACAATTACAGGCAACGGTGCCTCTTTAGTATTTGAATGTTGTGTTTACACTTACAGGCAACGGTGGCTGTTTAGTATTTGAATGTTGTGTTTACAATTACAGGCAACAGTGGCTGTTTAGTATTTGAATGTTGTGTTTACAATTACAGGCAACAGTGGCTGTTTAGTATTTGAATGTTGTGTTTACAATTACAGGCAACAGTGGCTGTTTAGTATTTGAATGTTGTGTTTACAATTACAGGCAACAGTGGCTGTTTAGTATTTGAATGTTGTGTTTACAATTACAGGCAACAGTGGCTGTTTAGTATTTGAATGTTGTGTTTACAATTACAGGCAACGGTGCCTCTTTAGTATTTGACTGTTGTGTTTACACTTACAGGCAACGGTGGCTATTTAGTATTTGAATGTTGTGTTTACAATTACAGGCAACGGTGCCTCTTTAGTATTTGACTGTTGTGTTTACACTTACAGGCAACGGTGGCTATTTAGTATTTGAATGTTGTGTTTACAATTACAGGCAACAGTGGCTGTTTAGTATTTGAATGTTGTGTTTACAATTACAGGCAACAGTGGCTGTTTAGTATTTGAATGTTGTGTTTACAATTACAGGCAACAGTGGCTGTTTAGTATTTGAATGTTGTGTTTACAATTACAGGCAACAGTGGCTGTTTAGTATTTGAATGTTGTGTTTACAATTACAGGCAACAGTGGCTGTTTAGTATTTTAATGTTGTGTTTACAATTACAGGCAACAGTGGCTGTTTAGTATTTGAATGTTGTGTTTACAATTACAGGCAACAGCAGCTGTTTAGTATTTGAATGTTGTGTAACATATTTATGGTAGTATTACAAATAATATAAAATATATGTGTTATTGAGTGAAGAACAGAAACTGTACCTTTAAAATGATCCAATAGTCTCGGCGTTCCTCCTTCAATGTCCTCTTCCACAAGCTGCTGATTACAAAGACATCTGTCAAGTCCTTCCACATGTCGCTTGTCTCTGCTTCTTTTCCCCAGAATTTAGAGTTATCCACACCATAAGATGTTGCTCTCCCCTTTGTTCCAGAAGTCCTGGGTGCCAGTATTTTTGGTTTCCCTTCTATTATTGATCCCCCACCACCTGTCTCTCATTCATGCTGTATCCAAATTGTATTTTCCTGTATCAACCATCTAATATGATATATTGTTGTTTTCCTTATTGTTCACTTTTATATCCATCAGTGCAATCTTGTTTCTCCCAGAAGCAAGTCAATTGAATATTCTTGTTCTTCCTCCTGGTTTCCATATACAGGGATGATGTTCGGGTCCTGTACAGTAGTACTGTTCTTTCCGTAGTTTCCCTCCACAGCAGCCTTCTTTCTCCACCTTAGATCTTCCTTCATCTTTCCAAGATCCCTTTATACCGTTGTCTCATCTCAGCCATGGTTTTTTTCTGATATTTATCTGCATGCTTCGGTAGTCTGCCAGCATCTGTTCTTACCAAATGGCTTGCTTGACTATTCCTCCATCCTAAAGTTAAGTTAAAGTTAAAGCCATTAATTTTATCTTCGCTTCTTGGTTCGTCCTCCTCGTTCCCTGTACAGACATGAGGGTCAGGTGTAGTACTTTGGAACCACTCGCTCTGTTCTTTCTCCCCATACCTTCCTGTCAGCAGCCCTCTCTTTCCATCTTTCCTCCTCACCCAATCATCTCATGTCCCTCCTCACACAGTCCTCCCATCTCAGTTGTTGCCTTCTCCTGCGCCTTGCTTCTCAGTGAAAGCTTAACAATAGGCACAACGTATTTAGCTGACAACTCTGGCCTATGTCTTTAACTTTACACGCCAACTTGAGTGCAAGGAATAGCAAGCACACATTTACTTCCAGGTGCTGCATAGTATATTATCTAGCAGTGCACATTTACAGAGTACATGGAACATTTAACAGGCACTATTTCTGGAGGGCTTAAACCTGCATATATCTGGCACAATGTCAACCATGAATATTGCTACGTTATTATGCATGATGTTGACTGCTTATGATGTTTTCATAGTCGGGTCTGCGTGTATCTATCAGACAATGTGATTAGTTATTGGGCTTCGTCTTGCGGCCGGCCAGTGTTGGTAGTGAATGAATGAACTGCCAAGAGAGAGGTCATTCCTGTTAAGTTTGTCAATTAACACTTTATGATGTGGCATTTGATCTGGTCTATCGGGGGGGGGGGGGGGGGGGGAGGGGGGGTCTAATAACATTTAGCAAGTTAACATATATTTGCGGTTACATTGTACTTGTGGTGATGCAAGGCTAACAAGTCATGTATTGTGTTTAGCGAATGCAGTTGACTGAAACCACAGTTTTTATTTTGTGGTATTTTGGCATTTTCCTACCTTAGCTAATACTGGTCAATATACATGTTTAATTACTCAGTGTAGAGGCTATATACTGTTTGCATTGGAATATGGTATACCTTTATCTTCTTCTTTCCTTTGTGGGTGGGGTCCACGACACTTTTCTTATCAGTTCTTTCCACCTCTCTCTCTCGTCCACAATGGCCATCCATTCATGGCTGTTCACGCCAGCCCTCCCCAGGTCTCGTTTTATGCTGTCGTTCCATCTCAACCTTGGTCTTCCTCTCCTTCGTCTGCCACCCTCTTCTACTTTCCACGCTTTTTTCGCCAGTCTGTCTTCACCCATTCTATGTACATGTCCCGCCCATCTCATTCTGTTACCGGCTACTTTCCTCTTTAGATGTTATTTCATTCCAATCTCCTCTCTCAATTTCTTCATCTTCCTTCTATCCTCTCGCGTTACTCTACATATTCTTCTGACCCAGTTGTTTTCTGATACCTGTAGTTTCTCCTCCTGTCTCTGTCAGTGGCAGTGTTCCCAACCCATATATACTGGCTGGTACAACGCGGGCTTCCAACACTTCCTTTCAGTTGTTTCTTCAGTTTTCTGTCCCAGATAATGCCTTCTACCCTCTTCCATGCTGCTGCTCCTGCTTGCACCCTCCTCTGTATTTCTTTACTTCTCCTTCCATCCTCACACTCTGTACCGCCCAGGTATACAAAGCTGTTCACTTGTTTAATGGTCTTTCCGACAACAACTACATGCAGATCTACCTCCTGTTCACCTATCCACATTACTTCAGTCTTCTCCAGATTCATTTGGAGGCCGTGTTTTCTGAAGATGTTACTCCATTCTTGCAATGCTTTCTGTAGTTCCTCTTTGTTATCAGCCACCACTGCTAGGTCATCTGCATACAGTATCTTCTTAAGTTCTTCCTGCTCCGATATCTTTCCACTGATCAGGTTCATCACCATAATGAAAAGCAGGGGACTCAAGGCACTTCCCTGTCTGAGTCCTACTTCCACTCCAAATTGTTCCGATGTTTCTCCTTTGACTCTCACTACCGCTGTTGTCTCCTTGTTCAATTCCTCCACCATTCTAGCTTCTGCTTCTCCAACCTCCATCCATGTCATGACTGCAAATGTGAGTTCTCTCGGCATGGTGTCAAATGTCTTTTTATGGTATACATGTATGCTATGTCGTTATTACTATAAATTTTAGTTATATGGTTTATTGGCATGTCCGGCATATAGGCTGTTTTGCAAGATGTTATTATAAACTAAAGATGAATTCACTTATGAAACACCACGTTGGGATGTCTGTGTGTGGCTTTTTCTTATGCAGTCTTGAATTTTGTGCAAGCTGAGACAAACTGAAATCTTGAAAAGCTGATACTTGTGTGTTGCTAGGAAAAGCATTTTAATATTTCCTTGTTGTTGATGCTAAATACTTGCAAGACATCTGCAGATGTTGCACTTACTGTATTTTAAAAGCTTCCACTTTTAAGAAAATATGTGTTATGGTGAACACCGAAAACCATCTAAAGTTTGGTTGAATGGTCAGAAGTAGCGTTCTGTGGCAAAGTGCTTTTCATTATGGTGATGAACCTGAGGAAGGATTCACCTTTCAGTGCATTGGATGTTGGAAGGTGGAGTGTTTGCAGAAGGAGATAGTTAGGTTGACAGACATTGTGAAGGGAATGGAGATGGGAATTAGCAAGGAGGCAGGTCGAACGGAGAGAGAAGACAGGGAGAGAGGTGAGGATACTGCAAGACTGAAGGAGAATAGCAGTGGCAAGAAAACTGAGGAAAGGAGATTGAGAGGAGAGAAGGTGATTGGAGGGGAAGAAATTGGAAAATCGACAACAGAAAACGTGACAAGCGTGAAGGTGACAGGGAAGAAAGTGACTGTAGAGAAGGAGGGAGGGAAGATGGAACGGGAGAGGAGAGAGGAAAATGAGACGGGACGAAAGAAGAAGGGACGAAGGGAAGTGAGAGCAAATGTGATAGAAGAGAAGTCGATAAAAGGGACGCTGACAGGAGGAAAGGTGACAAGAGAAAAAGCGACAGGAAAGAATGGATCGGAAGAGAATGTGACAGGAGAGAAGACGACAGGGGGGAAAGACAACAAACAGACAGATGCAAACCGAAGAAGGAGCTATTCTAAGGCAGTGATTGAGGGGGCAATGAGGAAAGAGAGGGTGTTTATGGGTGACTCCATTATGAGAAAGACGGACAAGACACTGAGCGAGGGGGAGGACATCGTTGTTTGTTTACCGGGGGCTAGGATTGAACATGTAACTGACAGGGTAGAGAAGGTATTGGGACATGGCAAGGGGGGGTCTATACTGGTACATGTAGGAACAAATAATGCAGACAGGGAGGGAACAACTGCGATAGTACAGAAGTATAGACAGTTAGTGAGGAAGCTAAAGAAGACGAGAGTCGAACAGGTTATTTTGTCAGGAATTTTGCCAGTAATGGGAGGAAGGGGGGCAACGTATAGAAACTGCAAGAGGATGGCGATCAATGCACTAGCTGAGCAGATGTGTGAAGAAGAGGGGGTGGGATTCACAGATTTATGGGGATACTTTGTTGGGAGGGAAGATATGTACATGAGAGATGGCCTCCATCTTAGTGGAAAGGGGGCAGCAGTTTTCTCAGAGAATCTGCTGCAATCTGCTGACAGTGGGACAGGTTGCATCTATTTAAACTAGATTCGCAGGGGGGACTCACAGAAAAGCCTGAAAATGGAGGCATAGATAAAGACAGCACAAATAAATCAACAAATAACAGTCTGGAAAACTCTTCTGAAGCTGGATATAAATGTGTTTGTTTAAATGCAAGGAGTATAGTAAACAAAAGAAATGAACTAAACATTATGGTAGAAGATATTGACCCTCATATAATAGGTATAACCGAATCCTGGACCACCACCGATATATCAGATGCTGAATTGGGACTGACAGGATATGTAATGTTTAGAAAAGATAGAATAGGAAGAAAGGGAGGTGGAGTTATTTTATATATTAAAGAATCTATTCAGGCTTATGAAATAAAATTAGAAAGAGAAGCAGATTGCGAAGAAGCTGTTTGGTGTAACATAGTTACAGGAAACTCAACGTTGACGGTTGGGTTGGTTTATCGAAGTCCAAACATAAGCATAGAAGAGAATGAAAAAATACAAAACGCTATAAGGGAAGTAAGCAAACGGGACTGTATTATTATGGGGGATTTTAACCATGGGCATATACAATGGAAATCTCTACAGAGTATGGGGAGAGAGGACCACAAGTTTTTAGTTTTAGTTCAAGATACATTCCTTTCTCAACATGTGCTAGAACCAACCAGGGGTGAGAATGTGTTAGACATAGTTTTGTCCTCACAGAATGAATTAGTTGACAATGTCAAGATATATGAGCCACTGGGGAGTTGCGATCACAACCAGATACATTTTACCATCAAAGTAAAATCAGAAAGGAATAGCAAAAAGCAGTATAGGAGAAATTTCCACAAAGGAAGGTATAAGGACATGAGGAAATATTTACCAAAGATAGACTGGAATAAGACACTGAAAAATAAGACGGCAACAGAATGCTGGAATATATTAAAGAGTGAAATTAAGTGCATAATCGATAAATTTGTACCCTTCAAAAACCAAGGAAAACGGTCCAAAAAGAAACACTTATCGAAAGAAGCCATTAGAAAAATTAAGTATAAACAAATGATGTGGAAGTCATATAGATGTACTGGAAATGATGAAGACTACAACAAGTATAAAGAAGCACTTAACCAAGCTACAGCTGAAATTAGAAATTCAAAGAGAAGCTATGAACAACAATTAGCTAGTAATATAAAACATGACAGCAAGAGTTTTTATGCGTATGTTCGAAGCAAACAGAAAGTTCAAGATAAGGTCGGTCCTCTAGAAGATAGTGCTGGAAATATGATATCAGAGGGATTCATAATGTCAGAAGACCTGAATGAGTACTTTAGTTCAGTGTTTACCAGGGAAGATATTAGTTCACTGCCAATACCAAAGGCTAAGTTCAAGGGGGCAGATTCAGACTATTTAGGACAATTAATTGTAACCCCGGAAATGGTAGCTAAGAAAATAAGGGCTATGAAGGAAAATAAATCACCTGGAGTGGATGGTATTCCACCCAAACTACTATTGGAAATTGTAGAACAAATTAGCATACCACTTGCAACAGTTTTCAACTTGTCATTAGAAGAGGGAGTGGTTCCTTTAGAATGGAAAGAAGCAAACATTATACCGTTATTCAAAAAAGGTTCGAGAAACAAGTCAGAGAACTATAGACCAGTGAGTTTAACATCAGTGATTTGTAAATTATTAGAAAGACTAATTAAAGATCACATGGTGGATTTTCTTGCTAAACAAAACTTGATAAACCCATCTCAACATGGTTTTTTTAAAGCGAGGTCATGCTTAACAAATATGTTATGTTTTTTGGAAGACATCACTAAGTGGGTAGATGAGGGATCACCAGTAGATATCGTCTACTTAGATTTTCAAAAAGCTTTTGACAAAGTACCACATCAAAGATTACTGCTTAAACTAAAGGCCCATGGCATAGGAAATGGTATAATAAACTGGATAGAACAATGGCTGATTGACAGAAGACAACGTGTAGTAGTTGATGGGGAGGCTTCAAACTGGAAATCGGTATTGAGTGGGGTACCACAGGGATCAGTATTAGGTCCTATATTATTCTTAATATACATCAACGATTTGGATGATGAAATAACAAGCAAGGTGTTGAAATTTGCGGATGATACAAAAGTGTTTAGAAGGATTAAAAGTGATGGAGATAGACAGCATTTACAAGATGATCTTGACAGGTTGATGAAATGGTCTGAAAAATGGCAAATGATGTTCAATTTTGGGAAATGTAAATGCCTCCACATAGGACATGGGAACGAAGAGGTAGAATATACAATGGGGGGTACTGTACTAAGTACTACTGTAAAAGAAAAGGACTTAGGGTTAACCGTTAGTGCTGATATGAAGATTTCAGAGCAGTGCGGAATTGCAGCTTCAAAGGGAAATCAAATCCTTGGATTAATTAGGCGAAACATAACGTATAAGGAAAAAGAGCTAATAATACCGCTGTACAAAACAATAGTTAGGCCTCATTTAGAATATTGTATTCAAGCGTGGAGGCCATATCGCAGGAAGGACATAGATATGCTAGAAAGAGTGCAGAGGAGAGCAACTAAAATGATACAAAATCTGAGGGATCTTAGTTATGAAATACGCCTAAAAAAATGCGGTTTAACAACACTAGAGACCAGGAGATTGAGAGGAGATCAGATAGAAGTGTTTAAAATATTGAAGGGTTATGAAAATATTGATAGAAATATGTTTTTCTCAGTTAAGAAAGATAGAAGGACTAGAGGACATGATCTTGCATTAGCAAAGGAGCAGAGTAGATTGGATATAAGAAAGTTTTCATTTTCACAAAGAACTGTAAATGAATGGAACAGATTACCTGCTGATTGTGTGGGTGCTAGTAGCGTGAATATGTTTAAAAATAAAATCGACACATACCTCAGACGGGCGGGATACACATAGATAAAAAGGTCGGACTCTCGAAAAGCCAATGGCTTCCTTGTCCACCTGCCACCTAGAGTTAATTCTCTGGGTGGCAATCTTGTTAAATCTTGTTAAATTTACATTTCTACTAAGATATAGTAGTCATTATGTAATAAGAAGACGTAATCTGAATGCTGTAATAAATCTAGATAGATACCTGTCATAATCTTTGATGGCCGGGTTCAGATGTGCAGGTGAATCGACGGTCTAATGGTATCATCCGTTAATACCTTTAAATCCTGCAAAATGTGTTGTTGCGGAATTGGCTTAGGATATGTTATATGTCATGTTAAGTACCAGTATTGGCTTAGATCATAGAGTGAAGTGTATGGTCGAAGCATAGACGCTATTCTGCAGACTTATTATGGTATTCTGCAGACTTATTACAGTGGCTTTGTGTCAAAGTTATTACAGATGTGAGTTAACTTTAGAGACAGACGCACCAGTAATTGAGTTAATGCTTCGGTTGGTGTAGTGAATTAAGCCACTCAGACAGGACAAAGATCACATGTCTGAGTGCAGATAAGCTTACAGGCTAAGATTATGCTGTGGGGGGGGGGGGGGGCAGTCAATAGAATGTAGTTGTTGTCATTAGGATCTCAGTTGATTACTCTTGCTGTAGTGCATGGATCGATGGTTGGACTTGTGGCTTGACTGGGGTAGGTCGTACAACTTTGAAATCTGCTCCGTGCATAAAATTAGAGATATTATTTGGAGTGCGGAGGTGTAATGGTGACAGGACTCAGTCGAGAGATTCCATATTTCAATCCTCCTGCTGTTGTTTTGAACCATGGCCAAGTTTTTCACTCTATGTTGCTGCAGTTCACTTTTCTTTTTCTTCAGCGTTTCTTCAGACTGGGACTCCGGTTGCTTGTATGAAGGTCGCTGTGTGCCTCAGGTCTTCCAGAAGGCCAACGATCTTTTCCTTACTGGTGTTTCTGTTGGCCAGGTTGCCTTCCTCTCGTTTTGGTGTGTAGGACAGTCTTGCAGGAGGTGTTTCACTCTCATTGGAGCCGGAGATGATGTTCGATTGAACAGTCTGCCAGGAAGTAAACTGTAAAGTGATTTGAGTAGTCCTAAGGACCGGTTACCATGCTACATAAGAAGTTACCTTTACATTTTACTTTTGATTAGTTGTTGTTTGGTATATAATAACAGTTAAATTTGGTTTCAGTTATATTCCTCAGATTCACTACACAAATTGTTTGCCATGTGTTTCTATGAATGCAACACTACACATTTAATTTGAGGTGTTGCATTATCCATATATTTATAACTATTATTTTGTTATTAATTACTGTCATGTTGTGTATCTTTTTAGCACTTAGAAATACTGATCCAGGACACTGACATGAGGATATTTAATTATTAGTTATACACAGGCCAAAGGTAGTGTTTAACTAAAGATTATTCTACCTAAACACATTATGTGTTACGTTTTCCTTTCACTAAAACATTGGATGATCTGAATTGTCTTCTGACATGGCACAAGCATACAGATGGCAGTCCAGTTTTGTATTCACTGACTTACTGTTAATGTCCTAGCGCAATACTCTGCTGTGGTTTGTGAAGTAATGTGTCTAGACACTGGTAGACAGTAGCTAATGTATTACACAAAGTTGCTTCAGTTGACACAGATTGCAGTGGGGGGGGGGGGGGGGGGGGGGGGGGTTCTTGATAAGACACAGAGAGACACAGCTGATTTGTATATTGTAGTTAATGCAGGAAAATTTAATTTGTCTTCACCCCCTTTGCCACACCTGGTCACATTTCCAATAGTACTACAGCCTTGCTAACTACAGTTAGTTTTTTCATTTATTAATTAATACAATGTTCTTTAGACCATATTAACTATGTTGAAGGTATATACTGCTTGCCAAATTGTGTTTAGTAAGCCTGTAACAATGGTCACAAATTAGAAGGTTCGACCTCGGAACATGTTCAAATAGTAAACAAAACATCCAGTTTCAAAATAAGCTTTATTGGTAATACAGCCGAGTCGGGCTGAGTTAACTGCAATACCCTTTGAAGTTCAACAATGTTCCATTTTCCTACATTCAACACAGCAAACTCGCTGTTACAAATTACTATGCCTGCTAATTCCAGGAAGAGGCACTGACTGGCTCCCTTTAAAACTATTTCACTTCTGCACCGAGTGAGCTTACTCAAATAAGTTGAACCAGTAGAAAGTTTAAGTCCATGCATAGTCTTGTACTTTATTACCAATCCAGTTTCAAAGAAATGTTTATTGTACCAAAAACTACCAATATCATATAAACTCTAGGATTCAATCAGTAATGTTGCAATAATTAGATTTGTTGGGCAAATGTTTATTTTGTTGTAATTTCCATCAATGAGTGGCCAGTCATGCATGTCAATAAATAAACAAGTTGTAATACTCCAATCTATTTAGCGTGAGTGAATTGAATATTCACCAGATACCTATCACTCAACACTGCTATTGTGCATTCATGCATGCGCATGCACGTAATGGAACTATTTATATTTATTATATTTATTAATTTATATTTACATGTGAATTTGCAACATCTATCACATACAAAATTGTCAACTTTGATGTTATTTCAACCGACAAATCAACCTATTTTCTAAATAAAATCTCAGAGAACTGAGTTGTTAAAATCATGACATGGTTCTCTCGCCTGCCACTAGGTTCAGCTGGTGCGAGCATTGAGTCTGCGAGAAGACAGTGAGGCCGGAGATCGTGGGAACACAACCCCCACGATGCTGGTCCCTCAGAAGAGTGGGGCATTGGCTGCCACCCCGAGCATGACGGGAATACCCCTTGTCCGAGATACAACCGCCGGACCGGGAATGCTGACCATGCGACAGAGGACGTGGCTGGAGAGTTTCCCCAATGAGTCGCACATAGAGAACCCCGTCCTCTTCAAGTATGTGTCATAACTGGGACTTACTAGTCAAATTATAGTCAAGTTAGCGTATGTATGTTAATGTTTTTCTCCTGGATGGTTTACATCTCGGGTGCCAAACTTTCAGGGATTAATCTACGACCTTAAGGAAGAAATGTAATGGCTTTATTTTGTCAAAATTCCCCATTAGTTATGGAATCTTACCAGTTTTAGCGTTTGTACTGGACATCAGACAGATGTAAAACGATTGTTATGCCGATCAGTTGGGGACATTCCGAAAAACTGTTTTGTTTCGTGTTTCGACAAAACTGTTTGAGCTCATCCTGACTAGTAGCCGTAGTAAACCATAGATGTGTAATTTAGGCATCACACGGCAGACATGAAGCACCACCTACATGAAACACCAAGTACTACTGCGAGCAAGGAAGTGCGCGGTCTACCAGATGTTGTCAGTGAGTAGTGTTCTTGGGAGTGTTCTCGTAACATATCTTTGTTGATGACTTTTCTTTTGTTACCTCATTGTATACAATAATAACATCTTATTTGCACTTTTACTGTGGTTGAGATATATAACTTAGTTGTTCATAAGACATGTTCTATTTTCATATATCATGTTTGATACTAACATTTATTTGTTTATTTGTAGTGTATGTCTAATAAAATCGTAACAATAAACAGCAACAATAATGTCAATATCAACAAACAGACATCATAATTACGATGATAGAGCCACTTTAGACCTTCGTTTTTCTTTCAGCTCCAGTCAAGACAGGTTCAGACATCATAGAGAGAATCGCTGAGAGTCGGCGTCAGAGGTAGGGCCATAGTCACCTGGTGGCAGCACAACAACAACAACAAGATATTAAAATAACTTTGGCTTATATAAAATTACTTGAAATGCCCACGAACCTCTGAAATTGCCACAATCTAACATTTCAGACACCAAACATGTTTCTATTTTAGAAAAATGTCTGGTATAATTGTGTGACATCTGTGATTGTTATAATAATAAAAATAATACATTTCTTATATAGCGCCCCATCCAAATAATTGTTCTGGGGCGCTGTACAAAGGTTGTTAGAAATAAATCAATAATATATAAAACCATACATATTTAAAATACTGATGTGCCAAAATATGCAATCATTACTACTAAGCTTAGCTTGAATTGAATGTGGAATGAGAAATATAAAGTAAGAGCTCAGACTGATGTGCTTGCAGCCATGAGCTTGAATTGAATGTGGAATGAGAAATATAAAGTAAGAGTTCAGACTGATGTGCTTGAAACCATGAGCTGGAATTGAATGTGGAATGAGAAATATAAAGTAAGAGTTCAGACTGATGTGCTTGCAGCCATGAGCTTGAATTGAATGTGGAATGAGAAATATAAAGTAAGAGTTCATACTGATGTGCTTGCAGCCATGAGCTTGAATTGAATGTAGAATGAGAAATATAAAGTAAGAGTTCAGACTGATGTGCTTGCAGACATGAGCTTGAATTGAATGTGGAATGAGAAATATAAAGTAAGAGTTCTGACTGATGTGCTTGCAGCCATGAGCTTGAATTGAATGTGGAATGAGAAATGTAAAGTAAGAGTTCAGACTAATGTGCTTGCAGACATGAGCTTGAATTGAATGTGGAATGAGAAATGTAAAGTAAGAGTTCAGACTGATGTGCTTGCAGCCATGAGCTTGAATTGAATGTGGAATGAGAAATGTAAAGTAAGAGTTCAGACTAATGTGCTTGCAGACATGAGCTTGAATTGAATGTGGAATGAGAAATATAAAGTAAGAGTTCAGACTGATGTGCTTGCAGACATGAGCTTGAATTGAATGTGGAATGAGAAATATAAAGTAAGAGTTCTGACTGATGTGCTTGCAGCCATGAGCTTGAATTGAATGTGGAATGAGAAATGTAAAGTAAGAGTTCAGACTAATGTGCTTGCAGACATGAGCTTGAATTGAATGTGGAATGAGAAATGTAAAGTAAGAGTTCAGACTGATGTGCTTGCAGCCATGAGCTTGAATTGAATGTGGAATGAGAAATGTAAAGTAAGAGTTCAGACTGATGTGCTTGCAGACATGAGCTTGAATTGAATGTGGAATGAGAAATGTAAAGTAAGAGTTCAGACTGATGTGCTTGCAGCCATGAGCTTGAATTGAATGTGGAATGAGAAATGTAAAGTAAGAGTTCAGACTGATGTGCTTGCAGCCATGAGCTTGAATTGAATGTGGAATGAGAAATGTAAAGTAAGAGTTCAGACTGATGTGCTTGCAGCCATGAGCTTGAATTGAATGTGGAATGAGAAATGTAAAGTAAGAGTTCAGACTGATGTGCTTGCAGACATGAGCTTGAATTGAATGTGGAATGAGAAATGTAAAGTAAGAGTTCAGACTGATGTGCTTGCAGCCATGAGCTTGAATTTAATGTGGAATGAGAAATGTAAAGTAAGAGTTCAGACTGATGTGCTTGCAGCCATGAGCTTGAATTGAATGTGGAATGAGAAATGTAAAGTAAGAGTTCAGACTGATGTGCTTGCAGCCATGAGCTTGAATTGAATGTGGAATGAGAAATGTAAAGTAAGAGTTCAGACTGATGTGCTTGCAGACATGAGCTTGAATTGAATGTGGAATGAGAAATGTAAAGTAAGAGTTCAGACTTATGTGCTTGCAGACATGAGCTTGAATTGAATGTGGAATGAGAAATGTAAAGTAAGAGTTCAGACTGATGTGCTTGCAGACATGAGCTTGCCGTGGAAGACATGTATCAGGAACTTGCCATCATCAGTAATGTAAGTAAACAACCTGATCAATGCTCATGACAATTCATTATACAGATATATACCTGTTATAATGCGCAAAAGTATTTTTATTGGATTATAGATTTAAAAAAAAATCATATTGGTGAACATTTGTAGTCTATCATCGCCGTCATCAGTTTGATTACCATTACTGTGGAATGCGGTAGTGCAGTGGCTAGAGCTTCGGACTCTTGACCGAGAGAACCCGGGTTCAAATCCTGTGCTGCGGTGTCAAACCTTGGACAAGTTCATTCACTCTACATTTCTCCAGATCACTCAGCTATATGAATGAGTACCTAACTATAGACAGTGGTGGACTTTTGTGTACGAATAGTCTTGATGCATTAATTGCAGCCTGGCTGGATGCTTCCCAGAGATGTTGAGATGGTGTTCGGTTGAACAGGTCTGCCAGGGAGTAAAGTGTAAAGTGCTTTGAGCAGTCCTGGGGACTGGATACTGCGCTATATAAGAACTTACTTTTACTTTACTTTTTGAGTCTCTTGCTCCAGGACCTGGAGCCGTGTGTGACTGATGTGAGCTCCAGCCTGTTGGCCCGGCTGGAGGGAGACAACAATGAGATAGATGCCCTGATGGCCGCCAGCGAACATGACGAGGTGAGACGTCTTCATGGGCACAAAATAACAACTGTCACCCTAGGAATGGGCTTATATTCGCAATGTCGAAAGAAGTTATTCATTTAGCATGAATCAAGCCCCTCCTGCCCTGATACTTGTTGTAGAACTTCCAATTTTTACAATCCAAAATTGTTGTGCTGCTATGGGGTGGATATGAGAGAATACTCATTCTTACTGAGGACGATAAATGACTGGAGCAACTCATCTGATGATTGTGTTAATTCAAACAGCGTGAACATGTTTAAAAATAAAATTGACAGCTATCTAATAAGGCCACACCAATTTTATTGTTAGGATTACAGATTTTTTGAGACAATTTTGTTAGGGAGGAGGGGGGAATAAAAATAAAAATAAAAGTCATTGCAAAAGGTGTTTTGTGTAAATACATGAATTATCATATGAGCCATACAGTACATTGCTAAAAACTTATTTAGCCTTGTATCAAAACTTACTAGACACATACTTTTATGAAAGTTTAATAAAAGTTGAAGACTATTAGAATTTAAAATAACAAGTACTGATAACAAGACTTGGCAGATACCATTATAGTGTGTTAACATTACAGCCATAAATATGTAGATTACAGGAAGGACATATCTTGCTGTGATAATATTAATTTGACTGGCGTAATTAGGATTTGATTGTCGTAACTCTAAATATAACTACATTATTCTATTTGAAGTAATGCAATGCGATGCTGACTATGCAGGCATTAAAGAGAGTGTCTACAACCCCTTTCCCAGCGTGTCAACTTGATTGGGCCAAATCCGATGTTCAGATTTTTGCATGTAGACAGAATGAGTAGCACGTTAAACATGCGCATGTTACTGGTTTCGCCTGCGTTGCACAATGGCAGTTTATTTTCTTTATTGCTGTTTTTCATCATGTCTAAAATATCAGCCTTCGGGTTGCCTTTTCGCTTCATTTCGGTTGTCATCGTTCAAGAAAATAAATGTGTTAAACAATGAATTGCACACGTAGCATGTGCAAGGACGCTCGCTGTCAGTTCGACAACAATTCATGCATTCGACGCAAACACATAATTTCAATACCAGAGAGGCGTCGCTACAAGCACGGGAAATGACATTGTTGATCGTGTTGGATAAATTAAATTTTGTTACTTCCTTTTTGGAAGCAGAGCCAAACTTCAATTTCTTGATACAAAACCACACTGCAGCGTCTGGTTTAGCTATGGTTTAGATCAATTAATTACAAGATTGACTTGCGGATTCATTGGATCATAGACCGAATATGCACCACAACCAATGAAACAGTGTTTAACATACAATGTTCTATATGATGCGTATATGCTCAATGATTTGATACAAAATCATTGGTTCAGCATTTCAATCAGAAATAAGAGTTCAAAATTGCAATTTTATTTCCGTTTTGTTAAAAACAATGTCAGCGGGTCCATAATCCGAATCATCAAACTGGTGTCGCCTAAGGGTGGGTTATACATGGTAGAAAATGTTTGCCCTCTTCAATAAGCCAAAAGGCTTCCTTGTCGTTATGCTATCTGGAGCTTGTAGCTTTGGATGGCAATCTTATTACATCTTGTTACTAATACTCTGTCAGTATGCTACAAGTACTCTAGCAATATGTACCATTGTTCTACCAATACTCTGCCTTGTGCTACAATTACACTGTCATTGTGCTACCAGTATTCCACCATTGTGCTACAAATACCCTGCCATTATGTTACCAGTAACATATCATTGTGCTACCAATACTCTATCACTGTGATGCCATGTCTATCCATACTCTGCTATGCTATTGTGTTATCAATAATCTACTATAGTGTTACCAAAACTCTGCTATTGTGCTACTAATACTCTGCCATTGTGCTATCAATACTCTGCCATTGTGCTATCAATACTCTGCCATTGTGCTATCAGTACTCTGCCATTGTGCTATCAATACTCTGTCATTGTGCTAGAAATACTCTGCCATTGTGCTATCAATACTCTGCCATTGTGCTATCAATACTCTGTCATTGTGCTATCAATACCCTGCCATTGTGCTATCAATACCCTGTCATTGTGCTATCAATACTCTGCCATTGTGCTATCAATACTCTGTCATTGTGCTATAAATACTCTGCCATTGTGCTATAAATACTCTGCCATTGTGCTATAAATACTCTGCCATTGTGCTATAAATACTCTGTCATTGTGCTATCAATACTCTGCCATTGTGCTATCAATACTCTGTCATTGTGCTATAAATAATCTGCCATTGTGCTATCAGTACTCTACCATTGTGCTGCTAATACTCTGCCATTGTGCTATAAATACTCTGCCATTGTGCTATAAATACTCTGCCATTGTGCTATCAATACTCTGTCATTGTGCTATAAATACTCTGCCATTGTGCTATCAGTACTCTACCATTGTGCTACTAATACTCTGCCATTGTGCTATAAATACTCTGCCATTGTTCTAACAATACTCTGCCATTGTGCTGTCAATACTCTACCATTGTGCTACCAATACATGTTATCTTACCAAAACTCTGCCATGTGCTGCCAAGTGCTGCCATGTGCTGCCATGTGCTGCCAAGTGCTGCCATGTGCTGCCATGTGCTGCCATGTGCTGCCAAGTGCTGCCATGTGCTACCATGCATCACTTCGTAGCCAGCCAGTCATGTTGCTGTGTTTGCAGGATTTGATTCGCTACACCTTTGCCGAGTTAACTGAACTGTGGACAGAGGTGTCTGGGCACACGGTCACACGGCACGACTGGATCACTGAGCTGGACAACACTCTGGCCAAAGTGGAAGATGACCGGGCAGACATGGTAGGTTACTTCTGTGTCCTGTCCAGGGCTTGGCTGTGTACTGGGTATTACTCTTGTTTCTGGAGTGGAGCGCAGTGGCCCAGTGGTTAGAGTATCATACTCACAATCAAGAGAACCCGGGTTCAAATCTTGTGCTGCCATTTTGAACCTTGGGCAAGTTCGTTCACTCTGCATTTCACCAGATCACTCAGCTGTATGAATGAGTACCTGGCTATAGACAGTGGTGGATATTTGCGTACGAATAGTCTTCGCACATTAGTTGCATCATGGCTGAATGCTTTCCAGAGAATTCAACATGGTGTTCGATTGAACTGATCTGCCAGGGAGTAAAGTGTAAAGTGCTTTGAGCAGTCCCGAGGACTGGATACTGCGCGATATAAGAACTTACGTTTACTTTTTTAACTTACCTTTACGTTTCTAGGTGTTGGCAGTGTTCCAGTCATACACAGAGATGCTGAAGAAGATTGCCCATCTGATGCCCCCACAGCTTCAACGCATGCTGGATGCAGAGTCACAGGTAGGGGGTGGGTAGACAGTGGGGTCTAAACCTCCCATCTCCCTCTTGCTTTGCTAACACTGAGATGGAGTGGAGAATGAGAGAGAAATGTACAGAGGAAATACAGGCGGGAGGTGGAGATAAACAGATACAGATTGATGGATCCGGCACATCGCTGTTTGCTGACATCACAATCACAATTATATACGCGACCTCTGTCAAGATTTTCCTCACCAAAAATTTACATAAGTTACATATTTGCATTACTTTTGCATGACATCAGGTACATCAGTCTGTCCTGCCTACAGTTCTCACTTAAGCAACTTTGCCGTATGGATTTGTCATAAAAACAATATTATGGTAGCTTGATAACCGATGTTGATTTAGTAGAAAATAATGTTAGTCTAAATGTACTTCCAGATGACAATAGACATGAGCTTTGCCCAAGAATTGAGCCGGAAAACAACTTTTTTAATGAAGACTCATCTTCTTGTAATTATTATTCACATCCACAATGTGTATATTTACAATATTTTATAGTACCTATGATGTTTTGTATAAATCATTTCATGGGTTTAATATATGGTTTTTTGCTGATATTTACTCTTGAGCAAACTGCTCCACATGAAATGACGTATTTAAATAATGCAATTTCATAATATTTACATTTTAGTCTACAGGTATATGATGTGCATCAATATATATCGATATACAGTCAATATTCACGTTGTTTTCATTTTTGTGGGAGGGCAATATTTATACATTTTCTTTTCACTATGTTTAGTGTTAGTTATTTTTTATTTTTGGGGACTGCATTATATATTGTATTTCCCCAAAGCTTTGTGTCTACGCAATAATCATTTTGTGTTTTGTTCAATATACTTACGATATTCTCACTCTACGTTCATGTTGTGGCAGTACATATGCTGTAATTTATTTTCACACATTTTGCGCTGATGCAATAAGTACATTGTGTTATATTTGCATGCGGAATAATCGTAATATTCTCTTTTACAAAACTTATTTGTATTGTACTCATAGCTCATAGCTTGTGCAGCTCTTTCGCAACGTCCAGTCTATGTTTATATTATGTGTCCTGTAAACATAGAGCACTATTGTTTATTCAATTTTCCAATATGATTGATTACAATTATTTGTTAGTGCAATTTGGTGATCTAGAGAAAAATTCTCTCTATCACATATTAAAAACGGATAAAATGAATGAAGATGGGGACATTGAACCACTTCAACATTCACCATACTTTGATGATGATAATTTAATAAACCATTTAACGAACAAGAAAAACAAATTTATTTTGCTAAGCCTAAACTGTCAGAATTTAAATGCAAAAATTGACGAAATTAAAATAAAGCCAGAGCCATTCAGATGTAGTGGCTTTGAGATTAGTGCTCTATGTTTACAGGAAACATGGCTCGATGAAGAGGCTGACACTTCTTTATTTCAAATAGATGGATATACATTAATATGCCAAGGCAAAATTTGTAGTGCACATGTTGGCTTGGCAATCTATCTCAGCAACAAATACAATTACAAATCTGTAAAAATCCATGCTAATAGAGACACTTGGGAAGGTCAATTTATTGAAATAACATGTTGTGCCATGAAGAAAAAAATAATTCTTGGAAATATATATAGACCACCTAGAGATATAATTGAAAATTATCACATATTTACAAACGAATTTGCATCAAATTTTTTTGATTTACAAAAATCTAAAAGTGAAATAATAATTGCAGGAGATTACAATATTGACTTGCTTAAAATTAACGAAAAACCCATAATATGTTAATATTTCAATACAATCGTTTCACATGGTTTCTTCCATAAAATTACTATGCCAACACGACTTTCAGAATATCATCGAACACTCATTGATAATTTGTTATGCAATTTGTCAAAAGGATTCTTCAAATCCTCGGCTGGTATTTTAGTGAGCAATATCTGATCACTTTCCGCACTTTCTAAGTCTGGACTATATCGAAACGTCTAATGCGATACTAAGGTTTATATGAATAAAATAACAAAATCCTGACTCACTCAATAAATTTAAAACTGAAATAATTAACTCAAATCTTTATGATAAACTTAACACAGATCCTCATGCGGATCAGAATGAAAACTACAATATCCTCGATGAAATTGTTACTGCAGGTATGGATAAATTTCTACCTCTTAAAGTAACTAAATTTAACAAATATAAAAATAAGAATACTCCTTGGATTACCAAGGGCATTATTATGTCGATTAAATTTAGAAACAAATTGTATTCGAGAATGAAACAGACTCACGTAAATACAGAGCATTACCATAAACTTATAACTGACTTACATACTTATAATAAAATTCTTAAAAGTAATATTATATTAGCTAAGCAAGTGCATTATCAATCCAGTTTTGAAAAGCATAAGCATGATGTTAAAAAGACGTGGTGTTTAATTAAAGAAATTATTCAGAAAAGTCAAAAGAAAGAACAATTTCCTGATTTGTTCAAAGTCGATGGTGAAATTATTAGTGACAAATGCATTATTGCAAATAGATTTAACACATTTTTTACTAATGCTGGTCCTACTCTAGGCTCTAAAACAACTACTAGCGGAGTTAGATCATACAAATATTACCTGAATAACCCGATATTTCACACTTTCAGCTTTAACCCAATTAACGTGGAAACTACTGTTAATAGAATTGATCGTTTACCTCCAAAATTAAGTTGTGGAAATGACGATATTTCAACACCATTACTAAAATTGATAAAAAATTATATCAGCAATGCAGTCACTCTAATTATTATTAATCAATCAATAATAACTGGTATATTTCCAGACAAATTATAAATTGCAAAAGTCATACCCCTTTTCAAAAACGGTGATGTTTCTGACTTTAACCATTATCGACCTATTTCTATCCTGCCAGTGATTTCAAAATTTTGTGAAAGGGTTATGTTTGATCAAATCCACGATTCCTTCCATTCTAAAGCGTTATACTACAATAGTCAATATGGGGTTAGAAAGAAACAATCTACTGAGCTTGCTACACTTGAAATCATAGACAGAATTATACAAGAATTTAATAAATCGGTTACTCCAATAAATATATACCTTGATTTATCAAAAGCATTTGACACAATTGATCACAATATATTGGTACATAAGTTAAATTACTATGGATTAAATGACAAAGCTCTGGACCTTTGTAAGAGTTATTTAAAAAATCATAAGCATTACGTAGAAATTGAAAATGTTAAGGAAATAGTCATCAACATTGGTGTCCCTCAAGGTTCAATTTTAGGGCCACTGTTATTTATTATATATATATATAAATGACGACACCACCCTTACTAGTACACTAAACACATTTAACGATTCAGAAAGCCAAATGCGAAGTGAAACTATTCACAAAGAACTAACAAAGATTAGCAATTGGTTGAAAGCCAACAAACTGTCACTAAATGCTAAAAAGACAAAATTTATGATTTTTCATATACCTCAAAAGAAAGTAGGATACCCTGTATTACAAATAGATGGGGCATACATTGAATGTGTAAATGATTTCAATTTTTTAGGCATCACAATAAATAACCATTTAAACTGGCAGAGTCACACAAAAAAATAGCAAATATATCTAAAACAATACCGGTAGGTATACTAAATAAACTTAAACACTTTTTACCATCTAATACATTATCTGTTATATACAATGCTCTTATTCTCCCTCATATTAATTATGGCATACTTTTATGGGGTCATCAGGCACATCAAATTTTCAAATTACAGAAAAAAAGCAATATGAATCTTAATCCTTAAGTAAATACAATGCTCACACAAGTCCTATTTTTAAAAGACTTCAGTTGCTAAAGCTGGATGACATTTATAAAATCCAACAATAAAAATGTTATTATAAATTAATTAACAATCTTTTACCCTACTACTTCAATGTTTTTCCAAGCACACACATTTATGATATTCATCAGCACTGCACACGTGAAAGAAATAATCTGTATATGTCCAGATTCAAACATGAATTTGCAAAAAAAATGCATTAGACACAACATAGTTGAGACAGTTAACAATACACCAAGTATTATCATTAATACAATTTATACTCACAGTCTATATGGTTTTTGAACATACACAAAAAACGTTTTTATTTTAAATTATGAATCCACTTGTATCCATAATTGCTTTATTTGTAATACATATTAGAATGTATACCTAAGTATACATATGTACATCAATGTGTACACGAGTACATATAATCAGTCCTTGTATTATGTATGCATGTTGACACATTGAGTAATTATCAACTATAAAAACAAGTCAAGCTATTTTGATTTGTGTCATGTAAATTTTATTGTTGTTTATATTTATGGGGTGGCTCCTGTACTAACGATATTATATATCTTAATGGGAGTCTCCCGACCTTATCTATTACTTGCGTTATTCGTTGCATATGTATCGTATTTATAGGTCAAATAAATTGATTCTGAGTTCTGAGAAGGTTATGGAGTTCTGAATTGTTTGATGTCTGTTACAGGCCATCAACCAGACGATGCTGAGCAACCGAAGGTCATATGCCGACCTTTATGGCAAACTCATGATGGCCGACATAGAACGAGAGAAGAACCTACACACGGAGTGGACGAAACGAGTCGAGAAGTGGAAAGCTCTTCACATGAATGTCAGGATTGAACAGTTCCAGTGAGTGACACCCCATTATTGTCACCCACTCAGTGTCACCCACTCAGTGTCATCCACTCAATGTCACCCACTCTGTGTCACCCACTCAATGTCACCCACTCAGTGTCACCCCCTCAATGAAACCCACTCAGTATCTCCCACTCAATGTCACTCTCTCAGTATTACCCACTCAGTGTCACCTACTCAGTGTCACCCACTCAGTGTCACCCACTCAATGTCACCCACTCTGTGTCACCCACTCAATGTCACCCACTCAGTGTCACCCCACTCAGTATTACCCTCTCAATGTCACCCACTTAGTGTCACCCACACTGTGTCACCCACTCAGTGTCACCCCCTCAATGTCACCAACTCAGTGTCACCCACTCAGTGTCAAAAACACTCAATATCACAAACCAATGTCACTCTACCAGTCACCAATTCCACACCTAGCAGTTTCACATTACCAGTGTCATTCTACCAATGTCACCCCATCAATGTCACCCCACCGATGTCACACCATCTTTGTCACCTCTAGCATGTCATCCATCCAGTGTCACCTCTATGATGTCACATCGCATATTTAGTTTAGTGTGCATCTGGCTTGAGCCTACAACTTGCTGATTGCCGGATAAATTCCCCATGTGACTGTGTCCTGTGTAGAACCGTGTCTAGATATTGAGTGAGACGTTTCTCTCGCAGGGCGTACATGGAGAGCGACTCAGTGACAATGCCCCCTGGTGTTAGCGAGATCATGGAGTCACTGAAGGCGGAACAGAAGTCTCTGAATGATCAACGGATGGTCCTCATTGAGTCCCTCAGGTCAGGTGACTCTTTCATCTCATCTAACAAAGCTGTTGTAGGGAGAGTGTGGAGATTTTAACTCATAGGAAGTAGTACATCAGGACCTTAGCCAGGATTGTGAGATTTTCCAGTTTACCCGTTCTCAGTTTTATTTACCTGTTATGCTAATGAAAAACCCTGTTACACGTGCATTTGTCGCTGGTGTCGGAACATGGTGAATATACAGGGGGCTGAGGCTCCCTGAAAAACTCCAATTGCACCATCCTTGAGGCTTGCAAAATACCCAAGCTGCGAACTACCCTCTTCTACTCACTTCTACATTTAGTACAAAGTCCATGTTGTAACACCGCAAAAACTGTTTTGACATTTTTATTGGGAAAATAAAGCCACGATAATTATGCTCCAACACAAGATCATGGTATCTAAAATATAGAAATCCTGTTGTACAAACACCAAAAGACCTGTTATTTGAAAAAGAAAAAACTTTTGATTTTCCAGAAACTTGTGGCAATAACAGGACAGCGGGTCTCTGGCTAAGGGCCTGCTGTACATTATGTTGTTCCAATAATGGGACAATAGTCTCTGGCTAAGGGCCTGCTGTACATTATGTTGTTCCAATAATGGGACAATAGTCTCTGGCTAAGGGCCTGCTGTACATTATGTTGTTCCAATAATGGGACAATAGTCTCTGGCTAAGGGCCTGATGTACATGATGTTGTTCCAATAATGGGACAACAGGTCTCTGGCTAAGGGCCTGCTGTACATAATGTTTTTCCAATTATGGGACAACAGGTCTCTGGCTAAGGGCCTGATGTACATGATGTTGTTCGAATTATGGGACAATGGTCTCTGGCTAAGGGCCTGTTGTACATGATGTTGTTCGAATTATGGGACAATGGTCTCTGGCTAAGGGCCTGATGTACATGATGTTGTTCGAATTATGGGACAATGGTCTCTGGCTAAGGGCCTGTTGTACATGATGTTGTTCGAATTATGGGACAATGGTCTCTGGCTAAGGGCCTGATGTACATGATGTT
Organism: Escarpia spicata; assembly: GCA_963995525.1. NCBI lineage: Eukaryota > Metazoa > Annelida > Polychaeta > Sabellida > Siboglinidae > Escarpia > Escarpia spicata. The sequence continues at coordinate 20,083,795 of OZ023217.1, forward strand.
TTTCCAATTATGGGACAACAGGTCTCTGGCTAAGGGCCTGCTGTACATGATGTTGTTCGAATTATGGGACAATGGTCTCTGGCTAAGGGCCTGTTGTACATGATGTTGTTCCAATAATGGGACAATGGGTCTCTAGCTAAGGGCCTGCTGTACATGATGTTGTTCCAATAATGGTGACTAATATAGTGAAAAAAATACAAAATTTTGTTTGCATCTACCAGTATTACTATGGGTGAATATTTGGTCATGTGATCATCTGCTAGTTGTTATAATGTTGTTGTTTCCGTGTACAGAGAACTGTTCCCTCCTACTTCCACCAAGTCTGCGGTGTACAAGTGGAACCAGCAGATGACGGAGATCACTAAGAACATTGGTAATGGGTGGGGAAACTGTAACAACTTAGTGTTGTATCTCAGCAAGGAAGGGCAAGTCGGAAGTTTGCTGAACATTCTTCAGGATAGAAGATCATTTTTATGCAAACAATTTCTTTCTGACATATCCGCTAAGTTCAGGCATTGGTCAGTGCGTGTCTTCTTCCTATACACTGTAGACTTCACACTGCCATCTTCCTTTCTGGTGAACTTAGCATTCAAGAAGGGCTTACTGTTGTAATTATGAACTATCTCCCATGTACGATGCCGTCATACGTACTGAAGACTTGGCATGCCACCCTGACGAAACATAGAAAACCAAATGGTAGAATTTTCAAAACAGAAATGTCTACTGCTAATTATGAAATAATATGTATTGAAATAGCACTTACTACATACCTACATGTATTATTAACTAAACTGTGCTTTATGTTTGATAACACATTACTGTTCATATCTCTCTGTTTCCCAATACTGTTTAGTTACATAAACACAATAAACCAGAGGAAAATTAACTATATAGAAAATTAATTAAAATGTGAATTGTTATAAATGTGGCTGTAAAAATTCGGAATATTTAAGAATGGCACTTAATAAATAATAATAATAATTTATTGATTTATTTTATATTTAAATAAATTTAATATAAATTTGCAGCATTGTATTAATAATTATTATTATAGAAAACTGTGGTTCTGTTGTAGATACTGTGAACCAGGAATACTTCAACAAGTTGTATGCCGAGTACGAGTTAGTGTGTCAGCGATGTCTTGAGGAACTAGAACACACAGTTGTAAGCACCCATTATATCATTCCATAAATATACCACAGAGTCATGAATACCAACATGATCGATGCAAGCACGGACACCACAAACAATGAAGGCAGACTGTTCCAGTGCAGCCAAAGTATGGTCATTTTGAGTGCAGCCACATTTTGGCATTTGTAGAATTTCATGGCTCCATAAGGCTTGCATTGATAACTTGCTGATGATGTATAAGTGGTAATTATCTATAACGAGGGTGGAGGGTGGGGTGAGGATGGGGTTGGGGGTGGGGGCCATAGATAATAGAGTCAGGCCAGGAAGGTAGAACTGGACACACACACAACTAGCTGAGAATGACTGTAGACCATTTATTTGTACGTAGGAATAGCAATGATTAGGTTAGTTACAGCCTATCATTGTTAGCTACACCTGTCACTTTCTCTTTTTGATCTTTTACTTACTGTACACTACAGTGTGAGTGCTTTTCTTTCTTCATATGGTATCAGCCCTCCAGCGCAGTTGATCTTTTGGGGGTGCATTTTTTGATCATCTTGCAAAATCTCTAACTGCACCCCCTTGAGGCTCCCATGAAACCCCCCACTTCACCCTCGTTGAACCTTCAACTGCACCCCCCCGAGATGTCCAACTGCACCCCCCCCCCCCCGAGACATCCAATTGCACCCCATTGATGCTCCCAAAACAAAATATCCGTTCTCCACCCAATTGAGGTATCTGGTGGAACTTTTTGCTGAGGGGTGTGTGTACAGGATTGTATACACCCACCACAAACACCCCTAGCCTAAGGGCCTGAATATATGCCCCATTATTGGGCATTAGTGACTCTATGATAGGTTACACATTTGTCGTCTGTGTGGCATCTTTTATGCCTTCACAAATTCACCAAGTAAAAGGAACCAACAGCTTTCAGTGTATTTTCTGAAAAACAAAGGCAAAGGGCGAACAAAGTGCCCAGGCTTCAAAACATTAGGTGGATCTGATCCCCAGCCATCCCAACTGACAGTTTGGTGGTGTAAATGCTTAGCTACCCCCCTAGGCTGTGACAGCCAGTAAATTATATAATTGATCGTAGCAGTTGGTTGTATTTAACAAGATTTAACAAGATTTAACAAGATTGCCACCCAGAGAATTAACTCTAGGTAGCAGGTGGACAAGGAAGCCCTTGGCTTTTCGAGAGTCCGACCTTTTTATTTATGTGTATCCCGCCCGTCTGAGGTATGTGTCGATTTTATTTTTAAACATATTCACGCTACTAGCACCCACACAATCAGCAGGTAATCTGTTCCATTCATTTACAGTCCTTTGTGAAAATGAAAACTTTCTTATATCCAATCTACTCTGCTCCTTTGCTAATGCAAGATCATGTCCTCTAGTCCTTCTATCTTTCTTAACTGAGAAAAACATATTTCTATCAATATTTTCATAACCCTTCAATATTTTAAACACTTCTATCTGATCTCCTCTCAATCTCCTGGTCTCTAGTGTTGTTAAACCGCATTTTTTTAGGCGTATTTCATAACTAAGATCCCTCAGATTTTGTATCATTTTAGTTGCTCTCCTCTGCACTCTTTCTAGCATATCTATGTCCTTCCTGCGATATGGCCTCCACGTTTGAATACAATATTCTAAATGAGGCCTAACTATTGTTTTGTACAGCGGTATTATTAGCTCTTTTTCCTTATACGTTATGTTTCGCCTAATTAATCCAAGGATTTGATTTCCCTTTGAAGCTGCAATTCCGCACTGCTCTGAAATCTTCATATCAGCACTAACGGTTAACCCTAAGTCCTTTTCTTTTACAGTAGTACTTAGTACAGTACCCCCCATTGTATATTCTACCTCTTCGTTCCCATGTCCTATGTGGAGGCATTTACATTTCCCAAAATTGAACATCATTTGCCATTTTTCAGACCATTTCATCAACCTGTCAAGATCATCTTGTAAATGCTGTCTATCTCCATCACTTTTAATCCTTCTAAACACTTTTGTATCATCCGCAAATTTCAACACCTTGCTTGTTATTTCATCATCCAAATCGTTGATGTATATTAAGAATAATATAGGACCTAATACTGATCCCTGTGGTACCCCACTCAATACCGATTTCCAGTTTGAAGCCTCCCCATCAACTACTACACGTTGTCTTCTGTCAATCAGCCATTGTTCTATCCAGTTTATTATACCATTTCCTATGCCATGGGCCTTTAGTTTAAGCAGTAATCTTTGATGTGGTACTTTGTCAAAAGCTTTTTGAAAATCTAAGTAGACGATATCTACTGGTGTTCCCTCATCTACCCACTTAGTGATGTCTTCCAAAAAACATAACATATTTGTTAAGCATGACCTCGCTTTAAAAAAACCATGTTGAGATGGGTTTATCAAGTTTTGTTTAACAAGAAAATCCACCATGTGATCTTTAATTAGTCTTTCTAATAATTTACAAATCACTGATGTTAAACTCACTGGTCTATAGTTCTCTGACTTGTTTCTCGAACCTTTTTTGAATAACGGTATAATGTTTGCTTCTTTCCATTCTAAAGGAACCACTCCCTCTTCTAATGACAAGTTGAAAACTGTTGCAAGTGGTATGCTAATTTGTTCTACAATTTCCAATAGTAGTTTGGGTGGAATACCATCCACTCCAGGTGATTTATTTTCCTTCATAGCCCTTATTTTCTTAGCTACCATTTCCGGGGTTACAATTAATTGTCCTAAATAGTCTGAATCTGCCCCCTTGAACTTAGCCTCTGGTATTGGCAGTGAACTAATATCTTCCCTGGTAAACACTGAACTAAAGTACTCATTCAGGTCTTCTGCCATTATGAATCCCTCTGATATCATATTTCCAGCACTATCTTCTAGAGGACCGACCTTATCTTGAACTTTCTGTTTGCTTCGAACATACGCATAAAAACTCTTGCTGTCATGTTTTATATTACTAGCTAATTGTTGTTCATAGCTTCTCTTTGAATTTCTAATTTCAGCTGTAGCTTGGTTAAGTGCTTCTTTATAATTGTTGTAGTCTTCATCATTTCCAGTACATCTATATGACTTCCACATCATTTGTTTATACTTAATTTTTCTAATGGCTTCTTTCGATAAGTGTTTCTTTTTGGACCGTTTTCCTTGTTTTTTGAAGGGTACAAATTTATCGATTATGCACTTAATTTCACTCTTTAATATATTCCAGCATTCTGTTGCCGTCTTATTTTTCAGTGTCTTATTCCAGTCTATCTTTGCTAAATATTTCCTCATGTCCTTATACCTTCCTTTGTGGAAATTTCTCCTATACTGCTTTTTACTATTCCTTTCTGATTTTACTTTGATGGTAAAATGTATCTGGTTGTGATCGCTACTCCCCAGTGGCTCACATATTTTGACATTGTCAACTAATTCATTCTGTGAGGACAAAACTATGTCTAACACATTCTCACCCCTGGTTGGTTCTAGCACATGTTGAGAAAGGAATGTATCTTGAACTAAAACTAAAAACTTGTGGTCCTCTCTCCCCATACTCTGTAGAGATTTCCATTGTATATGCCCATGGTATTTGAGACAATAACTACTCCATTAATCACAAACACATTCAGGCCTCTCTGTCAATCAATTGTTTGTTTACAGAAAGATCTGGTTGCCACGGGCGTTGCCACGGAAACAAAGGCTCATGAGACCATCAACAGACTGTGTCTTCCCCTGGTGGGAGAGAGACAAGCTAGCTTTGAGAAACTGCTCGAAAACATGGACGTGAGTGACACACTAACATCCTGGAAAACCAGCAAATTCAACGTGAATTACAATACTCCAGCCATGCAGTGGTTTAGTTTCAGATGTAAACAATTAACAGTTTTCACCTTACGTTTCAAAATTGCACCATGCTTGTTGTTTATTAATTTACCAGTCATAATAAAATGTACAACATTTGGTATTTCTCTGTGGACGTTAAATTCTCAGTTACCATCTGCCTACTAGTCATAAATACTGTCATTGGTTTTCACAGCACGTGAGCCAATTTTAGTGTTAGTACTGTGCCAGTTTATTTATATTTAGTAACACAATATCATGCATCATTTTTGAAAAAATTTGCATAATATAAATTATTTTCTAAACAGTAAAATAATTGTATGTATGATTTATACAATTCCAAATAAAACCTACCTACCTACCTACCATATCTTCAGTAATTGTTCTCACAAATTAATAGGGATTAACAATTGCAGATTTTTTTTTCAAGGTTTTATACAAATGAAAAAACCACAATAGCGGAGTCGAGAGAAGGGAATATTTCCAGTAAGGGTGCACCACTGTGCATTGCAACTATTGACATTAGTTGGAAGAAAAAAATAGCCCGTGGCATTGCAACTATTGGCATTATGATGTTATAAATGACTTCTCCACCAGGCTGAGTTGGAGCTTCACAACTCGCACATGCTCGTCGAGATGCGATCACTGTTCAAGTTCTGCCAGGGGGCAGCACATATCTGGGACGTGCATGAACTCGGTCTCGCGAAGCAGGAGAGGGCGCTACATGAGCAACTGGACGAATGTCGCCACCAACATGACAACGAGAACCAGGTCGGTGACATCAGGGGGCGTTTCAATGAGTATGCAATCATTAACTGGGTTGGCTTCTGATTGGTGGTTTAAATAAACCGGCGGGCCTGTGGGTGATGAATGGTTGGAAGTGCAGGTATGCCATGCATGATAGAAATGTGTATTTTTGAGTTGAAATTAATTTTATGTTTCTTGGTTTTTCACTTGTTTTTGTTTTTAATTGGTTAGCCATCTACTGGACTACTAAATATACACATATCAAACAAACTCCACTGTGTTTTGTTGCAAATCTGCCTAACTTCAAAAGTATTTGCTTTTAGATAGCTATATTTATACTCATGTGACAAATAAAAACAATGTACTATATCATGATTTTTACAACTGAAATAGTTTGTATTAAAAAGGATATAGCTGTATTCTCCCCAACTTCCAAAAATATCCAACTCTAGTTTTTTCGCTGAAAGTAGTTCAGCTAAGAAAGTAGTCCTCCAATGTTGCCTAACATGTGGTGCCATATATCTGTGACTGCAGGAATTGGAGGCAGAGCTAGACATCGTGATGGACAGAATGAGACAGGAGGCGTCGGAGAAAAATCTGAATGAATCGTTGACCAAGGCTCTTGGTATGCTGGACAAGATCAGGGAAGGGTGAGTGGACAGTGGACAGAGGTCAATGACAGTGGGCAGTGTGAAGAAACAAGTGTACTTATGAAGAAAATAAAAGATAAGCTTTCATAAGTCTGTTCAGTAGACCTCCACTTGAGCAGCTACCCCTTCTACAAAGGTACTTTGGTCGTATAAGAAGGGTGGCCGTTCTACTTTGGACACTTAGATGGCCTCCTATCTTCAACATCATATTCAAAGTATATTATTAGTCTCAATTTGAAGCGTGTGTTTTGGTGTCTGTCTTAGTTGGAAGTATGTGATTGTTGCTGTCTCAGTCTCGGTTGGAAGTATGTGTTTGTTGCTGTCTTATTTGGAAGCGTGTGTTTGTTGCTGTCTCAGTTGGAAGTGTGTGTTTGTTGCAGTCTGAGTTGAAGTTGTGTTTGTTGCTGTCTCAATCTCAGTTGGAAGTATGTGTTTGTTGCTGTCTCTGTGTCAGTTGAAAGTGTGTGTTTGTTGCTGTCTGAGTCTCAGTTGGAATATGTGTTTTTGTTGCTGTCTGAGTCTCAGTTGGAAGTATGTGTTTGTTGCTGTCTCAGTTGGAAGTATGTGTTTGTTGCTGTCTTAGTCTCATTTGGAAGTATGATTTTGTTGCTGTCTGAGTCTCAGTTGGAATATGTGTTTGTTGCTGTCTGAGTCTCAGTTGGAAGTATGTGTTTGTTGCTGTCTGAGTCTCAGTTGGAAGTATGATTTTGTTGCTGTCTGAGTCTCAGTTGGAATATGTGTTTGTTGCTGTCTGAGTCTCAGTTGGAAGTATGTGTTTGTTGCTGTCTGAGTCTCAGTTGGAAGGATGTGTTTGTTGCTGTTTCAGTTGGAAGTATGTGTTTGTTGCTGTCTCAATCTCAGTTGGAAGCGTATTTGTTGCTGTCTCTGTCTCACTTTGTAGCATGTGTTTGTTGTTGTCTTAGTTGGAAGCATATGTTTGCTGCTGTTTCAATCTCAGTTGGAAGTGTGTGTTTGTTGCTGTCTCTGTCTCAGATGGAAGTGTGTGTTTGTTACTGTCTCTGTTTAACTTGGAAGTATGTGTTTGTTGCTGTCTCTGTGTTAATTGGAAGCATATGTTTGTTGCTGTCTCGGTTGGAAGCATGTGTTTGTTGCTGTCTCAGTTGGAAGCATGTGTTTGTTGCTGTCTCAGTTGGAAGCATGTGTTTGTTGCTGTCTCAGTCTCAGTTGGAAGTGTGTGTTTGTTCCTGTCTCTGTCTCAGTTGGAAGCATGTGTTTGTTGCTGTCTCAGTTGGAAGCATGTGTTTGTTGCTGTCTCAATCTCAGTTGGAAGTGTGTGTTTGTTATCGTCTCTGTTTAAGTTGGAAGTATGTGTTTGTTGCTGTCTCAACCTCAGTTGGAAGCGTGTTTGTTGCTGTCTCTGTCTCACTTTGTAGCATGTGTTTGTTGCTGTCTCTGTGCCAGTGGGAAGTATGTGTTTGTTGCTTCTCAGTTGGAAGCATGTGTTTGTTGCTGTCACAATCTCAGTTGGAAGTGTGTGTTTGTTATCGTCTCTGTTTAAGTTGGAAGCGTGTGTTTGCAGCTACGAGGCATTCCACACAATTCAGACAGACATTGTGGCAGAGTACCCACACATGGTGCATGAGGAACTTGCCCGATATGATGACTCTGTCTGTACGTTCTTCACCGTCAACAGGAACAAACCCAAGGTATGTAGACAATATACATGCAGCAGTAGGCACATTGCAAGCATTATATTATATGTATTGACAGGCAGTATACCAAAAACATATGTATCCTAGTATTAAGAACAGTATATAGATAAATGTTAATAAATGAGGAACTGACATCATACCTGTTTTAACCATTATGGTTACATTTTTGTACAGTGCTGCAGACATTTATGTATATAAAATAAGATATTAAAAATATAATTCAATATTAAGAATATTATTAAAATATTATTACAACATTATTAAAATATTATCAAAATATTATTAAAATATTAAAACATTATAAAATAAACATTACCAACATATTATTGAAATATTAAAACGTTACAAAATAAATATTATCAACATATTAAAATATTAAAACATTATAAAATAAATATTATCAACATATTATTAAAATATTAAAACACTCTAAAATAAATATTACGAAAATATTAAAAATATTTATTATTATGTAGTTAGAATTTTCAAATAATAGTTGCATTCACCTTTGACCTCTCTGCTGTTTGCTGCGACAGACGGGAAAGCATGCGTCGAAGGTGTCGGTGAAGACGAGCGGCTCCAAGGGGAGCAAGGAGAAGGTGAGCAAAGAGCGACTGAGCCAGGAGAAGTTCTCCCAACAGGAGCTTCCACTGGAGAGGGCTGAAACCCAGGAGGGGAGCGGAGAGAAACACGGAGGACAGGAGGTGGAGGAGGGGAGGAGGAGCAGGGAGGAGGGGGTGGATAGAGAAAAGACGGAAGAGGTCGAAGGAGAAGTGTTGAGTAAGAAGACACTGGAGCAGGCGCAGAGTGATATGTCCAGATACGATGTGGTGAGTCGGATTTTATTCTTGTGTTCTGTACTGGCTAAAGCTAGGATTCTGTATGTATGGAAACGGCATGATTCATGTCAGAAAAAATGAATATAGTGCAGAGGGGAAGTTAACGGGAGACTTGTGTCAAACATTTTTTTTTTATTTCTTAACTCAGAGTATTGAAATTTTTTGGAATATCAAAAATGGGAAAAGTAGAAAGGGTGACTTTTTCAGATTTCAGAAGTAGTTCTGTAGGTACATAGGCAGATGCATTTTTTCTCGTGGATGTGGAAAATTGAATCGCTCCATATTTCGATTTGAATCGTATCCGCACAGGAATTGGATAGGAAATTCCCAGTAGTGACATCACTACAGAGGTATTCCCCATTCCACATGGCGTTTCCATACATATGGAATCCTTGCATTACACCCACCCGTGGAGTGACACACCTAGGGCAGCAGTTATCACCATTATGGTGCACCATCTGGATATCACCACTCAATTCTACCAGGCAGGAAAAAGACCCTAGTGAAAAGCAGATCATATCAAAAAAGCAAGTAACTGTAAATAAATATTGTTGTGTTTTTAAATACTTTGCCAATTTGTAGATCAGAGGCCAGTGGTAATAATTTCCTGAAAATTTGAACATAACTACACAATGGCGCCCCCTGGAGAATTGCTGACTACTCAGTTTGTCCACTGAACAAAATTAAACGTTTAAAATGACTACTTTCGTGTTTTTTTAATGCCTCATCAGTTGGTAGATCAGAGGACATTAGAGGCACATTGATTGGTAGCTCTTTAGAGTATTTACTTTTTTCGGTGGCTAAATTTAGTGGTCAGCCCAGGTGGTGCCATCGATTTATTATTTGCTACATGCAATACTTAATTTGCGACAGCGGAAATGGCCGCGGGAACGACTTTAAGTTTGAAATTCTGCAACAGTGATTATTGTTGCCCTTGCTTCACAGGTAGGCTAGTATAAATCGAAACAGTGGTGCCACATAATGACACCTATTGAGTGGAACACGTACTAATGCACGTTGATGCTATTTTGGACATCAATACCGGACAGGGTCGTGGTGAGTAATTTGTTGGCAACTTTGTAAATTCTCAGTTTGGGATGTAAAAGAACTACTGAGGACAACATGCGGTGACCATCCTCAGTGCCAGCATAAAAAGGTTGGCTTGGCAATAATGTTCTGAAAAAGGCTGATTTGTTTCAACATTTTGTAATTAATGAAATATAGTTTAAATACAATTTACTACTTAAGTGACATGTTTTTTTCATACGATTATGGTCTAAATCTTACCAGCATTACTGCGTCTAACTATTATTCAAATTGATAAAAATAATTTTTCTTCTACACCTTCATACATAAATAACCATATCAATAATTGCAGTTATTTAAATAAGAACACATTTCAGTCAGGAAAGTGTTGTGTTTATTAGGGGGAATTCTGGGTGAGATTTTATTTTTAACCAAAAAGCTGAAGTGTCAGGGAATGTAAATAATTACAAGGTAGAATCTGAGAGAATGTTGTTGATTACAATGAAACAAACCTGATTATTTAAATACATATCCACAATACAGAATAGAAACCACAGTACAGTCTACTCTAGTATAAATATTTCAGTTTAGTCAGGTGACTGCCATATTAGTTTTCCTATGCATGGCAATTAAAATGCATATATGTTTATATTACATTACAATTTATATCAAGTGTCATTGTGCAATAAATTCATCCTTGTCACGCATATCAAGGCCATTTCACAGTGTTTAAACAGAAACGCAAAGAAACAAATGAATATCTTGATTCCAGCACAGTCTTGTCATCTAATCACATAGCAGACTTATCACTTTTTTACAAATGTGTATTTTTGTTAAAGTCTTACATGACAGTTTGTCAAATCAAAACAGTTATTACACTAAAATTATGCATATTTAATTTATGAATACCTAAATGATATTACAATGTAACAGCAAACAGAATATTTTCTTACATCATTTTTCAAAACATCAGTAAGCTTAGACTTTTCTTATAAATTAGCGCTTATTGTAGAAAAATAAAATCAATGTCGGTTACTGACATCGCCATAATCTGGATATTGCAGTCGACTTTTATTCTGGGTTATCACGCGCCATCCGTTATTCACTCAATCATGCAAAAGACAGTTCAAATAATGTCTGATGCATTCCACTGAATATTAATTAATCTTTCCATCATTACTAAGTGTTACATTTCATTCATATAAAAGTCATTGCATTATAGGTCAAGCTGTGGCTAAATGTACAGTCTTATTGGTTAGTGAAGATCGGGTTCTTTCTCGTGTCACCGTGGTTGAGAGGATGACGGAACCTCTTCTGCTCCTCATCGTTCATATCAACGGAGATTCCATCAAGTCCTTTAGCCTCTTTATCATCTATATCTGGTGCATTCATGGTGTATTCATCCGTGGCTTTCGCTGTGTTGCCATGGTCGTCATTTGATGTTCCAATCGTCAGCGGAACGTTGATCTTTAACTCGTTATTTCCGGCGATTTCAACCTTGAACATGAGCTCATAGTGGATGTCGATGATGTCGCAGCCGTCGAGACGTGACTCCGGGATATAGGGAGGGATCGTTAAGCGAACATTCTTCCAACGTCTCCCCTCTCCGTAGTCCATCTCCCATTCGTCCCGTTTCTTGTTCACCACCTGAATGCTGTGGCAGGACTTGTGCTTGGCCCGAAACACGCTGGTCATCACTAGCGCCGCTTGCACGGACTCGACGAGCCGTGGACTGCTGTTTGTGATCTCTGCGTCGAGGAAGATATCTTCCCCGGGGAGATGTCCCAATCGGTTGATGTTGAGTGTCGCGCAAACCTTCCCCGAAAGACAGAACATGAGTGTGCCGAAGAATCGCTTCTCACTGGTTTGTATTACTGGCTTCTGGAGTTCTGCATCGGACATTATGTCAAGTCGTTTCAACACGAGGAACGGTTCGCTGGTGATAACGGTGCTTGGCCCGAATCGCTTATCTTCCTTCAACACGGCTTTCACCACGTACGTGATGCTGCCGAATTTCCCAATGAACGACGATGGAAGGTTGTCGGGAAGAAGGTAGTTGAGGGGGAAACGATGTTGTCCCTCATCTAATGTCACCAACTCGCCGTCAGCCTGAAGGATATCGTTGGTGACGTCGATGTAGACTTCGTCGGCTTGGTAGGCCTGCGGCTCCTGTTTCTTCCTAGAGTCTTCCCATGAAACATTCGCTTCTCCCTTCACCTGGAGCATGATGTTTTTGAGGGCGACGGTCCCGGTAAGGTCAAGGATGACGTTGCCGCGCAATTCCTGGCCGGGTTCATACTGGTACTGTTCATCGATATCGTGTTCCAGGACAATCTCGAACCGTTTGATCAAACTCATTGTGTTGGTTTCCTCACACGAATGTCCGAGAGAGTTGACTGACTTGTATGTAGAATCGGGTGTTCGCTACGACCGTTCGACTGGACAGTTACGCTTCACTGCACACACAGCACGTCACGCTGCTGCAGACTTGTGTTGTTCCGTCACTAATGACCCCAAGGTGCTTCACTGAAAGGGCAAGCAAACAGGAAGTCAAATATTTTATACAATCTAGTACATCTTTTAACCCTTTGCATTCTGCATTCCGTCACTTGGACAGTGCTCAATGTGTTCAGAATTGATCTATTGAAGAATCCCAGTAGCGATACATTCAGACATGCCACATTTTCTTGATTTTATTTTTGATTTGATATTCTGTATAAATCGAGATTACGCTTTTGTTGATTACCCATCCTATAATATTACTGTATATATATATATTATTATTATATATATATATACCAGGCTACTAATGTACCACATCAAACAAAGTATGCAGCGTTTTGTTGACAATCTACCTGGTATCGAACATATTTGCTCTTTCACTGCTTTAACTTAGTCATTCAAATTTATAATTGTGTGATTAATGCTTGTACAATAAGCAATCATCACACAGTTATAAATGTGAATGACTTTGTCAATTGTTTACATTTGAAGTGAATCTATATTAAGACGGGACATGGACATATTACTCAAAACATTCCCTGAAATCTACATTGAATACAGGAAGTCCACACATGCCTGTAGATTCATGTTTGTTCAACAATTTACAAGTTTGCACCCCTACTGTTGTACAGTTGTATTTATTCACTGTTCTTTGTTCAGTGATGGGTGCAAAGCTTGCTACAGTGGACAATGGTTGACCACATGGACTGACCACTGTGGCTAGGAGTGGCCAAATCTCTGTGGTAGCTGTAGTTGATTGCACTTCATTCTGTGTAATCATCCACTTGGAAGGTCTACTCTAGTTAATGCTAACAATACACAATTACTGAAATACCACTTTTGGCAATACATTATAAGTATGATAAACAGTAATTATAATAATGACTATAAACGTATGATGATAATATATATTGTATCACTATGAAGAAAAATAGTGAAAGTTTTCATAGTGTAATACATGGATGGGCCTCGAATACCTGTAACCATGTCTTTCCCCTGAGGATATCTTGAATTTTATCTCCCCCCACCCTGTTCATCTGTTAACACACGGCGCTATGGAGGCTTAGGCAGTGCATTGCTTTTTGGATAGAGCTGTGTGTGTTCCTGTTGAGGCAGACAATCCTGATTAACTCAGAAATTTAAATGTATGGGGTGATTTTAGTTGATCAGAATTTTACAATATATCTGCTACCGTGTGAAAAAACAACATGCATTTAGGTATGTATGTCTTTTTTATTTTATAACTGTTTTAAGAAGGGGGGGATATCCAGGGTGGGGGAGATAGTCAGCAGAGATACACTACCTCACTGGTATATGTAAGTTATTGATCAGGAGGTTTTGGTGTTAACGTTATAAACTTAATTACTACTGCTAAACACAGAGGCAATAGTTTGTTGCTGTACCATGTTTTATTATATGATGGCCGTAGCCGTATCCACACACTAAATCCACCTTAGATAAAACTAAATGTCATTTTGGATGGAAAATTGTCATCTTATGCTAAGAATGCAGTGGCAGTCTTGCTTCACCTGTATAATATCAAGAGCCTTTTAAAAAATAAATGTGACTAAATCGTGTTAGTAAAATTAATACATTTTTCAACTTGTTCTAATACTAGTGTTTATTACATACTCAAACCTCCATTATCATCATTGCCTGCTTCATTAGGTAATATCAGCGGGAAGTTCACTGAGTCAGTTGTCCTTGTCCCAATTTGGTCAGAAGCTTGGGAATCACACAACTTCAAAGCAATAAGTGCCAATAGCAGATGTTTCAAATGGAATGTTTTATTTACAGTTTGGATATTCTGCAGGTGCAACTTTCCAATTTGCGGACACTGTTTTGGGGCTTATTAAATGCGATTCGGAGGGCATTCCCTAAGCATGCTTAGTCTAGTATCAAGTATGTTATATTAAGAAATTAAGCCTTGGATACTTTGAGGGAGTCGATTCCTGAGACAAAGCAACGGTGTCTTCCCTGGTGAATCATAACTTTGGTTTCCTGTCCTTGTGTACCAGGTAATGTGTGGGGTATTGACAACAACCTATGACTTATGTCATCTGCACCGATTGTCCGTCGTTTTAATAAGAGGGTGGCAAAGAAGGTGACTCACAATTGTAAAGCTCTGCCATGTGTCATCTTTGTGTGGGACGTTATAGTAAGTGTAACGACCAACGTCAGGTTATCAGTGCTACGTGCCCTATTGTTGGGCACTGGGGTGTGACAAGACACGTTTTTTTGTCGGTGCAACTTTTGTCATTTCGGGTGACGTATGGTTAGCTAAGTACCTTTTTGGTGTTTGCACACATTGAAAGAAAGTCCTATGAAATTTGAGAAAGAATCGATAATGGTGTTTTTTTAAGTTGAGTTTCTATGGATCTGTTTGAATGTGAGCAATGGGTGTTTTGAAAGTGTAACAAAATTATAATGGAATCCGAGAAAGGATCACAGAAAAATGTTCTTTGTCTGAGTTTGTTAATGTAGAAGCACCAGCATAATCTAGGATCTCAGAAGGAGACCTAGTCACTTATTAGTTGTCTATGTTAAAATGTAGTGGTCTAACAGGTTATGTAGGAACAAAATATTGTAAACAAAACTGCAAAAATGGGGCCATAGTCATGTGACTCTCTATGTACATCACAGGGTATGAGGGGTAACAAAGGGTGGACAACAGAATACTGTTTTACAGTTACTCTGGTTAAATGACCAGGGTGTTGTCCAAATGAACCCAGGGTGTGGCTTTCATGAACACGCCCCTCATTCCAGATGAATGAGGGATGGCGATATGCCTCTTTGTCCTGATGGCCTGAAGCAGTTTATTGATTTCATTGAGAACATGGCATTCTCGTTGTTAGCATTTGGTACTTTGAGGTTAGTTTTCACCAAAGTTACAGAGGTTTGCCATGAGAAAGCCTGTCCTTTTCAATGAATGTCCGTGAAAGTGTGGGTTTCTCTGACAAGATTTTAAAACAGATTAGCTTGTCATATTCAACTGTATGCTACATAGCCTTAGGGTCTCCATAACTTTGCCTTGTAAGCCATGTAAGGTGGCTATTAAGATGTGACACAACACATGGACTAACTGATCTTAAAAGTTTATCTCTGGAAATTCCAGCTAGGAATTTAAGGGTGGTGGGATGGTGACATCAACAACGAAGAAGTTAAGAAAAATCTTAAATATTATTTCTGATTGATTTGTCAATTTATAATGGTATGGATGTAGGGTGTCTCAACCCTAATGTTCATTCCAGCAAACAATGAATCATAAGAGTTATGAGTGCAAAGTTTGTTCACCAACCTAACTGTATAACCTGTATTGTCTAACAACGATTGATTTTGAATGACCTAATTTGGACATGAAAATGTAGCAATCCGCTGTCTCTACTTAAACATTTGTAGTGTTTTTTCATTCTGAATCTGATTAGGCATTTCATGCCAGTTCATGTCACAGTTATTGCCTGAGGGTAGACATCATAAAGAGGGGTGTGGACGGAGAAACTGTCGCTGAATTCTCACTACGTAAGACACAGAGAAGCCAATAAATCTACACAGACACTCAACATAGGCAGTTTAGACTGGTATATACACACAAGTGATATATTCTCAAGACGGCTACGCATGGTTAGCCATGCATTCTTTCTTCCTCTTTGGATAACTACGTGCTGAATTTCATTATACAACTGGTCACTCACACAGCAGATTTGACCCAATCTGGTTAGTTATCATGTCAGCGTGGTAACTTGAACACGAGTCCACTCACCGTTAGTTCACTCCATATTGCCTGTGAACTCCGTGGTTACAACACCTATAGTCCAGTTTCAGTAATACATTTGCTGTGAGTTTTCCGCAGTCATTGCCGTTGCGCTGACACTGACCTGTGTGGGTATGCGCCTCGCCCTCTCTCTAAGCAGTTGTCACAATGACAGCTTGCCTGACCTGTTCACATGCAAATATTCCAGTAGCCCCTGCTGCTACAGAGCTGCTAAAGTACGTGTTCGATCATGCATGACGTGAGCAGCCACGCATGGAGACACCTTAGCAGGCTGCCTGGCTTACACCTGAGTGTTGCAGGCGAATGTAGGTCACGTCATGGTCTGGCAGACACCACGGTGGCGCCATCAATGGCATCAAATATTACCGAATTTGCATTTGAAATGTTCTCCCATACAAATGTATGTGACCAGGTGCTCATATTGAACAATTTGTTGTTTCTTTGTTTATTGACATGACAGTCTGGTAGGATGCCATTTGTTAAGTCATCATTACGTGGTTGACTTAAGTTGTCATGTGTCATCAGTGCTAGTGGCCTTATCAGAAGAGCATTTGCTAATTGTCTTTGATGCTGGCAGTCTGTCTTGTGTGGAAAGTTGCCAGTTGCTAAGGGACACTTTATAACGTATTGTGTAATCATTGATTAAGGTTGTGTTATTTGCACTGTGCACTGGATAGCTTACAACTTTAGCAAGTAATGCACTTCATTACCATAACTCTCAGACCGAAGATAAACCTGTTTTTTATATAAGATATAAAAATAAATTATTTTTGAATAAAACAAAACTTGCACCCATGAATTATCAAGATGAATTGATCACTTTTAACCAGGTAATCTATCTCATGCTATTTAGAATGCACAGTGATCAATGTGCTGAAGATTTACATGAATAATTGATCCACTAACAAGGGGATATTATGGAGAAATATCACATTTCAACACTGATGGAAAAATTTAGATTATTAATAATAACATAAGTAGAGCGTAACATTGAAGAATATGAAACATAGTTTCGTTCTGGAATCAATTAAGATTACACAGACGATAAACACATTAATTAGGTGGTATATATTGATAACATGAATTTTGAGATGACTAAATTAGAAAATATTGATGGTTGGATGAAAGAAAACAAAAACAAAGCAGTTTGTTAAAATAGGTGGCACACTGGATGTATCATTTGTAGTAGCACATTGGGTGTATCACAGCTTTATGGAAGCACATTGGGTGTATCACAACTTTGTGGTAGCACATTTGGTGTATCACAACACTGTGGTAGTGCATTGGGTGTATGACCATACTCTGGTAGCACATTAGGTGTATCATTACTTTATGAATATGCAAGTGGCTGTATCATTATTTTGTGGTAGCACAGTGGGTGTATAACAGCTTTGTATTAGCACATTTGGTATATCACTACTTTGTGATAAGCACATTGGGTGTATCATAACTTTGTCATACCACATTGGATGGTAGCACATTTGGTGTATCACAACACTGTGGTTGCGCATTGGGTGTTTCACAACTGTGTGGTAGCACATTGGGTGTATGACCATACTATGGTAGCACATTGGGTGTATCACAACTTTGTGGTAATACATTGGGTATATCACAACTTTGTGGTAGCACATTAGGTGTATCATTACTTTATGGTAATGCAAGTGGATGTATCATTATTTTGTGGTAGCACAGTGGGTGTATAACAGCTTTGTATTAGCACATTTGGTGTATCACTACTTTGTGATAGCACAGTGGGTGTATCACAACTTTGTCATAGCACATTGGATGTATCACAATTCACTACTTTGTATACCACATTGGGGGTATCACTATTTACTACTTTGTATACCACATTATTTTGTGGTAGCACAGTGGGTGTAAAACAGCTTTGTGTTAGCACATTTGGTATATCACTACTTTGTGGTAGCACATTTGGTGTATCACTACTTTGTGGTAGCACATTGGGTGTACCACTATTCACTCTGTATATCACTTTGGGGGTATCACTATTTTGTGGTAACACAGTGTGTTAATCACTAATTTATGGTAGCACATTTGGTGTACCACAACTTTCTGGTAGCACATTGAATGTATCATGCAATATAAAATGTTTACTGACTTGATAAATGCTGACCAGAGTGGTGACGGAACTGTGTCTGTGTCTAGAATAGGGTCACTGAGGCGTGACCTTTTGTTGGGGCTCAATGAATAATGGTTGCTCTAACAATAAATAAAATGTACGCACTCTTGTTGACAATACAAACTGTCTAACTCAGGACTTGTCTCAAGCCATTTGATTTAGCCATTACCTTTCCTGGTTGTCCAGAATAACGTAGATTAGATGGTCATTCAGTTAAAGAAGACGAGATTTAAGAAAGTGTTAATTCTCACTGATGACTGTAAATTAATGAAATATATATATAATCTATGTACTGGTTGTGTAAATGTCAGCACGGCAAATATGTCTAAAAACAAGATATACCTCAAAACAGCAGATACAACAAAATCAACTCTCAAAGACCTAAAGACGTTTTTGTTTTTATTTAATCTCTGAAAATGCATGAAGCACAAAAGTGAGTTTTTGTCAAAAATAAAAACATATTGTGTTTTCTTTGCACTGAAACCATTCATATATATATATATATGTATATACAGTGTATATATATATATATACTTTTTAATATGATCTTATAGTCAAATAAATTATTATGATTCCGACAATCTGACGCTGTTATTTTGTCAACTTATTTATTTAAAAGTACTTATTTTGTAACAATAAAGGAACTCGCAACATGGATTTGTGTATCATTCCATTAAATTTCTCCTTAGGCAACCTATGAGCTGTATATATTCTGGTGTCATTAATCACAGCATTCTGTATTTATGTGCCAACGCGGTGTCAATGAACCGAGGATGTTGAGCCTAAAATATTGAATCATGATAAATTAGCTATTAATTTCACAAAGCCTTAATCTACTTTTGAATAGTTAAGAGGAAATTATGTGTATTGCTTTTAGTTTCTACTGTACTCCACTATGTGATCATTCATTTCCGTTTAAAAAATAAACATGGCACCCTTTACACAACGTCACTCTGGATTAGAAAACACAATTCTGTCAATTATTTATGGTTAAAAACTATTTCACATTGGAGAGATAAGTTAGAAGTCAAACAATCTGCATGACAGTGGTGCTAGGACACGGGCAAAGTCAGAGAGCGGGCCATGCCATCCTCTGCATACATTCAATTTTAGTTCAGCCGGGATGACGCACGTCAACGTAACTGAAGCTAACTGGAAGTGATTTATACATGCATGTGATGGTGATTTGGTGGTCAAAGAGATACTGAAACTTTGCAAAGGCTGCGGATGCAGGTGGAACCTTTTACTCATATCATCAAAGGTTGACAATATGAGGGAATTACAATAAATGATGGATCCAGTGACCAGGTTTAGTCACGAACCAACATCAGACCCTGCTGGAAAAGGGGGGTGCACTCTAATTAGGGCATGTACGCTAAAAAGAACGAATATGGTACTCGTAAATACTTCAGGTCATGGTACTAAGTATCGGTCCTGCCAGCCGTCTTTGTTTGCTCTTTCATTTGGCTCAGTGAAATGGTGTAGTTAGAGGAATATATTACAGCTATGTTGCAATCAGTTTATTTTATGTGTGTCGGTACAATTACAACCTTCTCAAGAACTAAGAATAGGGTTTGTGTGTCGTTTGCTGAAGACGGTAGCAATCCGAAACAAATACATATGCCTTATGTTAGCTTTATAGTGCACAATGGACTTGTTATGTGTGTTTATTGTTTTGTAAAATACATAGAACATGGCATTAAAGTCTTTTTACTTATAATTGTTCCAGTAACTTGCATTTATTTTAACAGCTACATTATACAGGTTGTATATATTGTCTTTGACGAGTGTATTTTAGGCAGTCTTTATTGAAACTGAACAGTTTACTCAGTACTTTATGGACGGATCATATTTTATTGTGGACTCTGTCTTGTTTGATTATTCTCTAATATCGTTTCAATGACAGCTGTGTTTAAACACTTACTCCAAATTTGTGTTACTTTATAATCAGTTCATATTGCATTCACCTTATGCGCAATGTCTGATTGCATGGATGGTTTGTATGTTCAATAAAAAAGGAGGATTAAGAATTGTTTTAGTGAGTTTTCATAATTACTTAATCTGTTTTCTTACAAACAAACAAACAAACACATATAGACCCAAACACTGTCTTATAATATACACCTAGAAGATTGAACAAGATTGTCACTCAGAGCTAAATACCCAGATGAGAAGTGGACATGGAAGCAATTATCTGATCAAGGGTCCTACATTTATTGAACTCTGTACAACCCATCCTTCCAAGATCATGGGCGTCACTACCTGGGTGGTCTTGGGAGACTCAGCTGGAGATAGGATTAGCCCCCAATATTTAGGGAGGGTTGGTCGATTTTGGGGTGCAATGTGACGTTTTTGGTCAGCCTCAAGGGTTGATGTTGTAACTGTCGGCTTAACAGAATCATGAATAGCAGAATCAACCACTTAGTTGAATCAAATCATTTGGTTGGGGTAGAATCATTCCCTGTTCCTGCACATACTTTAGTAAAATGTCCAAAATAAGGTAATTAGCCTCATGGATTTTGGGGTGCAATTTGAGGTTTGTGGTCAGCCTTAAGGGAGGGTGCAAATTTATATTTGTGGAGGAGTTGAAGGCTGAGGTTTTTGGATAGCCTTATTGTGGATTTGTTGGTAGCCCCAAGGGGGTGCATTTGAAATTGGGGGGTTTGGGGAGCCTCAAGGTGAGTTTTTTTGGCGAGCCTCAAAGGGTGCAAATCGAGGCTTTTGGAGAGCCTCAGGCCCCCCTAACATTCACCACATTCCAACGCCAGTGAAGATATCACCCATTTCGTGTGCTACTTCCGCTCGGTACCCCCTCACCCCCAGTGTATATATGATGACATGTGTTACAGAATTGTTCATGCAGCCCTTTCTCTGTTTGTATAAAGTTACACCAACTATTGCGTAGGTTGGTAATGGGCAATCCAAATTTATTAATTCACAGGGATTGCCACTGCACAGACAATCTATACAGTGTATTTCGCATCCTGTGCACAGACATGTACATAAAGATTACTGATCTATATACCGCATATGCTATGTACTACAATTTGTACATATATATAATAATTTTCCATTCTAGCTAGTTAGTGACTGAAAAACCCTTGAATGCTGTTAGACATTTGGAGAGCCTCAGCCCCCCTAACATTCACCACATTCCAACCCCAGTGAAGATATCACCCATTTACAGTTTTCAAACATTTTGCAGGCCCCTCTGCCTCTGGCTATATCCGAGGTGTTGTCGACAAGGAAAGGGACGACGTTCTACGTGATGTCTGTGGCAGCAGATGCATATGATGTCGCTCCGGGGATCCTGGAGGAGGAATCGGCGGAGTATATCTCTGAGATCCTCATCCCTCAGTCCCTCATTGCAGAAGTCAAGAAAACGTGAGTGAACCTGCACTATCGCAGAGCTGTTAATGCTGTGTTCACACATAACTTGTTTCGGTAAGTCGCAGAGCTAAGTTGCTTAGTTAAGTGACTTACTGAATCGGTTGATTACGTGATAGGCTAGAGCAAGTTTGAAGGTTTAAGGCACCAGATGGCGCTTTGGTCATAATGTGATGTCTTTGAGACATCTTGCGATAAATGACGTAATGCCACATGTTATCGACTTAAGGAATCTTGTGACGTGTTCACACAGATGAGTTAATCGTATTACGTCCATAAGTCACTTAATTAACTCAACCGTGTCTCAGCAGCTTTAGTTAAGAGACTTACCTATCTCAAGTAAGTGCATTCATGCAGAGTATAAGTGGTTTAACTTTAAGTGACTTAAATTCAAGCCTCTTAATCGGCTCTGTGTGAACACAGTGTTAGTTTCACGTTTTTGGCGTTAGACTCACACATTTAGCATCCATCCCATGCCCTCACGGCATCCATATTAACCATTTCAAAAAAATATTTATACAAACATGCTTATTTTCATGTTGATATATTTATTCATGTGCACTGCATATAGTGCAGAGCGTCCATAGAATTGGCGAGGTTATTCTTATCAACGTGTATAAAATGTTGTTTGTTCAGAATTTGTGTATAACTAAAGGTGCTGCCTCCTGGTGTCCTGTTGAGAAAATACAGTTCTGCCACCTGGTGTCGTGTTGGGAAATAGATATCACACATATTTCCCGACACAACTTGGCAGCCCAGCCATCACACCATTTATCTCAATCACGAATTATGATTTGATTTGAGTCGAAACAATGTCAGCATTTATTTATTAATCATATTTGACACAGCTAACTTTATAAGTTACATTTAGAGTATAAAAATGTACATCTGCTTGTGAATCAAAAGGAATATGAGAAACCAGCAATAAATGAGAGAGTGTATTTGTGCACATGTTGAGCAAAACTGGGAACGTGACTAGTCATATGCGATATCACTGCTTGGATATTTTAATACAATTTTCCACTTTCAGATCACATTCTTTGCTTTAACTATGTTAAGACCAAAAAGTTGCCTTTTCTTTCCCTTTAATGTCTCAACATTGGGGACTGTGTATCCCTCGTGACTCGGAGATCACGTTAATGTCGGTCCCGTCTCAATTAGGGACGTAAAAGAACCACTGAGGATGACAAGCACCCTGGCAGTGACCACCCTCAGTGTCAGCATAGAAAGGTCGGCTTGGCGATAATGTTCTGAAAAAGATTGACTAGTTGAATGAGACCCCATAAGATCACAACATTGTAACCACAATATATACAGACTAGTCAGTTAATAGAATGTTGCCGAGTGCTGGAAACAACTAGAATGACTAGTGTCATTGCATCATCTTAGCATTATAAATAAATCAGCACAGTCCCTTTCTATTTATTATTTACTATTTTTATGCTTTAATTCATATTCATGTTCAGATTCAATTCATATTCAGTTCATATATTCATTATTCATATTCATTTGGACATTTGAATGACTAGAAGTGCTGCCACCTGGCATCCTATTTGAAAACTCGACACCCCTTTTCAGTGTCGACTCACTCTCACATGTTTTTTGACACAACTTGTGAGCTCTAATTAATATTAATAGTGATACTAATAAAATACATTCTTTTCCACCTATCATGTGTTGTTGTAGTTTAGTTACAAACAGCGGAGGTTTAGAAATGTTACGAATGAAGCACTGATATGTTGTACATGTGCAGGATCTGCCTGAACTTCCTCAACCATCTGGAGGAATGGACTGAACAAGGCACGGAGCGGTCTCACAGCGTCGTTGCTGCAAAGGTCTGTTTCTCTAGGGACATACAGGAAATACTGCGCTCTGATGGCTGGATACAAACATTCCTAGGGTTGATGATGTAATTGTCTGCTTAACAGAATCATGAATAGCAGAATCAACCACTTAGTCGAATCAAATCATTTGGTTGGGGTAGAATCATTCCCTGTTCTTGCACATGCTTTAGTAAAATGTCCGAAATAAGTGAATTAGCCTCGTAATAAAATAAGATTTCACAAAATATTGTTTAAAGTACACTATAGAGTCGAATGTATTTCTACAGAAACAACACATTTGGAGAGAAACATGTAGCACAAATTCTGTAGAGTATATTCTAGGATTTTGCTGATGATTTTCCATAGAATATTTTGTATTATAGAATACTATGGAATTTATGTAGAATTATATAACAGTTATGTGGCCATTACAATTCTATAGAATTTAATAGAATTCTATAGAAAATTAAGTAATCATAAACATTCTATATATTTTTATATAACTCTATAGAATTTTTTATACGAGAAGGTATAGGAACTGTTTTGGAGTAATATGTAGTTGTAAAGTGGTGGTATGACTTTGGTACAGGTTCAGCAAGCAGTCTGATGCTCTCAAATGTACAAACCATTAGAATGTAGAAAGTATATAGACATGTACAGGCAACACAAACAAACACATAACATACACGCAGTGATGCAGGCGTATGCACACGCAGGTGTACGTCTTCACATACATGCAGGCATACACACATGAGAGACATTATTATTCTTAAGAAAACCCATAATTATTAATGTAAATGGGGGGGCTCCTGTGAGAGTGGCATTTTGTCTCGATAGAAGTCACCGACGTCTTTTAGAAAAACTATGATTTATTTACTTATTATTCGTCAATTGTATACGTATGTTATATTGTATATCTTGTATATTATGTGTGTACAACCAAGAAGAAGAAGAATTAGATGATGTACACGGGGTCAAATAAACGTTCTTTCTTTCTCCATATGCTGCATGGTCCATGCTTGATGTCTGTAGTCTGAGGAGTTGAACAGTGAGTTGGACCTCCGCCTCCATCTGCATAAGCCGAGGGCCAGTCGTGCCGAGCTGGATGTCCACCATGTGAGGGCAGGTGAGTGACCACTTGAGTGACCTTTGGACCGCTTCACTAAGACAATGGGCTCATAAAAAAATTCCATCTTTAAACAGAATCCATTGTTAAGTAGCATTTTCTAAACGGGTTTTCGAAATCACCAGGACATTATTTCCATGACACACCTGCGAAAGTGTCCCAGTGGCGCATCCTGGTATTGAAAGTTTTCATTTACTGAAAACAATGTTGAGGAGCGAGATTGTTTTTAATGAGCGAAATCTTGCTTGTGAGATCATAAGGATGTTTGCGAAACAATCCCCAGGTGCAAGAACGAGGCTGATACCTACAAACAACATATTCATTTCTCTTTTTACTTATTTCCCACTTCCCAGATGTAACTGAACAACAAATTTGTCAGTGAAAACAGTTACACGAAATTACCAATTTAATGAATTTCTTCACAGAGAAACAACAGAATAGTCTGACATCAACAGAACCAAAATGTTATAATGTGCGTGCGTGCATGCGTGCGTGCGTGCGTGCGTGCGTGCGTGCGTGCGTGCGTGCATGCGTGTGTGCGTGCATGTGCGATGTGGTTTGGCGAGGTGTGTCGTGTGTGTTGGTGTGTGTCGTTGTTTGTCTGTTGGTGTAGTGTTTGAAATAAGTACTGTTATTATAATTGTAATGCTAAAGTAATATTATGCAAACATGTGTGCTTAAAATATCAGCTACAGTCATATAGTTGAATATGATCAACGGCACTGTGATGTATGTTGGTACACAAAACTATACATGAATGCATGTTTACGTGCTTTAGCGGAGTTGATCATGCACAACGAGCGTGTGTCGCGCCACTGTAAGGGAATCAAATTGTCCTTGAGTGAACTGAAACGAGACTTCACCAACATGAACCAGTCTCACAACAAACTCACAGAGAAGTTCAAACAGGACATCGAATCTCTCCAGGTCATCTTTGTCAACGCCACGAAGTCATCAAAGTACGTCGCAAATTACGATCACTAATTTAATTTTAATTCTAGTCTTATTTTGTTCAATATATCAAAGACTTGGTTGTATTGATATTGTGATCATGGAGTTTGTTGAAGTTTAAGTCAGCATTTAATGAATGCTGTGACAGGTGTAGTTTACATAGCATAACTTGATGTCTGCTTTTCCTCATCAATTCTACATGTGGTAGTGTGGTCCTGACTCCTGCGCTGTTTTCTGAGTTTATTGTATAGTCTTATACAGACCTGCCTATCATTCCGGATTGTCCGGAATCATTCCAGAAAGTCACCTCAAATGACGGTATTACGGTGACGGATGAAAATATTACGGACTGTGACCATGTTGGGCAATCACTCAAATTTAGGTTCCACTATATTCAACAGGTGGCAGCATATGTATGCAACATGTTGTGACATGGTTTTTCATTCGCTGAGTCTGGTCGTAATGTAACCAATAGGAAAGAGCGTTATGACAAATTCGCATTTCCGCGATCAAACAAAACGAAGTCACGCGGCACGAAATGATGGCTGACAGCGAAACGACGCCACCGCCAACCCAAAAGAAATGTGTAATGCCGAAATGTAGTGAGTGTTGTACTTGTAGTGTTAGGCCAACTGACTGTACTAAGACTAAGTTAGTGTATTTATTGAGGAGTTTAGTCTATCATTTACAGCCTATCATACAGTTACTACAGTCTAGGCGATGTCGATGACAGTGTAATGTAATACTAATGGTTTTGGTCCATCTTTGACACTTATTCATCTTGTTGGTGTTGCGTGGTCTTAGGGATCATCTCAAAACATCGATGTCCGATATCAGATGAAATTACAATCATCTGGCCTCAGCCCCCCCCACCCCTTCCCTCAGATGAAAGTTTGTAAACATTGATATGATGATATCAATATATTAACAGTATTAGTCCTAAATACAAAATATGGAAGTCCGACGCCAGACAAAACTGCCTCAGACCCCCTGTCCCAAACAAATTAATTTTGTCTGATATCGGACATCAGTATTCTGAATTGATCTCTTATATGTCTCTTACATTGATATCATTGACCTGTTGACACTTGTTCATCTTGTTGGCGTTTCTTGCACCATCTTACTCGTCTCCTATGCTGACACCATTTACCTAGATATCACCCTCTGCATTTCCCACGTAGGTTGATAGCACTCTCCAACCAGCTGCAGGTGGAGAAGGAGAAGTACATGGAGGTGATCCGTGCCTCGCTCCGCGTTTTCCGTCAGAAACTTGACGACACGCTCCAGATGCTCCGGGAGTCAAACGCTCGCTTCATCAAGTCCTTCAAGTGGGTCAGAGTGCTGTTTAAACTAATTCAGGATTGTTCTAGGGTGATGTTAATTACAAGGTGGCTGTATTACCAAGGTGACTGTAAAGTGAGCTTCCACCGTACATTAGATGCCAGCAGTAGAGAAACTGTCACATGTACTCTGACATTTCCAGGGTTCACAATCCTCAGTCCAGGCTGTGTTTCTTCTCATGTGACACCATTGTGACACAGTTTCATTGATATGTTTCTAAAAGAAAGTTAGATGTACAGTTCTAATTAAAAACCAAATCGCAAATTTTGCACTATGTGGAATATCCTAACTCGTTTTGATTTCAATGGACAAGTTAATAGTATATTATCCCCACAACTACAAATGCTCATTCTATATTTAATTAATTCTTACATATTCATGGTTTCATTTGTAAAGACTGTGGTTTGTTGCACCTGTTGCTTCTGAGCATGCACTGGAGAGTTTATATTATTATTGTGTGAAGTATTCAAAGTGTCACGTAAGATGGAAAGAAAGGGTTAACCAAAAAAGAAAGCAAGACCATATATTTAGTGAATAAATAAAACTGCTATCTGACCACTAACCTGATTACGTGCTTGCTGCCAGGGTCTTCTCTGATGGTGGCAACTTCTGCCCAGAAGAGATTGATGGCTACAGGAAGAAGCTAGAGCAGATGGCCCAGAAGATTGACAAGTCGGAGGGTTCCGTTATGTCAGATCTGGAGGGGATCGAGTCGAAGAGACTCGACCAGGCGACTAAGATCGCCTCGGAGTTTGAGGAAAGGTAATCTCACACAAACGTTTTGATTTAGGAGTTTGGTATATTATGTTGAGTATTTGCTGTCTCCACATCAAGATAGTGTTCGATTGAACAGGTCTGCCAGGGAGTAAAGTGTAAAGTGCTTTGAGCAGTCCTAAGGACTGGATACTGTGCTATATAAGAACTTACTTTTTACTGTTTAACTTGTAGGTTCAAGCACCACATGGTTGACCTGCTGTTCATGGAACGTATAGCGCGTTGGCTTACCAACACTCAAGTGAAGATCAAGGCGGAGGTTGCTGATAGCAACTCCGAGGCTCGCCGATGCTTCAACACCATTGCCGAACTTCATATGCGCATCGATGCCTGCGAGAGACCAAACCCAGATAAACTGGTAGGTTTCAGATCCTACGTAGAGGTTTGTTCTTATGTCTGACAGACACAATGGTTCAGATAATATGGTACATTTCACCAAATTGGGGAAAAGTCAAAATACGTTTGCAGGGGTTAAAACATTTTTTGCAATTTTATAAACAACGAATGATGTACTAACAGTTCGAATAATGCAACTTAAACACTTTTGGAAATAAGAGTTTACTGATCTGTTAGAATCAATTTAGATACAAGAGTTATTTTGTAAATAAGCAACAAATCCCATTGTGCTAACAATGATAATAATAATAATGATGACTGACTTATATAGCGCCTAAATCACCAGGAATCTGAGCTCAAAGGCACAACATACAAGAATCATTGGACAAAATCATTAACATGGCTTGTAGCTATCAATTATGGTGTAGTTAGG
This sequence comes from Escarpia spicata, assembly GCA_963995525.1. Classification (NCBI taxonomy): domain Eukaryota; kingdom Metazoa; phylum Annelida; class Polychaeta; order Sabellida; family Siboglinidae; genus Escarpia; species Escarpia spicata. The sequence goes on from OZ023217.1 coordinate 20,112,271, forward strand.
TGCTATTTAACGTTGGTATGTGTATCTTGGCGATGTAGGGGACGGGGGTTGGAAGATGTATAGGTTTGGTGTCTTGCTTGCACGATTCTTGTAATCCATTAACGTCACACCGAATGTGTGTGGATTGAAGCATAACACATGAATGCGTCAGATATGATGGTGCATACTTTAGAAACTGTAGATCTGTTTGAATGTCAATAGCAGGTTGTGATGATAACTTTGGTTATTCTGTGCAGACCAAATCTTCACGCAAGGTAAGTTAGTGAAGTTAGTTTGCAGTCGTTACAATTAGATAGAAGATTGAATCATTAGAATAGATTTAAGATTGGCATGATATTGTTTGAGAAACTTGTGATGAAACATAGAAAGTTTCTTCCTTTTACCTTGTCTTGTACCTTAGTGACATTTCGGCCTCTTTCCTGCACAATTAAGTATGAGGAGATGCATGAGCTTCCAAACCTGTCATAAGATGGCGACATTATGCTAATGCCCAGCCAGAACCACTTGCATTGTGGGTCACTTACAAACAGTCATAAAGCAGTAGTGATACCAAAGTATATTTGTTCTTTCAAATAATGTAAGAAAATATTTGTGTTTTGTAAACATTATTCTACTGATATTTAGACACATCTCTCAGTTCTTTTGTTTCCGTTTGCTGCAATTTATTAATTTATGTTTGTTGGATTTAATTGCTAAGAACAGTAATTAAGAAACATTAGTTAAGTTGGATTTCATTTCATTAGTTGCAATAGTTGTAAAAATGTTTTGATATAGTTAATACATTTATTTAGTTACAGAAGGTTATTAAAATACTTCCAGTCATGTGACAGTTTTTGTGATATATGTTGTGTCATGTCGTATATGTGTCATGTTGTAGTAAGTGACAGTCATGTGATAGTGTCAAGAGTCATGTCAGTGTCAAATTTTAGCAAAATTTTAATGTCAATATCATGTTGTAGCAAGTGACAGTCCTATAACAGTGTCACGTCAGTGTCATATTTTAGAAGATGCCAGTCATGTGACAGTGTCATGTCAGTGTCATATTTTAGCAGATGACAGTCATGTGGCAGTGTATGTCAGTGTCATATTTTAAAATATGCCAATCATGTGACAGTGTCATGTCAGTATCATATTTTAGCAAATGACAGTCATGTGACAGTGTCATGTCAGTGTCATATTTTAGCAGATGACAGTCATGTGGCAGTGTATGTCAGTGTCATATTTTAGCAGATGACAATCATGTGACAGTGTCATGTCAGTGTCATATTTTAGCAGATGGCGGTCATGTGACAGTGTCATGTTGCAGTCGGTGACGTCGACCCAGCTGTATGAAGGTCTCGGTGAGATGTTCCACCTCTTCTACCGCCGCAGTGTCTACCTCAACTGTATCAAGAGTCTACCAGCCGCTGACGTCCAGTCTTCAGGTGCCGCCAGTGTCCATGGCACTCCAGGTACTGGTCAGTCTGTGATAATACCCTGGACAGCGTGTGTCATGTACCATCGCTGTCATCTGCAACATGCTACCCTAATTTATAATACAGGGTCAACACCTGTGACCTTTCATTACCTGTGATCCTGTGATGTCATTTTCTACATACAGTCAAACCTCGCTTTACAGTCACCTCGGTAATACAGCCACCTTGCAATTAAGGTCACCCTGGGACTGTCCAAATTATCTTTGTAATAATAAGGTTTAGGAAATTAATCCCGCTAATAAGGTCACCTCGCTATTCAGGTCACTTTTTGCCCAGTCCCAAGGTTGAGCTCAATAGTGAGGTTTCACTGCATAGTTTGGATGTTGCCAAGGTTGTCTTTATTTATAATCATTAATGCTTTGTGATGCCAATGTTGCTATTATCCGTGATGTGGTTTTGTACACGGTCTGTTTTTGTTGCTTGATAGTCGGCTTGTTTTCTCTGTGATCATCTATTTTCAGCTGTGATGGCAAACAAAACTCCCGTACTTAGGGCAATAAAGTCAATATTATTATTATTATCAGAGGAATATATATATATAATTATATCCTTCCTCAGATATATATAACTAATTTGCAGGCTAATAATTTTGAATTGTGTGCGAGTAATACATAGAACAGGATGAGACATAACGTGATGATGTGGTCAGTGAAGATGTGGTCAGGGAAGATGTGGTCAGTGAAGATGTGGTCAGTGATGATGTGGTCAGTGAAGATGTGGTCAGTGATGATGTGGTCAGTGAAGGTGTGGTCAGTGAAGGTGTGGTCAGGGAAGGTGTGGTCAGGGAAGATGTGGTCAGGGAAGATGTGGTCAGGGAAGATGTGGTCAGTGAAGATGTGGTCAGGGAAGATGTGGTCAGGGAAGATGTGGTCAGTGAAGATGTGGTCAGTGATGATGTGGTCAGTGAAGATGTGGTCAGTGATGATGTGGTCAGTGAAGGTGTGGTCAGTGAAGATGTGGTCAGGGAAGGTGTGGTCAGGGAAGATGTGGTCAGGGAAGATGTGGTCAGGGAAGATGTGGTCTGGGAAGATGTGGTCAGGGAAGATGTGGTCAGGGAAGATGTGGTCAGTGAAGATGTGGTCAGGGAAGATGTGGTCAGTGAAGATGTGGTCAGTGAAGGTGTGGTCAGGGAAGGTGTGGTCAGGGAAGATGTGGTCAGGGAAGATGTGGTCAGGGAAGATGTGGTCAGGGAAGATGTGGTCAGTGAAGGTGTGGTCAGGGAAGGTGTGGTCAGGGAAGATGTGGTCAATGAAGATGTGGTCAGGGAAGATGTGGTCAGGGAAGATGTGGTCAGTGAAGATGTGGTCAGTGAAGATATGATTAGGGTAGATGTGGTCAGTGAAGATGTAGGTAGGTAGCATAGTTTATTGTGATACTAAGATGTCCACTCATGCCTGCAGGTATTACGAGAGTTGGCTTCCCATCTGAGGTATCCATCCAGTCGGTCAGCAAGCCAGGCAAGCCGGCCATTGATGACCCGTCCATTGGTGTCATCAAGACAATCCTCAAGTAAGTGATGCTGTTTGTCCATCTAATTAAGTGACACTGATTGTCTCGCAGTGATCATTTTTGTCTGTCCGTCCGTCCGTCCGTCCGTCCGTCCGTCCGTCCGTCCGTCCGTCCGTCCGTCCATCTTTCAGTCTCCGTGTCTCTTTGTTGATTGGTTTAGTTGTTTCACCTGCTCATTCTCCTTCTTCTGTCTGTCTGTCTGTCAACTGATCCATTTATCTGTCTGTCTGTACGCCCGTCTGCCAATCGCACGACCATCTCTCCATCCGTCTGTTTGATCATCTGTCTGTCTCTGTGTATCTCTGTCTCTCTCTATGTCTCTCACTGTCTCTTTGTTTATCTCTCTCTCTCTCTCTCTCTCTCTCTCTCTCTCTCTCTCTCTCTCTCTCTCTCTCTCTCTCTCTCTCTCTCTCTCTCTCTCTCTCCCTCTCTCTCTCTCCCTCTCTCTCTTTCTGTCTCCCTGTCCATCTACACGCATACAACCACCTAGACACATGTGATGTTGCAGGACCCAGAAGGAGAAGCTGATGTCTGGTACGGAGGCAGAGGTCAATCCAGAACAGATCCTCATCAGTCTCGGACCACACATGAATGGTCAGTCTGTGTTTATTTACCCCATCTGTCCACTTGTGGCCTGTATTAGAGATACCCAGTTAGTCAGACAAAATCCAGAGTTTTTTGCATAGGTATTTGCAGCGTGAGAAAAAGTGCAACCAGAAGCCTGAGATGCAGTGTGTGTAGCTTAAGGACACTGACCTTGTATACATCTGCCACATACATTATTTACCTTACTTTATTTACTCATACAAATATTAGCTGAACATGAAGTAACACCAGTGAAGAAACCATAAGATAGATAGATAGAATAGATAGTAGACAAGTAGTGTGGATATGTCAAAAAACTAATTTGACAAATACTGTACCTCTGAACGGCAGGTTTCACATGTAGATTTTAAAAGCTGGATTCTTGATAAACCAAAGGCTTCCTTGACCAATTACCGTCGGGTTTTTTTCTGGGTGGCAATCTTGTTAAATCATGCTAAGTCTAGTTATGTTTATTTTATCCTCAGAGGAACTATGTGCCTGCCCCAACAAATTGGGTACGAAGTTGTAAAATAGAGTTGTACCTTTTTTGATTCCATTGACTATGACCTTTAAAATGATGCCTCATTTGTTGAAATAGCTTCAGTAGTTTTCGATTTATTACTAAAATTGTTAAAAAGCAAAATTTTTTAGAAACGACATCATTTGACTCATATCGCCTATTTTTAATCTGTGGGTTCATAATGCATGTATTTTATTACTTTTGGATTGTTTGTCAAATAAACAGGACATTGAAATATAAGATTATAAGGTATGTATTTATGCAAAAATCACAAAATTTATGGAACATCACCTAGACAGTTAATTTTGGCTCGTGCATAGAATAGGGCCTGTAACTGTGTCTTGATACATGGCGAGATTCCGCGCGAGTGGAGCCGACTGTCAACATGCACAATTATTGCCCACTGATTTTAGTATTGCGGAAGCCAGGAAACAGTTGATGACGTTTAGATTATCACTTTGTTAATTGTGTTATAGCTTCAGTTCAGTCATATACTGAAATTTGTTGTTATCCCAACATTTTTGTTCGTCAAAATGAAATAGATAATAATATTTTGTTAATGTAACAAGAACCAGTACATATTAAAATATGAAATATAACATACGGATTATATAACATGATTAACAATTATGTAAGAAATTGGAGTTAAAACGAGATACAATGGATTATCACTCGTCATAAAAACCGTGAATGTTAAAATGATGTAAATTCTCAGTAACCATTTATATCTTAAAAGTTGCCTAAATGCACAAAATCACCAAAAAGTATGCATTAGTTCAATAACATGTCATACTGAGTGAAAGAATGCACAGTTGTCATTGTCAACAAAGTCGCCACCATGGCTCGTCAAATCGTGATAACAGTTCAATTAAGGTGCATGATTACCACGAACATTTTTAACAGCAAAGTTTTTCCCACTGCTTCAACTTGTGATCCACTGCCGGAAACCGGAAAAAAGAACACAATTTGGAAAAACTCTGATGATTACAACCAAAAACAAAACATATCCCCATTATTTAAGCTGGCGTAAATGCAGTCGATGTCGCCAGATGACTCGAGATCGAAAACGAGGCGCGAGACTTACAGGTGCTATAGGCCTCTGTCACTTAATACCCAGTTTGCTGTATCAGATCACATGTGAGTTGTGTTTGATGCGAGCACTGTCATTGTAGTTCTAGCACCGCTGCCAGGTGGACATGTGGGCTCAGGGCCACTGTCGTTGGATAATCGGGAAAAAGGTACGAGATCCCGCGGTTCGCACCACTCGGACGCCCGCTCCCATCGGTCTAACAGGTCGGGAACGGGGTCTGTATCTGACACCCGCGAGAGGCGTGGTCACTCCGCTGGGTAAGTCTGTTATTAACCAGTCATCACAGCACACACTGTATGTTTGGTGTTGTCTTTATCTGTGTTGTGACATGTGTGCATGTTTGTTAGTTTGTCGAGTTGTTTTCAAAATAAAATAACAGTAATACAACAGGCTTAATAAATTATTTGCTTATATTATTAAATGACTGCATTGCTAGAAGCACACCAACAAGACATTGTTAGCACATAGCAAGGAAGACACAGGGGTTTATTTATTTTTATTTTTATTTATCAGATTAAATGCAGCCATATTAAACAGTTACGTGTAATGTGTACACTATAATATATGGATTCCTGGTAAGATCATACTTAATTTAGATTAAAAGTTTGTCATCAGCATGCCCTTGTTCCAGAGATGACTTTTAAAACTCGGATACTCTTTCCAGTTTCAAATGTTGCCTAAAAATGATTTCTCTAATACTGTCACTTACAGATGAACATTGTAGCTTGTAGATTAGTTGAAACGTTTTTTGCTTTTAATATTTTTGGGTAATCTTATCCACCTTTGTTAAGTTGTACTTATCCACATTATTTTAATTGTATTACTTTAATTTGGCTATGTTTTAATATATTTTATTACATTCCTTTATTATGAAATATTGATCTAATATGTATTATTAATGGTACATTTTAATGTTTGTTTATTTAAAAATTCTAAACCATGTTTTTATTTTTAAATATTCCCCAATTGACCAAAATAATCCCAGATCAGGTACTATTTTAAATAAAATATATTATTATTATTACAACTGAGCATGTCGATTACAGAGCAACGTCCACACATGGGTCAGATAATGGCTCAATGTCCAGTCGAAGCGCGCTCTCTCTTGTCTCTCTCGGGAGTCAATTGAAGAGGTCAAAAAAGTCAGTAATCACATGATCATGTGATCATGTGATGGTGTGGCAAATGCTTTATTGCTGGTGGTGGTGTTTGAAGAATGAGGCATGGCGGGGTATGGGAAATGAGATTTGAGATCATCAAAAGTACAGGAATGGAGTGAGATGGAGGTTTTGGAAACAAGATTTGTAGAATCCACCACTGGTTGAGGAATGGAATGAGGTGCTGGTTTGGGAAATGAAATTTGTAGCAAGCTCACCAGGTTGATGAATCAGGTTATATAGCAGTTTGGGGGATTATATTTTGTAACATGCATAGAATACAGTAACAATGGATTGGTGGTGGAAGAAAGACAAAATCTAGGACAAAAAGCGAGGCCAGCCTCATCCCATATTTCAGGGACAAAGAAAGAAGAGAATAACATTGTAGATTTGTGGGTGATGTAATTTTAGTTGCCCATTATTTTGTGAGATCGGAGGCTGTAAAATGAAGTTTGAAATGCAGATATTTGTTAGAAATTGAGAGTGTCTGTTTAATTAATTAGTGTTCTAATTATAAAAGCAGTAAAAAGTGAGCTCGAGAGATCTGTGTGGATAACATAGTAAGTTACTTGCTGCCTGAGCCTGGCTGCCCATGCATTTGTGTGTTTTATGCTAAGCACACTTAGTTTACACACGTGTTAAGTTTATTGACGTGCACGTTATTGCTTGATCACAAAGATGCATTGCCATGAACACGCACAGGGACGCATGCTAGCACGTGCATGTGCCAGCACGTGCACACGAGACTGCATGTTGTATAATGAATACACATATGAATATGCACTCGCATGCACACAAAGCATTTTCTGATTAGTGCACGTATTGCATGTTATTGCATGTTCTGTCCGTATACATGTTGATGTTGACATGTGAATCAAATTAAATTGTCAATGTTCAATTTATAGGGCAGTTAGGGCAATACTGCCTTATTGGAAGACTGGCATCCCGTATTAATTGCCCAGTTGACAGCTTATGTTTCCCCCGGAATCCAACAGCTACATATTGCTGGACATTTGGATCTCAGACCAGAGCATTTGAATCAGGGAGCAGAATCACTCTGCAATATACCATTTTGAAATTGAAGGGTAGCGCCATCTGTTGTATTGAGATAGTATTATTACACTATGTTTTGGAGGGGATTCCCGTTTTGTAAGCAACAATCACCATTCAAAAGCAAGTTTTACAGAATGGATCGGCAAGGTGGATGTAACAGTATTGTGAATTGTAACGATAGTAAAAACACAGCATAGTAATACGATGTCAATGCAACAGATGGCGCTACTCAAATAACTATGCTCCCTGATTCAAGTGCTCTGCTCAGACAGAATAAACTACCAGAAACATTGACTTATTATTAATATACAAGTGGGTTCCTTCCACCCAGTAAATTTGCAGTGTATCATCCTCTGCTGTCATCCTTTATCTTGAAGACCCAAACATTCTTTAATAAGCTATTTAACATGTTGACAGTGTTCTTTGGACCTGGTAGTATCCTTTGTGTGACCAGTTGGATGTTTTCCATATGTTGCAGGTAGTCGGATGAGAAACTAGGTCAAACCTAAAAACAACGTCACACTAGCGTCAGAGCTTTAGCCACTCTCTACAGCCACGCCACCTTGTGGTCAAACTAATTACTCTGCTCTTACAACTCCTAGTTCTTCACCTTGTCAACTTCAGATAAATGTTTCTTTCACCAAAACGTTGAGTAGGTCGGAAATACATGCGGTTTAATTAATATCAATTACCAAAATTATTATTGATAAATGTATGCTGGGAAATCTTGTTGGAAATGCTGTGTATCAGTGTTGAGATAGGGGAACTGATTTTGAGAAAACGTACATTTTTACAATGGTTAGGGGGTGACAGGTTTAATCAAGGAGTTGTCCATGGTTTGCAGAAAAAAAGAGCAGAATAAACTAGTGTCTGCAACAGGTTGTGGCATAGAGAGTGTTATATAATGTGTCATTTAGAATTAGTCAAATAATACATGTTGGAGGTCACACAACGCTATTCAATATAAATTTCATTTGAAAGATTACGTAACTATAATGATACTTTTGTACATGTATTTTATTTTGTATTTTCTTGAAAATGATACTGCTGAACTTGGAGTTTTATTGAGCTGTAAGTAACAGTTTATGTTTGCTGAATATTATATTCTGTCATCAAAGTTTTGTTTGAAACTGTACTTTGTGTGACCTCATATTATTAAGTAAAAACTGTGACTTAGCTGTGTCCCAAAGGTGACATTTTCCAGTTTAGGTCAATGCATGACCTTCAACATGCGAGGCTTCAATTATTAAATTTAAACAACAAAAACAAAGTAATTTACAAAACTTTGTTTTTCTTCTTATTCTAAGCTGCTTTTTTCCAAACTAAAAGTGTCCCTAAAATGACACCTGTAGAAAAATGACACCTTAGTCACAGTTTCTGTTTTAACAATATTGTTCATATTTATACTATATAGGCTTAGCAAATAACAAAGTAAGTTTGGCTCTGGTTGTGGGCTGGAATTTTAATGGGTTGTCTGCCTACTGTAAAACACACATTTTCAATTAAACATCTTGATCTTTTTGAATTGTAACTACATTGCCAACCATTTTATTACTTGCAAAATAGTTCTAGCCTGTTATAAATTTACAAATATTTCAACAAAGATTTGTATCCTTTTTTGTAAACTGAAAATGCAACAAACACTGTTTTACAGTACGCAGTTTTAGTGTTAAACTATTTAAGATGTAATTGTGTATACCTTATTAATTTACAATAATTATGTTTGTCTTACCTTGTTTTTTTCATTTCCTATTTACGCTGGTCCAACCATTTCTGTTTGACAACTGTTGACTTTGGTAAGTGTACACCTGGCCAGCTCTGATTGGCTGATGCATTGTCTCATTATATATCATATGGCTTCATCTTCGTTGTCTAACTAACATTTCTGCTTGGCATTTCAAAAATTCACCACAATCCCTCTGTGAGCTCATTCCACTGTTGCCTATGTATGTGCATGTCGCTGCATGATTATTAATTTTGTTCTTATATTTTTTCCTGTAAACTTCCCATGTCCATGCATGCAGAAAGCTTCTTTAAACTGAACAAGAATGTAAAATTTTGTTCAATGATTTTACATTCTTTTTACTACATACATTTTTAATAATATTGTTAAAAATACATAAAAATAGTTGCATGCTTTATCCTCAATGTGCAGCAATGTTTATTTAAGGAGTGCAGTATTTAAGTAGCTTAAGGAAATCATTGTTTAAGTTACTTAATGAAAACTGTACTTTAATAACTTAACTTGTTTAAATTACTTTAAAACGGTATTTAAGTATCGTAAGGAAAACACTATTTAAGCAACTTAGCAAAATATTGTTATTTAAGTAACTTAACAAAAACAGTTTTTAAGCTACTTAAAGAAGATGTTATTTAAGTAACTTAACAAAATGTATTTAAGCTACTTAAAGAACAGTATTTAAGTATTGTAATGAAAACAGTATTTAAGCTATTTAAGGAAAGCAGTAAAACATTAATCTCTTCCGCCAGCCAAAAAGTCTGTGACCACGAAGCCTGCGTCCATGTCAGTGGCTGCCACAGTAAATGAGACAGGGACTGATGCAGACAATCTTTGTAGGCAAGCATCACATGACATGCTTAAGCGCAACTCATTAATAATAATAATTAAATTTCTTTGTATGCCTGTTACTGCATGATTATTTATTCATTCTATTTTTTCCTGTAAATTTCCCAAGTCCTTACCTGAAGAAAGACAAGAAGCTTCTCTAAAATGTCTCCGGATATAAAAACCTGTTTAAAGGCGCTTAAAATACAACTTTATTAAAATGTAATCGCTACAATACGTTATTATTTTACATAAAAACATGTATACACCTGTAATACAATAAGAATCTAATAACAAAATTAAATATGCATTTGTAAATAAATAACTTATGTAACATGGCTAAATATTGACTAGACTAAGTATCTAAAATCAATCAATAATTAAATTAAGAAAATAATTAAAATGCTGTATAAAATAAACCATGTATTGATGTTACAGTGAATATATTATATAAATAATCTTCAAATGCTGTCTTAAAAAATGTGTCTTTATGCAATAACGAAACACCATATATAAGTACACATGGCCAGAATAATCTTCTGGCGTGTATTTACATAAAAATATCTACAATCAAATGTGGACTGATTGAGGTCTTGAAACATTGCCCCATGGACTTAGCCTGTCCATTCTAAAAAGGCCCACATTATAGTTAAAAGTACCATGTTGAAATTATCGCAGTTAAAATAAACCTTACTAAAACTTACACAAAAAGATGTTCACCACATGTTTAATGTATTAAAACTACTATCAGCTACCACAAACTAATCTTTGTTATTTTCAATTTAGCAACATGCAGTTATATTTTTTAGTCAGTCTAACGAAAACTGAGTGTGCCAGCATAATGCTTTGTCTCTTAATACATTTCTGTGTGTGACCTTTCTATTTAGAATAAGTCCTACTGTCTATAACTAAAATTCAGTATTCACACATACACGCGCATCCACAAACACACACATGCACAGACACTATTATAATGACTATTTTATATTGTTTTCATCTTGCTGTGTAAAAGTATTTGTAGGTATATATATATTATATACATACTCATAGTTGAGTATACTGGTGGGAGTTAAATCTGCCTTTCTGATATTAACCATAGATCTCTTGTGTAGGATATATGCATTCTGAATCTCTAAAACTTATTTAGCAGATTTTATGCAAACAAATTGTTAGAGATGTTGCATACGATTGATGTATGAAACAAATTGAAAGATCCATTTCACAGAAACATGCCATCAAGTAAATCTGTTTTATCAAACCTTGGCCTGCTTAAATAGCAATTGTGTATCATGTGGCCAGTTTGTGTCATGTGACCAATACAAGTGCAGTGTGTTGAAATAACCTAAGGACGTTTCTAATACACGTGCCGGACTCTCAATTGAGAGAACCCGGTTTCGAATCCTGTGCTGCCGTGTTGAACCTTGGGCAAGTTCGTTCACTTCCTGTTGCTTCGGTTCACTCAGCTGTTTGTAAGAGTACCTGGCTAAATTTAAACATGCAGCAGATTTGACAGTGTTGACTATACTTGCAGGTACTCATGCACTTGAAGGTACTCATGCACTTGCAGGTACTCATGCACTTGCAGGTACTCATGCACTTGAAGGTACTTATGCACTTGAAGGTACTCATGGTACTCTGCATGTTTTAGTGTTGACATGACCAGACGCAGCAGCAAGATAGACAAGAAGTACTTTGTGTTTGGAGAGCAGCCAGAGGAGGGGGAAGATCTCCACCTGATGGGGCGCATCACGGGGGTGCTCAGGGAAACCCTTGACGGCCTGCTGACTGCATCCGAGGTGTGTTATTTGTTGTCACCTCTATAACACCTCTACATCCTGTCACCTCTGTAACTTGTATACACCCACTGTGTCATGTCTGACATCTGTACAACCTCTGTGTTATTTCTATAACACGTCTACATGTGTCATTTCTATAACACGTCTACATCGTGTCACCTCTAGGATACCTATACATCCTCTGTCACCTCTATAACACCTATACATCCTCTGTCACTTCTATGATACCTCTATATCCACTGTCACCTCTATAACACCTATACATCCTCTGTAACCTCTATGATACCTCTGTCACCTCTATAACACCTATACATCCTCTGTCTCTTCTATGATACCTCTACATCCTCTGTTACCTCTATGATACCTCTACATCCTCTGTCACCTCTATGATACCTCTATATCCACTGTCACCTCTATAACACCTATACGTCCCCTGTCACGTCTGTGATACCTGTACATTCTCTGTCACCTCTATGATACATATACATCCTCTGTCACTTCTAGAACACCTACATCATTCTCTGTAACTTCTCCATAAAATCTGTACAGCCTGTGTCATCTTTATAACACCTGAACATCCTCTTTGTCACCTCTCTAGGATATCTACATCCTCTGTCACCTCTATGCCATGTGTACATCATCTGTCACCTCTATGCCACATGTACATCCTCTGTCACCTCTATGTCACATGTACATCCTCTGTCACCTCTATACCACGTGTACATCCTCTGTCACCACTATGCCACGTGTACATCCTCTGTTACCTCTGTCATGTGTACATCCTCTGTCACCTCTATGCCACGTGTACATCCTCTGTCACCTCTATGCCATGTGTATATCCTGTGTCACCTTTATGCCATGTGTACATCCTCTGTCACCTCTATACCACATGTACATCCTCTGTCACCTCTATGCCATGTGTACATCCTCTGTCACCTCTATGCCATGTGTATATCCTGTGTCACCTTTATGCCATGTGTACATCCTCTGTCACCTCTATACCACATGTACATCCTCTGTCACCTCTATGCCACGTGTACATCCTCTGTCACCTCTATATCACGTGTTCATCCTCTGTCACCTCTATGCCACGTGTACATCCTCTGTCACCTCTATGCCACGTGTACATCCTGTGTCACCTCTATACCATGTGTACCTCCTGTGTATTAGTACAACATTATACCCATCCCCTGTCCCCTTGTAGGTCTACTATCGCCAAAAGAAGGAGCGTCCGGTGACTCGGCCCCAGGCCCTGGAGGAGACCTTTGAGCACTGCGCGGAGACAGTCGTCCACAAACTACAGTCCTACCTTGTGCAGGCTGACGAGTACCACAACAAGTGTCTGCAGGGTGAGTACCACAGCAAGTGTCTACAGGGCGAATACCACAACAAATGTCTACAGGGTGAGTACCACAACCAGTGTCTACAGGGTGAGTACCACAACAAGGGTCTGCAGGGTGAGTACCACAATAAGGGTCTGCAGGGTGAGTACCACAACAAGGGTCTGCAGGGTGAGTACCACAACAAGGGTCTGCAGGGCAAGTGATTCCTCACCTATTTAATAACCGTGGATGGTTGTTGAGGTACCTAAGGTGATGCTCTCACAATCTCTCTACCTTTTCCGGTCCTTTAGGGATCATCTCAGAACATTGATGTCCGATATCAGGCGAAATTACTTTCATTTGGGGTGGGCTCGGTGGGGTCAGAGGCAGTTCTGTCTGGCGTCAGACATCGATATTTTACGCTTTGGATTTATACTGTATATATATTGATATCATCATATCAATATTTACACACTTTCAACTAAGGGGAGGGGGTAGGGCGGCTGAGGTCAGATGAAGTTGATTCCGTTTTATATCAGACATTGACGTTCTAAGATGATCTCTTATTCCAGAGAAATTGAGACCTGTCCATTCTCTGATGTTGCCTGTCCAATTCTGTCTCCATCTGCTCCTTTTTTTCACTGCGTCTTGGGGTTGTTTTTGCCAGGCAAGGCCAGGGCATCTTGCTACGCAGCCACACCACCTTGGATTTTGTCATCTTATTGTTGAGAGGGTATCTCCATGTTGTCTGGTATGTTTGCTTATAGTGCAGGCTTCCATCGTTTGTGACATGGTCCGTATGAGGGGTGTACAAGAGTTATGTTAGCATCTCATATCTGTATTTGATCCAAGACCTGGGGTTGACTGAATAACCCATGACCTTAGGTTGACCGTGTGACTTATGACCTGGGGTTGACCGTCTGACCCATGACCTGGTATTGACCATATGAATCATGACCTGGTATTGACCCTACAACCCATGACCTAGTATTTACCCTGTGACCCATGACCTGGTATAGACCCTGTGACCCATGACCTTGTATAGACCCTGTGTTCATGACCTGAAATTGACCCTGTGACCCATGACCTTGTATTGATCCTGTGACCCACGTCCTGGTATAGACCCTGTGACCCATGACTTGGTATTGACCATGTGACCCTGCCATCTCTGTAGTTGGTTGTACAGTAAGAACAGTTATGCCATATTCACACAGAAGGTCTTAAGAAATTTAACTTTAATCTGGTTTATGACATACAATTGTTCGCAATGCCATGCGTCCTTTCTACAGTTGTTCCAAGCTATGTAATTGTTGTACACGTAAAGTTAATGCTGCGTTCCAATCACCCTCATGTATGCCGTTAATATGACTTTGTAACCCCTACTTGACCCAGTTGCATAAATTTACAAGTAGTAAACTGGAGGAGCTCGTGAACGTTCCAGTTCGCCAAGTCATGTTTACGATATAAACGAGCCCACTGGAACGCAGCATAAGTCGCTTAGTTAAGCTGATCATGCTCTGTGTGAATGCAGCATTAGACTACAAGCTGTGTATAGCCATCGGCTTTGTGTGTCCAGAGCTTCGAGAGCAGTTGGAGAAGTCTGAGCGTCAGATGGCGCTGGTGCCGGGCCTGCTCGTTGAGGACACAGTCCAGGAGGCCATGAGGGAGGTGCAGGAACGACGCACTCAGCTCGACCGCGAGACCACGGAGAAACTACAACAGCTCGAGAAGTCGAGGGTTAGTGAGACTGGGGTTACTTGGGTTTACTCAGAGACAAGCAGTGCCAGGAGCAGATTTATCGCTCCAGCCCTGGGGCAGACTTTGGCTTCAGATCACTTGTATCTGTATTACACTTTTATCCATCTAATTTCCAACGTAGTTTTGTTTATTTACACCTACCGGGTGGATGCTCCTTTGTCATACCCTGGCTCTGGTTCACACTTCTACAATGACATATTTAAATGTACATAATGTATTCATTCTATTAAGCGTACATGCCCTAATTAACATAACCCTTCTTTTTAGCAGCGTCTGACACCGTGACAGCGATCTCCAATGCCAACCTTGACTGTTGATACCATCGTTGCAATTTTATTTCTACCAATGTCACACGCAGTGATGAAAAATATTGAAAGGTCCACCTAAATGATCAGACTTTACAGTGTTCTGGTACCCTGTTACTTATATAAAAGATGCATAAATCGCTTGTCGGTCACGTCTGCTTAGGAATGCCAGAAAATGGGTGCACACCCCTGTATGCTTATTGGAACACAAAATTTGACATATTTCCGAGTCTCAAATATTTTTAAATCATACTATACGCATAGAATAGAATGAATATGGTAGTCTGATTGTTGTTATCACATGGTGACATGGGAAAATGTTGACATTACTTCTAGCCCTGAGATCTGAGACTGGCAACTTTCTGTTGGGCTGGCAACTCTTAAAATGTGCCGGCCCGAATGCCGAGGTGCCAAGTCTACTGCGTTAATGGTAGATCTCACGTTTTTTTATAATTTCTTGGGATAATCTCACGGTCTACCGCTGTAGTGCCGAAATCTACTGCCAGACCGATATTTCATGGTGTATTTTTTCCGATTTTAAATCGTCATAAACCAGTGAATGTCTCAAGGTTTAAAACATAACTATTAATTTTGCATCCAATTACCCCAGTATACTTCCTAATGAACATATTGCATTGAAAATGCACCAAAATAAAAAATATATATATATTATTTAACATTTTTATAATTACCCGGCAATGGAGTGGTTCCCTTTCCCACCCACACCCCCTTGTGACAGCAGCGCAAGGCTTTTGGCTCCAGATCCTCATCCACCGCCATCACACCATGAGAACCAGTAGATCTACCGCTTTCTGGGCGATATTACTTGGCACCTCTGCAAATGGCCGACATGTTTTTCTGCCAGTATTATTAAATAACATAACAATAACAAGGTTTTTAGACAGTTGTATATATCTATAATTTAATAATTAGCTACTTTACTACTACGTCTGGTGTTGTTGAAATAGTTTCATTCATTCATTCATTAATTCATTCATTCATATTGTCGTTAATATGTGGACCAACTTTTGAGTTGGACCACTAATTTTACACTGTTGACGGTTCGACTGACCATCAACGATTTTGAACACTGGATATGTCTGATGTTGTAGGCCCAACATCAGGCACAACTAAGACCCCAGCTCGGCCACCCTCAGAAAGACAAGGATCTGCAGGTGAGCACTTATGTTTCTTCGTGGATCACAGTGGCACAGGGCTAGAGTATTGGAAGGAAGGGAGGAAGGGAGGAAGGAAGGAAGGGAGGAAGGGAGGAAGGGAGGAAGGGAGGAAGGGAGGGAGGAAGGGAGGAAGGAAGGGAGGAAGGGAGGAAGGGAGGAAGGGAGGAAGGGAGGAAAGAAATGTTTATTTGTCCCAGTGACACAATATTGAATGATAATAAATATAAATAAATAATATATTGCAACATTATTTTCACTACAACAGAAAAACAATCACGAAATAAACTATTCAGAACAATACATTAGTGTGAATGAAAAAGTGGTGTCAGCTGTGCAAAGGGACGGGAGACCCCAGCTCAGACCAATCTTGGTCGCTCACGCAGGGGTCACCCAAAATCTAATACAATATTTTCTACAACACTCGTTTATACAACAATTGAAAATTAATTAATCATTACTCAAAATTAAATAAACAATACAAAAAAGAAAATAATAGCGTCCATCAATATTATGTTATTATATGTAATTACAAATATGCATCTACTAAAAGTACACTTACACGCCATTATTTTGACAAATGCGACAGTTTGTTATATCACAATAATCTTTATATGATTGTATATAATACATTTTGGCATAAGCCACGAATCCCTGTAGACTGTGAGTGTAGATTTGCTTTTCAGTGTTGTTGCGGTATTGTTTACTGTGCGAGGCATCTTATTTCGGATGCATTTTTTTGCAAATTCGTGATTTATTCTGGTTATTTGTATTTCATTTTGTCTACGTGTATTATGATTGTGAATATTAAAATTATGTTGCAATGTTAGGCGTTGAAGGTACCCAGGCAGTTTATTATGTATGAATTTATAGTAAAATTTTAGTTCCTGAATTTGTAAAAGTCTGATACTTTGAGTAATTTTAAGGTTTTAAAAATAGGTTCTGTGTGCGCATTGTACTTTATACCCTGTTGATGCTTACTGGCAGAACCCTGAGCTTGTTTGCTATAATAATTGAACAAGAATTAATGTAGTTGTTAACGGTCATTTAATAATTGTAACCAACAGGAACAAACCAAATACATCACTCGATGAGATAAAGCTTAAGCGCTAAACAACTGATACTATCATCGAGGTACTACAAACAATTATTAAATGACAAATCAGATTAGCAAAGGTGGGTGGTAATTTTTCCCCTTTTAAGCTAATCACACGTATTGCTTTCTTTTGAAGTTTTAAAATTCTTCCACATTTGTGACCCCATACCATTATTCCATAATTAATATATGGCAGTATTAAGGAGTTATATAACAGCTTTCTAACTTTTATTGACAAAAAATATTTTAATTTATTGAGTACACCTATTGTTTTAGAGCATTTAGTTGAGATATTTTCTACATGATTTTTCTAATTTAGATGTTCGTCAATGGTTAAACCAATAAAATTCAATACATGCACTCTTTCAATTAAAACATTGTCTATGTTTATCGTTAGTGGCAATACTTGTTTATATACAGTTTTGAACAACATATATTTAGACTTTTTAACATTTAAGGATAATTTATAAATTTTTAGCCATTCACTTATTTTGGACAACTCTTTATTGATATTATTTTCAGTTTGAGTATTTTCAATTTTTTTATTCGAATGTCGAATTGTGCTTGAGATGGTAGTATCATCAGCGTACATAATAAAGTTAAATAGTTTACTAGCATTTGGAAAGTCGTTTACATGTATTATAAAGAGTTGGACTCTTGACCGAGAGAACTCAGGTTCGAATCTTGTGTTGTGGTGTCGCTCACTACGTTGTTCCAGTTCACTCAGCTGTATGCATGAGTACCTGGCTATAGACACTGGTGGATATGTGTGTATGAATATGCATTAATTGCAGCATGGCTGAATACTTCCTAGAGAAGTTGATATAGTGTTCGATTGAACACGTCTGCCAGGGAGTAAAATGTAATGTGCTATTAGCAGTCCTTATTAATATTGTAAGGACTCTGTTGCTAAATATAAGGATCTTCTCAGGATGCAAAAAGCCTCGGCTGTACCACCGAGAACACTATTTCTATGATGCAAAAATTTCCCAGTAGCATGTGCTGGTGTTGATAGTTTTCAGCATACACTGTGAACGCAAGTTTGAAGAGCAAATTCAGGCTTATGCACTCATTTAAGAGTGTTTGTGAAATGGTGCCCTGAATAAAGTGAGAAAACGGATGGTAATTTTTAAAAGGGAAAACAGCAATTTTGTCCTGATTATGTCATAGGACAGTGTGTGTGCATTAATGCGAGCCATGTGTCTCGACACTACAAGTGCAACCTATTGACTCGCACTAATCCAAACTTGAACTTTGATAAAAAAAAGCACAGTGGCCAATCAGTGATTGGCCACTGCTTCAAAAATCATACACAACTGTAGTTGAACTGGATCCAGTCCAAATTTGTCTCACACAATAATAGCCACAAATTGCTAATTATACAGGTCATATGACATAATAGGAGAAGACATACTGGTAATCGGAAAACAAATTCTGTTGTAAACTGGATTTAACAAGAAACCTTAGACAATTGCTCTCCTATGGGTGCATTGTTAAAATATATAAATGTTATTATCATAGAATACGTCATACCATGCAGTAAACAATATTATCAGTTATGAATATTGTTAATTCTTATTACTTGATGAATTTGTTTATTGATTATGTTAAGTTAGTCCCCCATGCCAGCCATATTGTTTTCTCTTGGCATCCGTGTGTGCGAGTTCTGACCATTTATTGTCTGTATTGTACAGCTTCTCACCGAGTTGGAAGAAACTCGCAGAGTGGAGTACCTTGAGTTGGTGGAACAATTCTATAAACAGAAACAGGTGAGAGGGGGGAGTTACAGATACCTTGTCATTTCACCCGCAAGTATCTGAGTCAATCAGGAAAGCCTTAAAGAGAAAACAAGGTCTAGGAATTTGTCTGAAACAAATTGGTTTGATTTGACACATATACATATATAAATACATGTTTTGTAGAGTGGCAGCCAGTTCCATAATCCCGTTATATAGATGAATCACTGCTGATGGTTTATGCCTTGTTGATATCAATAACTGCCATCATAACGAACACGTTTATTATGGATATCCCTGTGTACATAAAGATCTAAGTTATACTAAAGCCTTGTACATATAGTAGTCTAGCCCTAACCAGTATGTTACAATTATTTGTAGCAAACATGGACTTTGTCTAGAATTATGGAGCTATAAAATACTTATCTATATTATAAAACAGAGTTTGGGTTTGTTTGGTTGTATGGACACTGTGTGTCGATACATATCTCCATCAGTTTTTTTATAATTTTACATGCTTGCTAATGGGTCGATTGGGGTGGTTCGTGTTTTTAGTTTTTCTGGTAGAATGGGGATCTTGGCAGGTTGAACATTATTTTATCATTGATAACCTGCTTTGGCAGGCCCTGGTGGTGGAACAAGCAAGCATCTTCATTGACAAGTTGGCGTCAACTGGAGAGAATGTACTGCTCAACTTTGACAACTTTCTCACGGTGGACGATGTCGTCAAAGGACGTAAGTCAGGGGTCAGTGTGTTGGTATGCAAATTAGTTCTTTTAGACGTATCCAGTATGTGAATTTTACCTTGTAGAGGCTTTCGTTGATGTGACACACCAACTTCCTCAGTACATGTGACATATGACGTCATCATACATGTGAGATAGTTCGTAATTCCCCATGTCTCGGTTGATTGGTGTCCTGGCCTGTCTGATCAATACGGCTTCTTTTATTTGCCGTGTCCATCTGTTGTCTTCCTTGTCCACTAGTTTCGCTCCCTCCCAGTCTATGATATGATTTTGTGTTGTTGCGTGGTCTGTGAGGGCGGATTTGTGGGTGGTTGACACTGATCTTTTTTCTCGCTTGTGGTGTATTTCTCCCAATATCTAACATGTACGACGACGTCATACGTCACATGTACTGAAGGAGTTGGTGTGCCACTATCTAACATGTACGACGACGTCATACGTCACCTGTACTGAAGGAGTTGGTGTGCCACTATCTAACATGTACGACGACGTCATACGTCACCTGTACTGAAGGAGTTGGTGTGCCACTATCTAACATGTACGACGACGTCATACGTCACCTGTACTGAAGGAGTTGGTGTGCCACTATCTAACATGTACGACGACGTCATACGTCACCTGTACTGAAGGAGTTGGTGTGCCACTATCTAACATGTACGACGACGTCATACGTCACCTGTACTGAAGGAGTTGGTGTGCCACTATCTAACATGTACGACGACGTCATACGTCACCTGTACTGAAGGAGTTGGTGTGCCACTATCTAACATGTACGACGACGTCATACGTCACCTGTACTGAAGGAGTTGGTGTGCCACTATCTAACATGTACGACGACGTCATACGTCACCTGTACTGAAGGAGTTGGTGTGCCACTATCTAACATGTACGACGACGTCATACGTCACATGTACTGAAGGAGTTGGTGTGCCACTATCTAACAGGTACGACGACGCCATACGTCACCTGTACTGAAGGAGTTGGTGTGCCACTATCTAACACGTACGACGACGTCATACGTCACCTGTACTGAAGGAGTTGGTGTGCCACTATCTAACACGTACGACGACGTCATACGTCACCTGTACTGAAGGAGTTGGTGTGCCACTATCTAACACGTACGACGACGTCATACGTCACATGTACTGAAGGAGTTGGTGTGCCACTATCTAACACGTACGACGACGTCATACATCACATGTACTGAAGGAGTTGGTTTGCCACTATCTAACACGTACGACGACGTCATACGTCACATGTACTGAAGGAGTTGGTTTGCCACTATCTAACACGTACGACGACGTCATACGTCACCTGTACTGAAGGAGTTGGTGTGCCACTATCTAACACGTACGACGACGTCATACGTCACCTGTACTGAAGGAGTTGGTGTGCCACTATCTAACACGTACGACGACGTCATACGTCACCTGTACTGAAGTAGTTGGTGTGCCACTATCTAACACGTACGACGACGTCATACGTCACCTGTACTGAAGGAGTTGGTGTGCCACTATCTAACACGTACGACGACGTCATACGTCACCTGTACTGAAGGAGTTGGTGTGCCACTATCTAACATGTACGACGACGTCATACGTCACCTGTACTGAAGGAGTTGGTGTGCCACTATCTAACATGTACGACGACGTCATACGTCACCTGTACTGAAGGAGTTGGTGTGCCACTATCTAACATGTACGACGACGTCATACGTCACCTGTACTGAAGGAGTTGGTGTGCCACTATCTAACATGTACGACGACGTCATACGTCACATGTACTGAAGGAGTTGGTGTGCCACTATCTAACACGTACGACGACGCCATACGTCACCTGTAGTGAAGGAGTTGGTGTGCCACTATCTAACACGTACGACGACGTCATACGTCACCTGTACTGAAGGAGTTGGTGTGCCACTATCTAACACGTACGACGACGTCATACGTCACCTGTACTGAAGGAGTTGGTGTGCCACTATCTAACACGTACGACGACGTCATAGGTCACATGTACTGAAGGAGTTGGTGTGCCACTATCTAACACGTACGACGACGTCATACGTCACATGTACTGAAGGAGTTGGTTTGCCACTATCTAACACGTACGACGACGTCATACGTCACATGTACTGAAGGAGTTGGTTTGCCACTATCTAACACGTACGACGACGTCATACGTCACCTGTACTGAAGGAGTTGGTGTGCCACTATCTAACACGTACGACGACGTCATACGTCACCTGTACTGAAGGAGTTGGTGTGCCACTATCTAATACGTACGACGACGTCATACGTCACCTGTACTGAAGGAGTTGGTGTGCCACTATCTAACACGTACGACGACGTCATACGTCACCTGTACTGAAGTAGTTGGTGTGCCACTATCTAACACGTACGACGACGCCAAACGTCACATGTACTGAAGGAGTTGGTGTGCCACTATCTAACACGTACGACGACGTCATACGTCACCTGTACTGAAGGAGTTGGTGTGCCACTATCTAACACGTACGACGACGTCATACGTCACATGTACTGAAGGAGTTGGTGTGCCACTATCTAACACGTACGACGACGTCATACGTCACATGTACTGAAGGAGTTGATGTGCCACATCTTCTGAAAGAACTAATTTGCATAGAAATGAACTATAATGAAGAATGTTCAACAGTCAAGGTGTAAGTATTTTGGCTTTGGTATTTATGAAACCGGGAAATCATCTTTACATAAAATAGTGTGGAATTTTGTTATGAATGTTTTAATTCTCTGATAATTTTAGATCTGAAGATTGTTAGCTGATGAGCTATTCTTCTAAACTACACATCGTTGACTGTAAAAGATTTAGTTTGTGTTAGAAACAATTTGATATGTAATTTAAAAAGAACTATTTTATAAAACAACATATTTATGTTGTTTTATTTAATTTGAAAGCCTCCCGCACATGTCTTGAAGAATTATTTGTTACACTGATGACGATTATTTGTTTTACAAATGAAAAATGTACGGTTTTGTGAATGGTTGTGTCGACTGCCACCAGGTGTCCCGCCTACCAAGTACCCGACCAGCGAACTGCTGCGACGCAAACACGCAGGCGAACCCCTGGAGGATGATGAAGACAAGAACCAACTGCCTCGAGGCAAGAAAATCTGGCACGGTGAGTACTGAATAACATTGCAGACACAGTTAATATGTGGTTCACTACAGCAAAAATAGCTGTCCCTCGACATCGATATTCCATAAATTTTATGATTTTGGCAGAAATGCATACCTTATAATCTAATCTTTCAATATCCATATATTTTCCTCGACAAATAATCAAAAACTAAAAAAAAATGCATTTATGAACCCGTATTAAAAAACAATAGACGAGTGAAAATGACCGTATTTCTCAAAATATCGCTCTTTTTAAATATGCTTCTATTTTAGCAATAAATCAGAACTATTGAAGATATTTCAACAAATGAGGTATTGTTTTAAAGCTTATGATCTGTGGAATAAAAAAGGTACAAAACCCAATTTTTTTTATTGTTGCAACTAATACCCACTGCAGTGGCAGGTCACATGGGATGTGCAATCATTGCCTGTTAGGCTGCTAGCGTCTCATTGGTTGCAATCTGCATATTCCCCACAATCTATAAAAACATTCTGGTTTGTACTATAATCTTTGGAGTAATCTATAAAAAAAGTCGATAAATGTTGCAATTACAGAAACAGTTAAGAAAATTCTAAATAAAATGTTAATATTAAATTTTTTTGAAATGTTTTATATTACTGTTAGAGTTAAGTAAACTAATGATGATTTTGAAGCATTGTGATAAAATATTCATAGTTTTTGTATTGCAACTGTTCAGATGGACATTAAATTCTGGCCATTTTATTTGTTGCCATGGAAATAGGGGTCTGGCAGAACAAATGTCAATACATTTTGTTACTCAATATGATTCACTCTACAGCTTGGGCACAACATATCGTATTAGTTATGCATTGCAGAAGTTCTATCTAGCTGCCATACCTTCCCTTAATATGAGCCACTGAATGCAACAGTGGGCCAAGTGCATTTTTTAAGTTTTTCAGAAGTGTTCAAAGTTCAAAGGCTGTAATAAAATCATGGTAAATCAAATGTTACTGACAACAGTATTACTGATTACTATCACAGGAAATATATATTGAATCAAATGATCACTTTGCTCAGATTTGGGCATTTTGAAAACATTTTTTTTAATACTTAGACCAGATGGTGGTCCAGGTAAAAAGGGTCTGAAAAATATGCAAATTTCTATCCTTCAGTGCAATAGTGGTCTACACGCCAAAACCATCAAATCGGACGATTTTCTAAAACATTCAGTAAAATGCGAACATATAAATGCAGTGATGTCTAAAATAGAGAATACTTCCTACTTGACTCCTGTATCAGTCGTAAAACGTCACATTCTTGCATAGTTATGCTGGCCATGTGTCGTCTTCGTGGGTGCAACCATCTTGGATTATGCACTTTGCTCAAGTAAACAAGGCTTATTACGAGTGTAATACTGTACTGTCCCCTATAGAGCGAAAATGGAACTTGATCTTGATCTAGACCATTATTTAACTGATTTGGACCATTATTGAACTGATTTAGACCATTATTGAACTGACAGGTATTTCTTACCTCTATTCATTACTGCATTGAACTCAAAAATGACAAAAATGCACTTAGCCCATTATTGCACGTAGTGGCTCATAATTATATTGTATTTGACAATTATTGTCGCTGAACCGCTTGACTGACACACAATGAAGTAGACTGTTCCATGATGTACTTGTGTGTAGGACTGCCGAAGACAGAGTTGGTCGTGTCACCACAAGGTGACTCCAAACTGTCACTGACGTCAAAGTTGTCAAAGACGTCGTCAAAGTCGTCACAAGGCAGTAAGAAGCTGAAGAAGAAAGAACAACTGATGACAGCGTCAGTTGTGTCAGCCAAGACAACGCTAGGACACACTGCCACCGTTGAAGCACGTGACAAGGCCTATCAGGTGAGTTGACATCAGGGCAGGGTCACTGTGAAGGCCTGTCAGGTGAGTTGATGTTAGGAGTGTCACTGTCAAGGCCAATCAGGTGAATCAACACCAGGACAATGTCACCATCAATCAGATGACTCGACACACAGTGATTATCTTCAGTTACACAAATGTTCAATACTTCAGAGGTCTAATTGTTTTATCCCAGTTACCTAGACCACAAGGACATCATAAATTGTCATTAAACGGATTGGTGTCAATAATTTTGTTAGCATTTTATTTTCATGTAAATTGTGTGCACTATGTGAAGTCTATTAATTATGGCAAAATCTGGTTATTTATATATATGCAACTATATATTTTCTAACCTCACTATCAAAATTTATTTTAATAATTTTGCTCTTTTTGAATATCAACCTTACAGTTCACTATGCGCACACACAATGTTTGGGCCAAGATGGTTAAATAAAATAGGTTCCATATATTCAGATATTATTACAATTGTGCATTAAAATAACTTTGGACAGTGAATATAGTATTAAAATTGCTAGGATTTAATAGTATGATTTCATAATCTGATTTTGAACATGTAATAACCAAAACTAGTACGTTTTACTAATTTTACATTTAAATCTGCAGGTAAATTGTGTTTAGCTATTTTGGGGAACATCAAATGTCTGTTCAATAGTGGATCATAAAACAGATCTTGTAGTACAACTGGTGACTATCATCTTGCAGAAGTACAAGGAGTTCTTTGAGCGGTGTCTGGCTGAAGTCGACGGCGAGCGTCAACGAGTGGTATTTGCCGAGCAACGGTGGACCGACAGCTGGCAGACATCCGTCAACAAAGTGAAACTCTTGTATGCAGCTTGAGCAGTGCACCATAACGTATTTCAGCTGGCATTGTCATGGAGAAGCCGTTTAGGGAAACTCAAACTGACAATGTGTATTAGAAAAAACATTCTAAAAATGCTGTTGTGTGAAAAACCAAAATAAATTTAGCAACCTCTGCATTCTTGTGTGTTTAAGTGCCAGTGAGACTTAATAGTAGCAAAACTGAAAACTTTTCATAAACATCAAAATAATCATTATGCAGATTAGATTACTTGGTATGTACCATACAGTGTTCATCAAAATGTGAAAAAAGTACATTTCATAACTAGTTTAATACTTCCGACACATCAAGAAATAACAGTAGCTGTCAACAAAATACATTTCATTACGTTATTCATAATAAAACAGTACCCCTGTAATGGTGTAGACTGAGAGTACCTTGTGTGATGTTAACCGTAAACAAGATTTGACAAACAATATTGTGCCATTGTGTGTAAATTTTAATCTATTGCTACAAAAAATACTGTGTATCTGATGAAAAAATATTATACAATGAAACTGCATCTGAGCAGATCGTACAAAGCATTTGTTTGGGCACTGTTTTCTAGGACTGCACCAATAAAGTTGAGTGGGATTTTTTTACCTGCGTCAGTGTAGCTTGTTTACAACACAAATAGTAGTGTACAATTTAAATATATATTGGTAAATCAAAATACTTTTGTAAAATCTACAATTCATGACAAATGTTTCTTCTAAACTTGAAAAATGACTCATGTCATGTTCGTAGTCATAGCGGAACTAACACTACAGCTTGCATGTAGTTCCATCAGACATGTATGTGCAAGGGAAGAAAACAAAAGGTATGAAGCGACTGTTTAATTAAGACATTGTGTACTATCAGGGTATAAAAAACAACACTACCTACTTACTAACTACAGTCCAGTCTGAAAATGATACAACTTATAATTTGATTTTCATGATTGATAAACGTTCACACTGTGTGGGATCATCTAACAATAATGTTCACAATGTCACCAGTGTGGGATCATCTAACAATAATGTACACATAAAAATAATACCCTGCATCAGAGTTCATTCTCCAAGCTTACTGATTGGTTGCAAAGGAACTAACTTTATTCTCATACAATTATAGCCAAATGTGGACCGTGTTGCACTACATTCAAACAATTATTCATTATTTTACATGTATAAACTGTACTACCTTAGTTTGATTATCTTTCAAATCAAATCTCGGAAAACCCAACAAAAAACTTGATGCCATAATCCTGGGAGGTTGAACTAGCATCCTAATAGGGGAGGGGGGTTAACTAACACCATACTAGGGGAATCGGGTGAGGACGGTCTGACCGTCTATGACATAAAACATGAACACATCACAGCAGCTCGTTCTGGTCAAATTTACTACGGTTATCTTCTCTCCATACATGCCACGTGAGAACTACTGGCCATTGCCAATGACGAGGGTGATTATGACTACAGATGCACCTGATGATCACAAGACCGCTGACTGAGCATACACATGCGATCACATCAAATACTGTTCTGACAATATCTTCTCAAAACGGCACCGACATCATCACACGCATGCAGTTAACCAGGTGGCGCCAGTGGTCGCACACCGAATTGTGTCCGTGACAAGTCGCTGCCGTTGTAGTGGAAATATAGCAAACAAACAGGTCGACCGCAAACGGACGGATTCCGGTGAACAAACACCATCGCCACCTGGTGGTTGTGCGAGTATCGGAACACTAAACATAAAAAACACAAACCCTGCAAACACGTATCTATTGAAAATATGCCGACATCGCCATCAGGTGGCCACATGCCTACCGCATTACGTTGAGTGGTTGCCATGGATACGACAAGAGGATCACCCCCGCCTTGCTGTGACAGTAGTTAAAATGACAACACTAAAAGTATAAACCAAGAGGCGGGGCGTGGGATCGCAGAGGGCAAACCGCTCCTCCACCCCCGACACTCCCCCACCTACACACCGAGTGCTGAGCCTTGCCACGGGCAAGTAGCAGAGGGCTCGTATTGTACCACAGTACACCTGGGGCATATGTATACCTGGGGCAACAGGCCATACACCTGGGCAATAGCTGATCAAAGAGCAACATCACAGTCACAGCCGAGACTGATAGGTTCTGGCTAGACAACATCGCAGACGGGTACCAGCTGTCTCTGAACCGACTAGACCATCGAGTGACTGACACGCCACCTGGGGGCACAGGTAGGCAACATCATCCTCGTTCTGATGGGGTCGATCCTGACAGACTGATAGTTTCTCCCGCCTCCCTAGTGGCACGACGCCACTAACAAGATTCATCATTTGTGCAACTACACTTCAGTGCGAGCCGCACTGGCCCCGGGCCAAGCTACATTGGCCCGGGGCTCGAGTGTACGACTCGCAACATATCTTCTCACCATACCCAAATAATTCTGCGCGGCCGAGCCACGCTAGTGCGACCAACACCATCAGCTACAAACTCGCCACCGACACACATCATGCAAAACAATTACAATCCTTATAGTTGAAAGACTGCATTGTATGCAGAACATGTGACCATTGCACTGACTCTAAACTCACCCACGGTGCATGCACACACATCCATGCACAGCTAACTCGCCATCACAGGCTAATGAGTTGACTCAAGGACTCCCTCTATAAGATACATACACCATTAGTCAACAGTGCCTACTGAAGAGAACCCGTGGTTACGTGACAACCCATCACGTGACCACTGCCAAGTCGCAGCAGAGCAACAACGTATAATTGCTTCTGAAAAATGTAGAAGCCTTATTTAATGTACAAATCATGTGTATGTATAAATAAGTTAACTACCTCCTAAGGATCTTTACCCACGCAACTTTGGGATTGTACTCCCGAGTAACAATTGAGTCCGTGTTCAAGCTAGTACCGGCAATTGTAGACCAAGTGTGAAAACCCACTTGACGACTGACTACAGTGTGAACGACACGACAGCCATGATAAACTCGAGGCGGAAGATCTATCGTGAACCGACTATTAGCAATACAACACACGCACACACCTGTCATTACACGCTGTCAACGAATGGCAAGATATGTCAAAACACAGCACTTGAAATCGGTGAGTGAACAGTCGTCCCAAACCCCCCATCCACCCACCCCCATGCAACCCAAACATGCAGTAGTAGACATCCTCAAAGCTTCATAAAATATCGCATGTAGACCCCATGTCAGTGTGCGCGCACACACACCATTCCAGTTATCCACGATCCTACCGACAGCCACGCAACAAAAGCAATCATCTGTTATTGTTGACTGTACCCATTATTAAACGACCACGTCCAAACAGTGTCATCTTATTCTAACCACATCCATACTCGCACACACATATAAATGTCCCAATGCTACACAAAGTCTACTTTGACTTGGCCTTGTCGGCCTTCTTTTCCTGAGATGGTTGTTTCATCTCGGATTTGTCCGTCCTGGTCCTGTTGGGTTTTGCCTTGTCGCCCTGTCCCCCCGACTTGGCCACCTCTTTACCCCCCATGCTGTCGGCATCAGAGGGGGTGGTGTGGCCGCTACTGGCAGGCGGTGTGGGTACGGGGCCACTGTTTGGGTCGCTGTGGGGGTTCAGCAGGTCTTGTAGTTGCTGCAGGAGGTCATGTCGTTGCTGGGCCTGCTGGGCACGCATGTTACCCCCACTCCCTCGACTTGACCCAAGGGTCGTGCTGTCGGGGCGAGAGGGCGGTAACGACGGCGTTGCCGACATCATGCCACCTGGTGCCATCTGCAGTGATGACATACCAAAGCGGCTGTTGGCGGCCGAGTGCTGTGTGCTGCGCATACCCATCATCATGCTGGGAGGCTGGATGAGGCGACCTACAATACAACGGCGTTACGCTCAGTTCAACGTTATTGTAACTCTATAATAGTAACTCTTTACAATAGTAACTCTTTACAATACTAACATCTAATAACAGAGAAAATCACGGGAAGAACACCAACATTTCAATTTTATTAAAAGTCAAAGTAACAGTTATTTAAGGCCAGACACCCCAGGTGAAATACTTTAAATGGTTTTCTGCCAAATTATTATACCTTTGTATCAATAAAGTTCACTTCTATGACAATTACATACCTCTAAGTGAATTTTAGTCATGGATCAAGCATGTTGATATCATGTAATCAAATCCATTATGCAAACTTTGACTGCCATTTTCTCAAAAATATTTTTCTTCAAATTTCTGCATTTGGAAATGGGATATCTCTGGGAGTAATTGTGCTATATAAATAATGTTTTCAGTGTTGCATTCAGCATACTCTACTGTGTGCAATGATCAGACACTTTTGTAAAATCATGAATAGTTTAAAAAATATACCCATATTTATCACAAAAAACAAGTTTTTCTCCGTATTTTACCAACAAATTATGTAACAATTAAAAACACATTTAAAAAAAACCTGATCATTGTACAATAGAATGTATAGAGAACATGGATTTGCAAGAATTATAACTATATATGGGTTCAATAAAAAATTCAAAGTTGAATATAAATTTTACTCGGTAAGACCCATTTTATGCATTGGGCAGACAAATTTTACTGTTTGCACAAATTAAAAAATAATCATATCTACCTGCCGTGTCTGGCCTTAAAACTTAAATGTAAGTAAATGCAACAATGTTTTGACAAAAATGCACCACTAAACATTTGAGTTTTTATATTTAAAAAATGTATTGCATAAACAGCACTTTGAGCAGATAGCAAAATCTATAGAGAATGTTTACTGCCAGGCTTGCATAACAAATTGTGGTTCCTTTTTTCAGCTGGGCTTTGTCCAAAAATACGGAAAGACAAACTCACAAACTGGCCTTTTCGAACACTGTAACATGCCTTTATAGGGTAAAAACACCTGTAGATAGTTATTAACATAGTCTAATGGTGACAGAAGTAAGGGATCATCTCAGAATGTTGATGTCTGATTATCACGCAAAATTATTTTCGTTTGAGGGGGGTCAGATGAATTTTTTGTTTGGCATCGGGTATGGATATTTTAAGCCTCAGATCGATACTGTTAATATATTGATATCATCATATCAATGTTTACATACTTTCATCTTAGCGGGTTGTGGGGGCTGAGGCCAGATGAAAGTAATTTTGTCTGATATCGGGCATCAATGTTCTGAGATGATCCCTAATGCACGGTCATCATTAGGCCAATAGTTAGCATAAGGGGAATAAAATAAGATAATGACATCATACCTGTGTTCCCGACATCGGGAGACGGGTTGATTGGTTGCTGATGATGGAAGCCGCGACTGTTGGCACCGATCTTGTCCGACCCCGCCGACATGAAGGACTGCTGGGCCTGGAGGTAAGGGGGTGACTGTAGCTGGTCATCCACCCCCTGACTGGGCTGCATGAGGGCCTGCTGGAGGGGTGACACCTCCTGGGGCTTGAGACCCCCACCCAATATGCTACTGTTGCTGCCGGCACTGCCCTGGTAGGACATGCGTGACATGGCCGTGTTGTGGGGCGACTTCAACTGCTGCAACAACACACGTACATCTATTAGTTGTCTACATAATCACACACAACTGTTAGTGGTGTATAGTGATTACGTTTTAGCAAGCACTTTATAAGGGCGGTCAACTGCATAATCACTTAACCATAACTATTTACAACTGATCCTAACCTCAACCATATCTGACTCCAACCCTAACTCCTAGTGTTATCTGCAATTATAAAATTGGTCCTTTGCCCATTTGTAACCTGTTGTTAGACCCTTGCCTTGGAATGAAGCTATGTGAAGCTTACTGGAGTCCGTAACAACATCCAATATCATGAAAACATCACTGCACCAAGATTACACAATATGCTCTCCAAATTCAGAACTAATTGTGTTGACATGCAAGTGACCTTTTTAAGTTTGAGCTCCCAAATCTTCGCAGTTTCATGGTGGTCTATTTACGTTCTCGCCTTCTAAGGTATAACTGGAGCTGTATTTTTGTGATTCATGTTGGAAATAAACTGACTGAATCACTGCACCTAAAACTAAATAACAGCCAACTGCAGCGATACAGAATACAGTTCACAACGTTGAACTTACTAAAATCATTCGACGTGTGAAATAAATAGAAGAAATAATCAACCTCTGCTGCCTACCTGTAGTGGACTCTGCTGTGACTGCTGCTGTGCTGGCTTGAACGGCATGGCTGACTTGTTGAGTTGTGATTGGCCGGCCAGACTGATGGCGCGCGCCACTACCGGGGCCTGCAGCTGTAGACTGAGGCCCTGGGGCGGCTGGGGCAAGCCAAAGGGCTGCACTGAGTAGTGCGTGGGAGCGGTCACCTGCTGGATGGGTGCCTACAAGGGAAGCAGCAGGCAACATCAGTCACAGGACTAACAGAAAATTATTGTTTTGACATATTTACCTCTCAAGAAACTGTGTACATTTCGGCCACATCTACAGAGAAAAAACTAAGTTTCTTGAGAGCTAAATATGTCAACTAATAATAACCAAGAAACCAGATCATCTATCCATTCAAGGTACATAAAATTAATAAACAGTATAATTAAAAATGGGCCAAGATGCCCTGAAGTCCTTTGGACTATATTGTGAATTTGTAATTATTAATGAAATGTTTTTTTGGTGAATCATATTTACAGACCATTAAGAGTTATGATGGAAGTGAATTGTTGACATGTTTAGCAGCTCTCTAGACTATACGCATATCAGTGATGATACACCTAGAAATAAAGTATTCGAGTAGACCATTTTGGGAATATAGTATATATTAGTTAATGTGTTATTAAAAAATACTGTCGGATTTTATCCTGATACTCTGCTATTTAGGCCAATTTCCAGTGGTTGTAGAAACCTTGCAGGAGAGTTGGTGAGCTGCAATCTTGCATGTAGCACAGTAAAACATTGTTTAAGAAAATGCACATGCATTATCTTTCTCCTTTTCCTCCCTACCACCCTCCCCCAGAATGGGAAGAAGAGATGAACTATGATAACACTTTATTTGTTAACAAGGTACATATGCATAACATGCATTTTGACTTTAAAAAAGTAGTAATGACAGTTAAAACAGTAGTAACAACATAATACTAATGTACCTGGAGTGACGGAATAGCTGCAACATGTACAGTAAAACATTTAAATAATATTCCTTCTAATTTTGGCTAAATATGCTTTAACCTTTTCGAGAATACCTATGTTATTTTACTTTATATATTATTTTATACCTAAGTTATTTTATTTTAATCCTAGGTCATATCTTTATATTTCATTGATAATTGTCTACTGCTGTTTTAACATTCTCAGGTCCTACAAGTGCAGTAGGGATTCCCATTACACATTAGTTACAGCCCACTGTTTGACACAGCTTAAAATGTACATGCAACTGTCCAGGGGTCTAGTGGGTGCTGTCTGTTGACACAAGCCTCTGCCGGTGACCAATTACAGATTAGTCCCAGTTTCCATCAAACAATAGCAGGCAGAGACCCAGTGAGGTGGGGGTGGGGTGGGTCACTTGGCACTCTGTCTAGTACAGGCAGAAACAGACAAAATGTGAAAATTTAGCTTTTTGGGAGGCCCTGGGGTGCCCTTAGAATGATTCAAACACAAATTTCTTGTGTACAGTGACACTACCCTGAGAGACGTCTATGCAAAATTAGAGAACGTTATTGAAGTTTTTGAAATAACAAAAAAGACAACCTCTGATCCATGCAAGACACAGACTCTGCATGTGACAGATGTTGTAGGAAAAGGGATTAGTTGAGGGAAGGAGTGTAGCCAGCCAGTTGTCAATAGAGCTCCTGGGCTGTTCTCCTGCTGTAAACAATTTAGTTAGCAAATTTAGCATTTTAGGCGACCTTTGAAGCGCATAGAATGATTCAATCAAATACAGATTTCTTGTGCAGTGACAGTACCCTAAGATACGTCTATACAAAATTACAGAAAAAGTTACTGAACGGTTTCCGAGATACGGCAGCTAACGGCGGACGGCAGAAGCAGAGTGATGGCAATAGTCCGTTGGACCTTCGGCCCAAAGGACTACCAGCAACACAGTCATTAGGTTGTGAGGTCCCCATCTTTAGGTGTGGTCGCATAAGTCAACAAATATGTAAAGCATTACATAAGGGTTGGTTTACTTGTCAACACATTGCAGAGAAAATAAATTGACAGAGTGACACCGTCTAGTAAGTGAAACATGTTAATGCAAATTGACGTTGCTAGCAATTATGGATCGTTGAAATCGTAAGTTGCACACCACATATTGGAAGGGGGCTATTTGAATAAATACTAAACACAATGTTTTTGGCTTTGTGAACCTACCATCTCTTACACTTTTGGAGTGACAATAAACTGACAAGCATGCCACAACATTTGTTGACACCATACAGTGAACTATAGGAGACAGATTTTGAGGATCCTGTATAATGACTTGCACCGACTATTGACTCGTACCTGCAGTGTTGAGGCCGCCTGCTGGGCCTGGTAGAAGCCCGTCTGCTGCAGTGGCTGCTGGGAGGAGTAGAAGGATGACTGTGGATGCGGCTGAGGCACCTGCGCCATCCCTGCTGGGGGCATTCCCGGGGCTCTACAAGAAAATGATGATATATAGTAGAACCTCACTTTACGGTCACCTCGGTAATGCAGCCACCTCACAATTAAGGTCACCCTGGGACAATCCCAAATTATTTTTGTAACAGTAAAGTAGAAGTAATTAGTCCTGCTAATATGGCCACCTCGCTATTCGGGTCAATTTTGGCCAGTACAGAGGGTGACCTTAATAGTGAGGTTTCACTGTATATAATACGTAGTGAAACATCACAGTCAGGCAACAACTTCAGTATCACAAGATCACATTCTCTATTATTGTAAGTTTTGCAAATAAATTAAGCTCTTGATTCTATCACTGAGAGGTTAGCCAATAGCGTGAATGGCGGCTTGCTAATATGAAGGTGTCATGTTGTTTAGTAACAGTATCTATAGCAGCCATGCTACAGTCAGCAAGGATGTCACACATGCATTCCTCACTCACACATACAGTAAGCCTACCACATTCCACACACATCCATCCAAGTTTGTTTGCCTAAAAAGATTTGCGCTATGTTAGAACTATCCATTGTTATTATCTATCCAGTAAGATGACACTGTTTGCTCAGGTCTCATTGTAATCACAGAGAGTCATGGGATTGACAGATTGTAACTATCATCATTGCAAACAAAATGTCGAGTAAACTTCACAACTACTGCATTGTTGAATATTAATTACATCATCGTAACCAGTTTTTATTATCCTACCTACATACACCATCAGCAATACCTTTTTATGTACAGATATAGCATACTGCATGGATACATGTATGTACACACATCTCACAATCCTATGTAAGAAACAGCTGCGAGTTCCACCAGTAAGCAGCAGTCCCTACCTGTGGTGCATAAGCTGCGAGCCAATGATCTGCGAGTTGTTGATGGTGGGTGCAGCAGCCGAAGCCGGGGTGACCGTTGACTGGTTCACACTGACTGGCTGACCGGGATCATAGGGCACAAACAGTGACGGCTGCATGGAGCCCGCCCCTGTGTTGTTCATCAGCTGACCATACTGCAGCTGCAGGGGGTTGCTCTTCTGACCCATACTAGACACTACAAAGTAACCAGATCATTGCATGGGACTCATTGTGTCTGTAGCAAAATTTAATATTACCATTCATACCCAGAGTGTCCCACCACAACCGAAGTGTCCCACCCCAACCCAAATGTCCCACCCACAATCCAAATGATCCATCCACATCCCAAATATCCAACCACAACCCGAATGACTCACCCCAATCCAAATGTCCCACCCACAACCACAGTGTCCCACCCACAACCACAGTGTCCCACCCACATTCCAAATGTCCCACCCACAATGCAAATGTCCCACCCACAACCCGAACATTCCACACACATCCCAAATATCCCACCCACAACCCAAATGTCCCACCCTCGTCCCATCTACATTACCATGACACCATGCCATCTTTTTATATAAACTTTGCTCTGCTCAGACTTACAAACCGTAATCACGGGAAATCATGGGATTGACAGATTATAATGATCAATCATCATTGCAGAACAATTAAAACATGGAGTATATTAATAAAAAGCTGCACTAGTCAACCGATGTGCTGCAAAAACATGATTCTACTTTGTAAGCAGCCCGCCAAACACCACACAAGGAGAGGAATGCACTTCTACTTTCTCCCTTTGCTTATGAAAATTTGTCCACAAGTTTTGGTACTAAAATGTGTATAATTTGTACATTTCTACTTGGAAATAAAGAACTGATGGAGCCAGAAACTGATACTTACTGAACTGACTGTGCCCAGTGCCAGGGGCTGGCTGCTTGAGACTAGAGCTGACAGACATGAGAGACGATGGCACCATGACAGTGTTCTGCTGCTGTTGCTGCGTTCCAAACTGACTCCTGTAGTTGGCGGCGGCCGCTGCGAGCTGACTGGGCGCGTACAGGTCATTCTGGGCGACCGCTGCAGCAATGGCCGCCGGCTGCAGGAAGAGACTCGGCTGACTGCTGCCACCTAGTGGACCGCCGGGCTGTGTCGCTGATACAGACGGAGCCTGTGGCTGCGACATGCCAAAGGCATAGCTCGGGGGCTGCGAGTACTGCAAGATGTACATAACTTATGGAGAATAATGGTAACTACAGACACGTCTGTACTTAATGGTAAATACAGTCATGTCAATAAAATGTCTCGTAGCTAGTGTGATCTACCAACAACACAGATCACTAAGAATCTGATTGTGTACAAGTTACCTGATGATGTCTATTTGCCTCTGAGCTTGGTTTCCGAGAATTTAGGTGCAATAGAAATTACCTTAGTATTATATATATTGATGCTTATACTACAATTACATAGGAGAAATCATAGTTCTTAGGTTCAACTTCAATTACAGCCTGTCAAAATTTTTACCCCCCCCAGAATGAAATTTAAAAAACTAACACATTTAAGTGAACAATAATTTGAATCTACTACACGTGAAATTGACAGAGATATGAGGGAACAAACGTAGTTACAAACTGTTTTTACTGTATACAACAATGGTAGAGAACAGCAACATGAAGGAAGCATACCCGTGGCTCCTGGGCTGGCGTGAGCAGTTGTGCCGAGCCGAACTGGAAGGGGTGATACTGAGACACCTGTGCGGCGGCAATCATCACCTGAGCCGGACTGGGTGGGTTGGCAATGCTCTGCATTGACACGACTGACGGAGACGGTGCTGGCACCTGTTGCAGCTGCTGGGGCTTCACCTGACAACAAGGCACACGTCTCACTTGTCTGATGACACAAGGGACACAACTAGGAGGCGAGTCACATAATGAGTCAACAAGTCACACAACTAATAATCAAGTCACAATTCTGACAAAAAAGTTACACAACTGAGCCATGTCAGAAAGCAATCACCACAGCTTACTGCCTGTTTTCTGAGGCCAAGAAAAGCTTCTTAAAATAAAATACACAACCAAGATGATTGGATAACCGATTACAGCTCAAGTTACAGAATATATTTACAACATAATTAATCATAACTTTCTAGTTAACTTGAATAACAGTTAATTACGAATGTCTTCAGAAATGTGACAATATCTTTTTGGTCACCAATATCAATTTAAATATCACACCAATCAATAATATATAATTGGGTAACCATTTGTTCATACACCAAGTCTATAAAGCATTCAAACAGAAACTCATATAATACTGCAACACCATTTGTGTGTATATTTTACTCAAAAGTTTATTGTACTATACAGACTTGGATACTACTCGTTCTGTTTCTTTCCCAAATTCCCAAACAAAGATGCATTAGCAATGAGAGTAATGATGGCAAACCAGTCAGCACAAAGAAAGTGGTAGAACTAGTTTCACAAAAAAACTATCACAATAGAAATGGTTGAGTCTTTAGACAGCACGGAAAAGGGGCGA
This sequence comes from Escarpia spicata, assembly GCA_963995525.1. Lineage (NCBI taxonomy): Eukaryota > Metazoa > Annelida > Polychaeta > Sabellida > Siboglinidae > Escarpia > Escarpia spicata. The sequence continues at coordinate 20,150,010 of OZ023217.1, forward strand.
GGCCTGTATTGCACAGGCCTGTGTGAATTCTCGTTTTGCATGCACATTTACCTTTACATGTGAAGATGCATTTTATGGGTGTTTGGATGTCAAGCTTCAACACAGATTACAGATTGTACGAAGAAAGTAAAACACAGCAAGCACAGGCCATCTAGAGATTGGTAACTCGGCCAAGTTATTAGTGAGAGAGAGTCGACTGAGGATGCTCCACGACAAACCTGGCTCGTAGCCCGTCCACCCCTGCAAGGTACTCCTGTTCACGACACCCACAGTCAAGTGGCCGAGCACACAACACCATAATAACTTGTACAGTCGCCTGCGATATACACTCACACACAGAAACCAGCAAAGTGGAAGGTATTTACAAGACAGACAGACGTGCTTTGAAGCCGAGAGAGAGCGAACAGACAGAGAGCGAGCGAGACCTGACGCGTGGTGCGTGCATGCATGCATGAGGAGACATGCAGATCATGCGTGGCTGGCCACTACAGCAGGTAGGTTCAGCACCTTACCTTACACACATTACTGGCCCCTGTGTGCATGGGCGCGGGGACGGCGCCCCCGAGCAGACTGGTAGCAGAGAGCACCGTGTCGGTGCAGGCCACAGTTGGCTGATGACTCACATTTTCAACCAGCACCTTCGACGTCGCCATCAGCTGGTGGTGATTGCTGCTGTCCACAGCCATCAGCTCCGATGTCGCCACCAGTGTCACGACACTGTTCGCGTCGGCCGTGCCAACGTCGGGCTGCGTCAGCATATCGACTGGGGCCGCCACCGCCGGCTGGCCGATGACGTTGTCCATGGCACTGCTGAAGTTAGTGAACGCCGCCGACACTGTTGTCACGGAGCTGTCACAAGGCGAGGTGGGGGACGACGCATCAGGCATTGGGGCACCGCTGCTGGGGATACTGCAAATACAGACACATCACTCGCTACAATCACAGTAATGATAAACACTTCTACACCACCCACCATAACGACTGTATGTATTTGCACACTGTGTTTTCTTAACCCAAAAAGCAAAATTTATTATTTTATGTAAGTGTAAGTTTATATAAGTTTTCGAACATCTCTGTAAGATAATTTTATTTTTGTTCCAATGTAATCGGACACTGACATAGCAAGTAACTGTAATGAAGTTATACAGGCCTGTTAATTCTAGGATAATAAAATCGGGATGACACGATGATCAAGACTCGTTCACGTATGTAAGTACTCGGACAGCTAATAATACAATTATTTTTAAGTGTCTGAATACATACAGGCATTATGATATATCCTCAGGAACATGAGCTCAAAGGCGCAACATACAGTTATTAGGCAAAATGAACAGACACGACAATGACATTAGAGCAAACGACTGCCGTTAGGGTTGAAAAACAATCTCAAAGAACTAATTCTTAATTTTTTTAAGATGGCTAGTTTCAGTTGATAACTGGGAGCTGATTTCAAAATTTGGGTGCAGCTACCATGAAAGTCACTTGCCAATTTTAAGCTTAGTTTTAGGTGCAAAACACAAGACAACATACATTAGTTCCCTCATCATCACAAATGGTGGTATACTGGAACACTCAAAGTTGTGACAGACAGACAGACGTTTTTATTTTGACTCATACATATCACTCAATGAGTGTGCAAAAGCATAATAATCACAATATATTATTTAAATTATAATGTGTTCCACTAAGGCAAAACAGCCGCTCTGGTGGGAGCCACCCAGCTGAGCCATGTGACACATTCCACAGATTAGTGGTTAGATGATAGTTTGCTTAGATGGTATAAATTGTAATCACACTGTGTCATGGGATTGGCAGATTATAACTATCATCTTTGCAAATTGTGTCATTCATAGAAAACTTTGTCCTGCTCCTTACAGCAAACAACCATGTTCAACTATCATATTGAGAGCAAGGCGAAGAAGATTTTTAACATGACAAAGTGTGGTCAGGATAAATTAACTACTTTCTAATTGCCCCAGTATGTGAAAATATGGTGCACATGCATGCATTATGGAGTGGGTGGTTGCTACTTACATCAAAATGCTCTTAAAATTCCAGTTTGTATTGTCAATGCTCTTGATGAGTCACCCTCACATAATGATATCTAGGAGACAACACTTCAACAATTCCCTGTCAGCAGGAATAAGCCTGCATGAGGACAATCCTGTTGATAAACCACCTACTACAAGTTGGCATCTACCTGTCAAAGACGGGAGTGATGGAGTGACTCTCCCAGACCTTCTTCACAGAGGCGATCTTCAGTCCCAGGTCCTCAGTGGTGGGGAATGTGGGAGACGGGTGGGAGACGGACTGGTTGGGCATGGGGATGGGCTGTGGCGGGTCACCAATCTCCGTCGAGCTCGCATGCTTCTCCTCACTCATCTGGTCCAACTTGTCGTCAAAGGTGAACTCCAACTGCAGCTTGGACGAGTCCTGGCCCTGCAAGGATGGGCAGAAATGCTGTGTAATCTATACATCATCTCTTACATGGAGCATCAATCGAAATTATGCGCGTGACCTACGTCAAGCTTTGCCATTGCTAACAATATTATTAACGGATGTATATGCGATTTACAGTACTACTGCTGCATGACATCTCATAATTAAGACATTCCAACAAACAGTTGACCCTTTAAAATCTTACATTTCTGTCATAAAGAAACACTTTTACAGCTAGAATTTAAAAAAACATACGGAGGACTGCATGAAAGCACCACGTATTCGGCATGCATTTTTTATGGCTTGACAGAGCTTTTGCTAGGCAACAGGTCATATGATGGATTGGTCAATTGGACGATATTGCACCTGTACAAGGTTTGTAGCCAGTTATAATAACAGCGAACACAAAGATTATACACACGACTTCCTAGATGAACTTTGCTCTGCTCAGAATTATAAACCGTAATCACGGGATATCATGGGATTGACAGATTATAATGATCAATCATCATTGCAGAAGCATTAAAATATGAGGATTGGCAAAGCGCTGCACTAGTAAAGATATGTGCAGTGAAATGCCTGGTGGAAAGAAAATGTTACTTTCTAAGCTAGCAGTTGTGACAGCTTATTAACATCCACGATAACATCACATACTCTATTACCAATTTAGAATGACAATTCATCTGCAAAAACCTATGTACCTTGCCAAATTTGAAGGCACCCTTGAAGGTGGGAGGCAACTGTATCGGTTCAACCGAACTCGTTGACTTGGCTTTGCTTGAGTCTGGTTTCTTGACAGCTTTGTTCTCATTCGCCTTCATTGGAGCTACCTTGCGACTGCCATTACATGGCTTGCCAGGACCCACTCCCTACAACACAAAGGCAGTGTGACAGTGTTCTTTGTAGTACAGTTGGCTGATGCAGTAACTTGCTCCCGACTTCCTTGTTGCAATGTTTCAATTACAAATGACAATGTGTCTTTATACCTTGTCTTCAAGGCACAGTGGCCACTTTGAATTTACTTTACAATTAATTTTATTACACACTCACTGAATTGAGTTACTAAACAGGTCTATGTTACAACCTTACTAAAACCATAAAGATAGACATCGCACTAAGCTTCTGTATGTGTAACAGTTAGTCTTTGATGCAACATAAACAATGATAGACGTCTCAGCTATCACATCACTCATGTGAATTAGTAAAAATCACAAAAATTTGGTTCTGCTCAGAATTATAACTCGTAATCATGGACAATCATGGGATTGACAGATTATAATGAACAATCATCACTGTAGAACCAAGGTATGAATATAGTAAGCAAGTACCTTCTGTTGTCTCTGTGGCTTGGCAAATGGAGCCTTGTTCAACAAGTCCTTGCCTACAACCTGGTCGTCAATGTAGTTGCTTACATTCTGCTGGTTCATCTTCTCATTTATCTGTAACACACAGAGGCACTTACAGAACAGACACAAGATGAATGTTTTTTGCACACCACATCCCTCATGTCATTCATCAGACAGATGTGCTCTACACACCACATCCCTCATGTCATTCATCAGACAGATGTGCTCTACACACCACATCCCTCATGTCATTCATCAGACAGATGTGCTCTACACACCACATCCCTCATGTCATTCATCAGACAGATGTGCTCTACACACCACATCCCTCATGTCATTCATCAGACAGATGTGCTCTACACACCACATCCCTCATGTCATTCATCAGACAGATGTGCTCTACACACCACATCCCTCATGTCATTCATCAGACAGATGTGCTCTACACACCACATCACTCATGTCATTCATCAGACAGATGTGCTCTACACACCATCTGCGACAGTAACAGAAGCAGTGCTGCAGCGAATTGTTCCCACCACACAATTTTTTTTTGGGGGGCGGGGGGGCGGGGGAGCGATGGACCAAAACCATTACATTACACTGTCATCGACATCGCCTAGACTGTGGTAACTGTATGATAGGCTGTAAATCATACACTAAACTCCTCAATAAATACACTAACTTAGTCTTAGTACAGTCAGTTGGCCTAACACTACAAGTACAACACTCACTACATTTTTGCATTACACATTTCTTTTCGGTTGGCGGTGGCGTCGTTTCGCTGTCAGCCATCATTTCGTGCCGCATGACTTCGTTTTCTTTGATCGCGGAAATGCGAATTTGTCATAACACTGTTTCCTATTGGTTACATTACGACCAGACTCAGCGAATGAAAAACCATGTCACAACATGCTGCATACATATGCTGCCCCCTGTTGAATATAGTGGAACCTAAATTTGAGTGATTGCCCAACATGGTCACAGTCCGTAATATTTTCATCCCTCACCGTAATTTGAGGTGACTTTCCGGAATGATTCCGGACAATCCGGAATGGTAGGCAGGTCTGCATCATGACATGCTCACAAAGGTTAACATTTGGAGATCCAATGTAACAAAATGGGAACAAAATAGTTTCCTAACGTAACTTACCCTATTGAGGATGTCCTCTGTCTTCATCTTCGCTTCGTTGTTAGGAGAGCTCCGTGTGGACGACGTGGCCGAGTTAAGTGGCTCGCTTACGTCTATACCGCTGTCGTGCTGGTCATTCTTGTCGTACTTGAGGTCAGCCACGGGGATGCTGACCATCGGAGGGACACTGGTGGCGAGTTGGATGCGTTTCTCCCACGCGTTGATGAGGGGAATGGGAGCGGGGATGGGCATGGTCATGGAGAATGGGCGGGAACCACCCGCCGCAGCAATACCTGCAGTCACAGGAGAGTGCTACAGGCAACAACTCAGGCAGAGCATTCAACAAACTAATGCAGAAACTACTTTTTATAATTATGAAAATCTCTCATGATTCTGGTACAATTAAAGGCAACAAGTAACAGAATTGATTTAATAAATAATAGAAGACTGCGGCCGAGATGCAAGGATTATGTGGAGAAATTTTGCAGGTTTAGGAGAAAGGTGGAAAAAAAAAGTGGATATGGCCGTGAAACATCAATGATGGAAAGATAAATAAAACAAGAATGAAGTACCAGCATCATTGCCAGCTTCACCACAGACATTAGAGACAAAGGGGAGAGCAACCAACAAACATAAAACAAAAGTTTGCATACAAACTGGATTTCCATTCTGTTTTCAGTGACAATGATCCAAACTGAACTTACTTGTCTTACGAGGAGGTCCCTGTCCTTCAACTGAGGTAGACGCCGCCGAGTTGGATGTAGCGGGAATGTTGTTTGCCATCTCGTTATCCCAGTTCTCAATGTTGGGCATGAACGACTTGCCCGGCTCCCTCTGCTGCTGTGCCTGAGGCTCTATCGCTGGCTGTCTCTGCTGCGTTGTGCTCACAACGACAGACAAGGGTCGTGGTGGAGCCTCTACTGGCGCCTTCGTGTGTTGTTTGCCCTTCTCCTTCTGCTCTCGCTGCTTTGCCAGTCGTGGGGGCAGCTTGCTGTGGCGCTTCTGGTCTCCCGACGACGCACCACTGTGAGACTTCTGGGCCTGGCACGGCACAGCACAGCACAGCACACATGTTAGTCACTCACACCACAGAGAGCAAGGTTGAGACATGCATTCCTCAACACGTAGTAAGATGACACTGTTTGCTCAGGTCTCATATTGTAATCACAGAGAGTCATGGGATTGACAGATTGTAACTATCATCACTGCAACAGTGTCATGTCTTTGAAAACTTCATAAGTCCTGTTAATTACAAGAATGTACAGCCGTACACCTTTCATTCAGCACAGCACAAATGAAATCTAAGCATTATGCTACATTTCCAAATGTTCATCCTACGAGGAATATAATTTTTTTTTTACAGAAGCTAGTGCAGACGAGTGGCAGCCAGTTCCTGACCATATCCAAGAAATAACTTTGTTAGCACCAGAAAAATGAGACCTTCGTTTAAAATGGACATAACAATTCTGTAGTAACACCCCTATGCGAAAGAACAAAATGGCAGCGTGTGGCGTCATTGAGCGGATTTATGCAAATTTATTCAATATCTTCTGTCAGTGATATCTTTTTTTGTGTTTCATTTCTTATAACAAATAAATAAACCAACATAACTAAAGTAACGAATTTGGTAAACATTTTGATGTAAATTTATTTGTGAAGCAGTTAGTCGTTGAAAGTAACGTGGCACAAATAGGTGCCGTTGTCGGTTCACTCCAATTTAAAGCCTTCAAAGTACATTTTCATGGACAAATATCGCATCAATTAGCATGCCCATGCATATTATATCGTCTATCTGCTTGTATGTTATCACCAGTATGAAGTCAATTAGCAAAAGTATCCTTCAAAAATTGTAGAAATTCGACAATATTTGTGACTTGTCCGCTATCTTTGATTTCAATTTACATGGGGGTAGCCGACTTCTACATCGAATAACAAATGAACAGCACTGAGTTGATGATTCCTACGTCTTTTCTAATGACAAGATAGCTATGTCTAGAATCGTATCCCGGATAAAATGGGTTAATAAGATGACTGTATCCTCACAATCAGTTTACATTATCCTAATTGTATACACTGTAAGCAATACCTTTTCGCGTGCAGCCTCCCTCTTCTTTAACTGCAGCTCAGCCTTCTTCTCAGACTCCTCGACTGCGGCTGCTGCCTTCTGTTTGCTCTTCATCATCTTCTTGGACAACACCTCGTGAAAGCCCTCATTGTTCTCAAACAAGAATGCAGGATCGTCAATGGACACCTCTGGCTGGTCGTCAATGACAACCACACCTGCAACATCCACAGACAATGATGTCATCTGGCTTTCTTACCTCTGTTCTACTCTACATTGTTCTACGCTACACAGGTAACCCCCCTCTCAATTACCAGGTAGAGATAGTAAAAACTAGGGTGTTTTCTGGCTAGGATATTTTCTGAAAAAAGTCACATGAAAGTGCACATTTGCGAACTACATCCCACTATAATCGTAGAAGACGGTCAAGGAATAGGATAGATATCGTTCAGTTAATTGCACTTTACAGGGGGATTTAGATTGCATATGAACTATTTCATATTAATGGTTTTAGTAAATTCAAAGTTCAGGACTATGTTTTCTATCATTGCAATCAGTCATTCAAATGTTCTTTCACCATTTTGTAAGCAATGATGTAAACAAGACAACCAATCAATGCCAAGCAGCAAGAAGAGAAGGGCCAACAAGCCTTACCTGCAATGTTGTTAATGTCGATGTTTGCAAGAGCATCTTTCTTCTCCTTTTTGATTTTCTGCGCCTTTGCCACGTCATTCAACTCTGGCTTTTGAACTTTGCTTCTACAAATAATAATTAACATTATATAAATAAACAGTTAAGAATATATAACAACTTTCTTGTTACACAACATTACCAACGTACTACAACAATCACATGCACAAACATCACGCGTCATTATTGTCACACGTTATTATTGTTGTAGAAATGAAAATTGAAAAGTTGGTATCATTACAGATAACTAAAACAATAACCATATCTGTTCTGGACGGTAAATAGGTTCAATATTGTTTCATTGTTCAATACTGAAAGGCACCTTTCTAGAAACAAACTCAACTTACTTCTGGAGGCCACTGATTGCATTCTGGATGGCTGCGGGGTTCTCGGGCAGTACTCCATCAACCACATAGACAGCGTTCACATTTTTTGCACCAGACTTATTCCGATTGTTGGCACCCCCTCCGCCCCGGTGCCCCCCTGGCTGGCCACTACTGCCACCATTAGCTCGGCCAGAGTTGCCAGACCGTTCCTTGCCCTGCTGACCACCACCACCACCGTGGCCGCCACGCTCGACAGAGTTTGACTTGCGGTTGTCGTTCGCGTTGACGTGTCTGTTTTGTCGGTCGTTGCCTGGCCGCTGGCTCGAGAAGCTCTTCTTCGCCTCGTTCTTCTCGCGGTCGCGCCGCAGGTCGTCGCGTGAGTCGCACTTCTCTAACACGTCGCTGCTCTCGGACGCCGTCTCCCACTCCTCATTCGCAATGTCCGACGAGTTCTGCTTGATCAATGGGGGATTGTTAGCGCTGGGGTTGGATGCACTGCTGCCACCCCTGACCCCCCGAGCTCTGCCTCCACGGCCACCCCGGCCTCGACTTGCAGCCCCCCTCGCAAACCTCGGCGGGGGTGGGTTCCTCTCGTAGCGACGCTCCTTGCTGAAACGACAATGTCAGATAAGTCAACAAATGTAACACACCTACTATTTCTTTCATAAATCTTGACTAAAATCTAGTCAACAAACTTCCCTCCTACTTTTTCTTAAGACAACTCTTAAAACAGCATTGTTTTGCTCAGATCTTAGTAATGAAATAATCACATGTAATCATATTATATATGGCTCATCACTGCAAACAACTTTTATCATAAAGTATTATTACCTAACAAATTTATTAGCATGCACCTGTAATTATACCAGACATTGGAGACTTTTGGAGTAGTAGTAATACAAGTATTTGGACGTGGCCAGCGGCCATTTCGCAGAAGTAATCGTACAAGGCCGCAACCCATTCTCATTAGTGCTTACTTTGAAGACCTGTTCTCCTTATTTTCGTCTCGTCGGTCATCCATCCTCTCACTCACGAAACTGTTGCTCTTGTAGGGTGGTTTACCCGAGCCGTTTGATCGAGCGGGTGGTGCTGAGTGAAGTCTGCCATCTTTCCCTCCACGGTTCGAGCCACCTACACAAGCCATATCAGTTATGAACACCGAGACTGACCAGACCCATAAAAGTATATGTATATGCATGCATAGTAGAACAGAGAAGACTCAAAGTGAAAGCAACAGAAATAGCAAGTTAATATGTAGTAAAGCATAGAACATTTGAAGTTGATCTTCAAACATGTCGGTCAACAAAATAAATGATTATTCAAGAAAAAACAGTATGCTATGTTTTATATTATAAGTCTGTATTCTGAGGGACTAATGCACAGTTATGCTAGAAAAGATCAGAATCAGTCCCATGTATCGTAAAAACTACCATGATAATCTAGTTTACATTCACAAACAAATGTACATGTCGGTCTATTCTCCATACCTCTGCCCCTGTGTCCAGACTCTCCCCTCTGTGGAGGCATGCCCATGCTGTTGCTGCGGCCCGCCACGCCTCCCCGACTCTCGTCCTGCAAGCCATCGTCTGTCCTCGTCGGGTCACCCATCATTCTGTCACCAGGGGGCCCCGCTGGTCTGCGCTCGCCCCTGTACCCTTGCTGACCAATAACCTTGTCACTGTAGCTCGTGTGCTCTCTGTCACGACCACCGCGGTGGTTGCGAGAGCCGCCTTGTCGTGATGACGGTTTACTGCCTGCCCTGCCCCTAGAGGCGCCGTCGTGCAACAATGGCACAACCTTCTCTGTGGAGCTCTCGCTCACGTACGCACTGTTCTCGTCGAGTGACACGTCACTGTCGTCGCCATGTGTACGACGTCGTATATCCTCAAACTCATCAGCGTCACTGTGGTCACTGTCGACGTCATTATGATTGTGCGTCTCCCAGCCGCGCTGGGCCGCTGGGCCTCGTTCATAGTGCGGCCGCTGCTCATGGCCCGGGTGGTCTCTGCGACCACGGCCAGAACGTCCTCGGGTCGGCGGCAGTCCAAACCCGCCACTACTGACACCACTGGCACCACCCCCACCACCACCACGGCCTCGCTGGCCACCGCGCACAAACTCTCGTCCGTTACCACTACCGGCACGTCCACGCCCCCCTCGCGCACTGCGGGAACGTTCCCTCTCATACCCGCCCTGCTCTCCACGCTTGCGAGTGGCAGGCCGGTCGTCATCACACAATTTCTTGGGGGGTGGTCTATCACTTAACCGCTGCTTGTCCTTAGGTTCCCGTGGTTTGTTGCGCGGTTCGCGTGACTTCCCTCCGTCCCTCTTCATGTTCTCTCCAAGACTGCGGTCATTACCGTGCTCCTCAAGCTTAGCCACCTCCACAACATCCGACTTTATCTCCCTGCAATGAAGTAAATCAAATCAGTGAGATGCCTTTGACATTAGGGATACGTCAAGAATATTCAGTTGACTGCGGGGTTAGCTCATAAGACATGAGTTCTGTTATTAGCAATGGAATTGTGTTGTGACAGAATTTATTTAATTATTAAGGGAAAAACTAAAAACCGAGACGGTACTGATGCAATCAGCTTATGAAGCCGACACTGACACGGACAACTGTATGTTTCTTCCAAATCGATATTCAAACTGTGAAAATATGTTGCATTTATATGTGGGGGGGTCATCTGTTGTGCTGAGGATATTAAGTCGTGAGACACTTACTGCTCCTTAGAGTTGGCTGTCTCCTCCGGTACACTGTTGCAAGCCTTGGATATGGTCTCGCGACTCTGGCTCCTGTTGTCCTTCTGCGACTCCTAAGACATCAATCAGCTCTCAGGTCAGCGACATGTATGCTAGGTAAATAAGCAACTACATAGGAAAGTTAACAAGCCCGAAACATTGTTCACAATTTAAATAGTTCAACAGGGCAATGCTCAAATTGTAAATAAAACATTCAGATTATAAACATGCTCTATTGGTAATACTGTGGACTTTGACTGGGTTTAACCGCAAGGCCTTATGTCTGACACGTTCACTTGGTTCCCACATTAAAGACAACCGATTCAGCAAACTTCATGCTAATAATTATCACCCCTTGCTGATTCCGGGTAACAGAACAGACAACCTTGCTTTAATTACAACTGTTCATTCTGAGCATATATCAAATGATGCACCCACCTTCCTTGAGGGTGCGTTCTGGGGCTTGCAGTCATGAGCTTTCTGTGCATTGACAGAGTCGTCCTTGGGCGAGTTTGTCTTGCGGTCATTAGAGCAGGCTGAGCTGTTAGAGATGGTGGAGTGACTGCGCTTGAGGGAGGTGTAGTTGCTGCGGGGCGGGGGGTTCTGCTGGGCCTGCTGGGCTGTGATGGGCATGGGGTACGAGTGCCAGTCACTGTTGCGACTCCCTCCTATAAACACAACAGATGCAGATATAATTCATTGAATTTTTTACATATTTTTAATTATTAATTACTTTATCATTCTATTAGTATGTTGTTATATTTATTTTAAAATAATAATATTAGTTTAATTTAATATATATATACTTAGCTACTAGGGCATGTGGGATGTGTATATTGAATATGTTGTGAAGTGCCACAAACAATTTTAGATCTGGCGCTACATTATTACAAAGGTGGCCAAGTCTGGAGTGAAAACAAAATACACTACTATACCTATGGGAACAAACATAACCAAGAAAACATAAGATATAAAAACATTGTACAATGTTCCAGTCCTTGCTGCACTATGCAATTTTTTTATAAAACAAGATAAAAAACAGGATTTGTGTAATCTGAAAAAACAACGGAAGAGTGTTAATGAAGAGAAACATGACAGAACTCACTCGACTTGTTGCTGTCCTTGGCCACGCGCCCATAGTTCTGGTGCGGCGCCTGTGCGCTGTAGTTAGCACGTGCCGGGTACGACACAGCACTCTGTTGACTCCAGCATGGCTCCTTCGTCTCGAGGACTATCTTCTCGGCCAACTCCTCAACCTCCTCGTCCGAGCCCCAGTGTCGCTCCTTCTTGTCACTTCCCCGTGAACGGTCATCCGCATCTGCATCGTACCTCTTGCTCTCCTTCACCTTATCCATTGCCTCATCCGACTTATGCTTGGGGAAGTGGTCAGCATCCTGCAAGTGCCAGTCTTTGCGCGACTTCTCACCGTTGCGGTGCGGGTCGTCGCGAGCGCGGTCACGGAAAAAGTCTGTGTCACTGTGCCGCTCCGACACGGAGCCCTGATTGTCAGGGTAGCTGTCGTCCTTGCGACGGTCATTCCTGTAGCCATCGTCGCGACTCGACTGGCGACGGTCGTCGTGGCCACCGTGGCTCGTGTTGCGGTACCGGTTGTCCCTGCCTTGGGGACCTCGCTTCTCCCTGCGGGACCAGAGGGTGCTAAATGAGGAACGTCTCATTGAGGTATCTATGTCGCTATGGTAACAGAACATACATTCGTATTTCAAACATCCATTCGTATTTTTACTAAAAAGCAAGCAAGTAGAAAACATGTGGTACCAATGGCAAGTTCTTTCAATGATCATTATCTATTTTATTTAGTCAAACTTACTGTCCCACACCGATTAGATGCAGATAATTTGTAACGCTATGCTTCAGTAAATTTAAATATCCCTACAACAGGTCAAACACAAGAACAGCGGAACCTCACTAGGGCATATTAATGTCACCCTTGGGATGGGGTAAAAGTGACTTGAATAGCGAGGTGACCGTATTAGTGAAACTTACTTCCTATACTTTGCCATTATGGAAATAATTTGTAATTTTCCTAGGGTAACTGTGAGGTGACTATAGTGTACCGAGGATACCGGGAAGTGAGATTGTACAATGAGACAAGTTATACCTGCTGTCCTCCCTCTTTGCGTCCATATCCTTCCTCATGTCCTCCCGACTAGTGGCGGGGCGTTCCCTGCTAGCGGGGCGTTCCATGTCGCCCGTCTCCTCAGAGGGGTCTTTCTGGGCGGGGGCCTGGCGGTGCTCGTAGTCATGGGGCGACGCAGACATGGGACGCTCATTGTTGTGGGTCGCTTTGCCTTCTCTCTCGCCTCCGTCACCCTTCTCAGGGTCATGCTCATCGTCGTAGTCATACCCATCATAACGGCGTTGGTCATAACCACTGCAACGGTGAGTCATGAGAATATAGTTAATTACAGACGTAAACTCTTGCTTTGATTCTGACAATTATTACCTAACAAATTTATTACCAAACTCTTTGTTCAATATAAACTAATGCAAACAATTTAAACTATGCTTAATGCAACAACAAAAGGCATCCAATTTTATGATGCTTTTGGCTGTAAATTTCTATTACATATGAAGTACTGAATAAGAAGTGACTACTTGAAAGAACCACGGAAGTGAAGTACGGTGCAGTCGGTTGATTAGATGACCTACCGTTCGTACTCCCTGCGGTCGTAGTCTGGTGGGTATCCGTAGTAGCCATGTGGGGGCAGTGGTGGCCCGCCCCGCCTCATGTGCTCTTCCCACCCTGCAAAAACAAACAAACCAATGAGCCGTGTTCCTCAAACAGTTGCACCCACACAACAGTGACACGACGCACAGACAAGACCAGCCACACAGTGTTAGGAGGGACACAAGTGACGACACACGAGGAGGGCAGATGTTTACCTGGCATTGATCCATAGGGGGGCCGGTCATGCCAGCTGCGGGGGTCAAATAAGATATCTGGCCTCTGATCGCCGTCGTGGCTGTCGCCGCTGTGTGTGCGAACCCTCCTCAGTCGCGGCGGATGCATGGGCATGCCTTCAAGAGACACGCACGCAATCGTTACGTGGAGCAAACAGCCGCCTGACTACACTACACGACAGTGGGATGGCAGGCATGCATGCACGCAACACCGCATGTCTGAGAGGCTACAAGAGATGAGTAGAACCACAGGCCCATGCATCCCGCGACCAGGGAGACAGCTACGGAGGGAGGAGCTGCCAGCATGCAGGGAAGAGAGGACGCTACGTGGACGGGAAGATGTACACAGGAGAAATTAACGTCAGGCAGACGATGGAGACATCACTCACAGAGCATATATACATCACTCACAGAGCATAAGAGCCAATGGGAAGATGTGTATGCACAGACCAACTGTACACACTGACAACTATGAAACAGTACGCGTACACCACACAACAGATTATAGCTCTCTAACAGCACTTGTATTACAAGCAGCAGCTAATAGAAGGAAACAAGTCCAACTCACCGCTGCCTGGTGGGATGTCCATGGGAGGCCTTCCGCCCGCCATTCGCATGTCCCATGGCATGGGCATGGGTGGGATGCCGGCCCATGGCTGTGGCCCGCCGTATGGTGGCCACGGGTATGGGCCCTGCCTCATGCTTGCAGCAGGACCAGCCTGCTGCTGCGAGGGCATGGGGCCACCCCCTTGGGGTGACAGGGGACGCTGCTGTTGTTGCTGCTGTTGTTGCTTCTGCTGCTCTTGTTGGCGCTGTAGTCGTGGTGGAAGATTCTGCTTCCTCCCGACACCCTGCAAGACGCAGTATTGACATCACAGGCACTGCTACGAATAACAAACACGAAAACTACTCAGATCAATGTATTATTAGATCAATGTATTATTGACGGATACTGTCTGATGTCAAAATTTACTAATTATAAGCTTGTGCAATTGTCTCAGTGACAGTACCCCAATACTAACCTCAGCCAAGGTTCAGCAACGAAACCAACTTTACATGTACATTACTACAACTTTACATATACAAATGCCAACCTATTCCACATACTGCTCTCACCTCAACAACTTTGCCCTTTTTTGTCACAAAGATAAATGTCTGGGTCAGAGATTCAATGAAAAATACACCTCTGCATTTGTGATGGCCGTATGAGTTGTTAGTCTGTGAGAAGACGTACCGGTCCACTGCCGTACTTGGGGTCTCTGCGGCGATCCTTGTCGCTGCTGTCACTGGCCGTGCGACTGCGTCTGTGCTCCGTGTCAGACGTCTCTTCCTTCTCACCATCCTGGCACGACAAAGAAGCATTTCGACGTCACGGCAACAACTCACTTGTTTACTCATAAACAACAAATACCACATGTGGATCATCTATGTATCTGCAGTTGGATAAACTGGCTCAAAACAAAAATCTATAACTGTTTTAATTTGTAAACTAAATATTCAAAATAACATAAAATCACAACCCTGTTTCAGACGATCTTGAATGTTCCTCAACAGCACCTACAGATCATAACTACTTGTAACATACATATGTATATCATGTATTATGTGTATGTATAGGAAGCACAATTATTTTTTCTGTCTACAAGGGATATCATATTTCTTAAGGCCAGACACGGCAGGTAGATAGGATTATTTTTTAATACGTGCAAACAGCTCTATTTTTTCCGCCCAATGCATGAAATGGGTCTTACTGAGTAAAATATATATTGAACTTTTTTCAGCCAGACCCCCCCGTTTTCATGGTAACAAACTGGCCGCCATTTTTAGCAAATATTGGCAAATTTGGAAACACTGCCATTTTTTATTGAATCCATATATAGTTATAATTCTTGCAAATCCATGTTCTCTATAGATTCTATTGTGCAATGATCAGAGCATTTTTGGAAATGTTGTTTTTATTTTTTAAATACTTTTTTGGTAAAATACAAAAAACATTTTGTTTTTTGGCAACAAACTTGGCTGTATTTTTCAAACTATCCATGATTTAAAAAAAGTGTCTGATCATTGCACACAGTAGAATATGCTGAATGCAACACTGAAAACATTATTTATATAGCATAATTATTCCAAGAGATATCCCGTTTCCAAATGCAGAAATTTGAAGAAATTTTTTTTTGAGAAAATGGCTCTCAAAGATTGTATAATGGATTTCATTACATGATATCGACATGCTTGATCTGTGATTAAAACTCACTTAGAGGTACGTAATTGTCATAGAAGTGAACTTTATTGATAGTATGCATTCAAAGGTATAATAATCTGGCAGAAAACCATTTTCAGTATTTTTTGTCAAAAAACACCATTTCACCTGGGGTGTCTGGCCTTAATAGTGATTCATTCATATCGAGATAAATGTTCACAATAATTTGCATGTGTAGTTTTAGCAGTGTACATGTTTTTATCATAATTCATTTTAGGCCTTTGTATTTCAACTAGTGTATAATATGACCATGGTGATTTAGAAATACTTATTTCATTACCAATAAATATGTTTTTGACTACAAAGTGCCAGCCTACCTTAGATTTGGCCTTGTCGTCGTCAGGCTTGAGTTTGTCGCCTGCGGACGGCGGTCGGTCTGTCTCCTGCTTCTCCTCCTCCCGCCTCATGAGGGCCCGCTCCACCGCGGCAGACATCTGCTCACTCTGCTGCTGGCGTCTCTGTCTCCACATCTCCTCATCGTCTCCCTCCGCCAGACGTGTTCCAGCTGGCATCGGTGGACCGTAACCACCCTGGGGCCGCTGTCAACATAAGAAAAACACTTATCGTGTTGTGGGCACGCACATCCTTTCTATTGCATACAGCTTAGGCTTTTTGAATAAGTTGTAGGAAGATGCAAAGTACACATTTGCACATATAATAACTGGTGGCTTCTTCCCTGCTTAGCACACGACGCATTTGCACAGAACTAACCTGAAATCAGATCGGCAAAGAGAAAGTAAAATCACACCTGGCTTGGAGGTGGCATTCTAACACCAGGTGGCGTTGGATAGCCCATCGGAGCACCTCGGTGATCAAACGGCATCCGCCAGTGGCGTTGCTATAACATAAACAGGAGAGTGCAAGTAAAAACACCAAGAAGCTGGACAGTTTGAAAAAAATACAACTTACATTAGCAGCCAACTATACTGAAGACAAAGCACTAAGTAGTGTCTCTGTACTCCCGGTAGATCTCTTAATAATTAATCAGGAGAAATTTACATGTACAATTATTCATATCTCCAAAGTTCATCAGCAATCCATGGATGCATATATATGGCAAGTTTTCTCTGAATGTACAAACAGCGTGCAGCATCACAGTAACTCTGTATCACCACCATAGTTTCTACAAACGCAAGAGATATAACCTTATACCCAGTAAGTCGACAGCAATCCAAAGATAGACCATTCGCCATCTAGCAATTCAAAACACAAGCTTTTCTTTACATTATAACTAATTAAATTTGTCCAATCGCGACAGCTGTGCCAAGCTCTTGAGAAAGTACAGAATACATAAGGTACAGATGAATGACGTACATCCATTGGAACCGGTCTGCCACCATATTGCCCTGGACCCCATGCCTCCCGAAGAGGAATGCCTCTCTCCATCTGTAAGCACACACCACGTTACCAGTCTGTACAGTTTGTGGCAGCAGTCATACATGATTCAGTTGTATTATCTCACAAACTGAAGAAAACCTCAAACTGAAGAAAACATTGGTATTCAGTAAAACTACCAGTCGTCAAACTCAAGTAGAGAACTGTTTACCAAGTTCTTCTCAGTAATAGATCACCATAGCGCTTCCAAAAATACTTCTTTCCGTGAGAACATATCACATCACTTCCAAATAGATTCTCCAGAACACGATTCAGATATATACTAGGCAAGACATACCCGCTGCCTGTCAAAGTCGGGTCTCTCCCTCTCCTCTTCCTTGTCGGTGCTGCGAGCTTCGTCCGGAGCCTGTTCGTTACTAATGCGTCTCTCTGGAGCTCGTCGCCCGTCCCTCTCCCTCTCATGCCTGAACAACAACAACACAGTGAGAATTATAGAACTGAACCAAAATCAACACACAGTGTACTGGTATTTCTAATAATCCACATGAAATAAAGAAATGTTGAAACCCCTTGCTTTAAGATGGACATAGACATTAGGTCACTTCAACTGAAGGCCAACTGCATTTAGGAAACCCTTACCCAGACTTGCCGATTTATGCAATTTGACTAAACCACTTAGTTACATATATTTTAACATGTTCAATCTTTAACCTCAGCAGTGTTGCTCCATCAATATTCTCACTAACAGCAGAAGACAAGAGTCACTACGCTGTCGTTATACTTACTTGTTGTCGGTCGAAGGCAGAGACTCTTCATCATCGCTGAACACGAGCTTCTCACTGAAACAACATACAATACTTAGTGAAACTATCTACAACAAATAACACTGTCAATGGGTAGATCCTGGAGCGATAGTCCCATTGGTGATGGGCAGCCGATCCACTTCCACTTCTGCGGAGGCTCTAACCACTGGTTCCCACAGTCTATCTAGCTCATGTATGGCTCCCAAGAACTGCTAGTGTACGGCAGTGGCCATATCCCGGGCAATGGTTTCAGCTGACCAGCAAAACTACATGAATAAGGCTTGTAGGCTAATGCCTATTGAGTCGAGGGACATCTGCCCTCAGTACACAAAGACTGCTTTGGAGGAGTAGGCAGCCAGCCGATTGGCTTTATCCCCGCTTACAAATGCGAAACAGCAACAGCCTTTCACCTGGCTGCAAAGTATCCTACCAAGACACGTGGATGGACCGGTGACCTGCTGTCTTGCGGTGCGAGACATTTTAGTCAAGGAATAATGGAGATAACCATACACGAGCCTGTGGGTACAAATGGGCAACTACCGCAGTATTAGCACAAGAAACCTTGATGGAAAACACAGACAGTAACAGAGTTCCTAGTGGTGAGCCCCTAAGCTAGATAGGACGACACACATTAGGGAAGAGCTTGGTGATGTTGCAAGTAACGCCAGAGCTGATGACGGCAGTATGACCGATTGTGTGAGAGGTAAAATCAGCAGAAAAAAGGGAAAATCTGTGTGGGAACTTGGAACATCAGAAAAATGAGTCAAGAGACACTACAAATGGTAACATCAGAAGCAGAAAGATATGGGGTACATATATTATATTAGGGATTGTGGAACACAAGTTGGCCAGACAATAACACTTTCACACGGATTCACGAGGATATAGCCAGGAGCAACTAAAGCAGGGATGAGTGGTGTTGCGTTCTATCTGTCAAAGAAAACTGAAAATGCACTATTAGGACACAATCCAGGCAACGACAGAATTATTACCATATGAATATGAGCAAAACCTACAAATATAACATGTATGCAAATTATGCACCAACGAGCACCCAGATGATGAATTAATAGAAACATTTTATGATACACTGCAACGAAGAGTCGACGAGTCGACTGGAGAGACATGGCAGTACTGATTGGTGATTTCAATGCAAACGTTGGCAGTTATCAAAATACTTGTTCAGTTTATCATATCAGAGAATGAACTGATGATCACTAATTCTTTCTTAAAACAACATCAAAGACTGTACACTTGGACAACACCAGATGGTCGGAACAGAAATTAAATCGACTTTATACTGATACCAAAACGATGGAGGACATCTGTGTTTAACCCTACAGGTGACCGCTGGGCCGAATTTGGCCCATGCGATCTGTGCAAAACTGGTCCTGGCCAAATTTCGGCCCGATTCAGTAACTCTTTAAACAAAAATTTTGTTTCCATCACAAGCAAATGACAGGGGAACGCGAGGTACCATTGGAAAGCTGAATTATTATTCTTCCTGTGGCATTTTTATCAATGAGTTTTATCGCGTCATGATTCAGTAACAGCTAATCACAACCAAGCTTTAAAATGCTGTAGCCAATTTTACTACTACTGGTCTAAACTGGGAAATGGAGGTACTAATGGAAAGCCCAACGATTGGTCTATCCAAATAAATTTACGTCAACGGTCAGCCAATCAGTGCATGGCTCTGTTGACGCTGGTTTCATTCCATAAGGACGACCTAGGAGACAATGGGAGAAGGACATAGAGGTATGGTTGGGAGCAGGCTTCTGGCGAGTGGAGAGACTGGTAAACAAAAGAGCTGTCTTTAGCCAATCCATAAGGTTGCAACATCCAGAAATGGATAAGCAAAGGCAACCAACACTGTCAGAACTAGCTATAAATTGTGTCACAGTGAGGCTCAGCCAATGTATGTAATTACGAATGTACATTTGCAGTGCACAGCATCCACATCCCCATTACTAGTGGACTAAAACAAGCGTTGTTGGCCAGCTAGGTGTAACAGAGACAATGTTCTAGGGCAATGTGTTTGTTGGGTCAACCACAAGGAGCCCCAGTAAATGAAGGTAGATGGGACCAAACTGTGATGAGAAGGACAAATATAGAGATTAACTGACGAAGATAGTTTGGATTTTACTTTAGAAAACAGAAGAAGGTGGTAGAAGACCAAAATTAATACAGAGTATTGAGGTTTTGAATGGGCAAGATAGAACAATTAAGAGTATCGCAACAGATGGACACGACCCACTGACGGGGGGGGCAGAACAAATTAAATGATGTGGTCGACACCCTATATGGGATCAAGATGGAAGAAGAGGATACTAGTAAGACAGATTCAATCCACCAACCTGTAGTCAATCTCGCCTTGTGCCCGAGCCCAGCCCCCGTCTGGCATGTCAGTCTTGAGCAGCTTGTCAAACTCTTTTAGATCCTGGTCCTTCACAATCGATGGCCGCTGGAACGTTGGGTCCTCCTTGCCTCCACCCATGGGGTGCTGTTGTGACTGAGGCGGCATTGGCATCGGCCCACGGAATCTGCAGCAGCAACAGCAGGCATCACACACATGGCAATAAACTCTTGGCTAAGTTACACTGCTGAATCATAGTATTCTTATCCACAAATGAAGAACGTGAACATACACAATGGCAAAAAACAGTATTTCATTTGAGAATGTAACATTACATATACCAAGTAGTTTCAAATTCAATCAGTTCAAAAGAAAAACTTACCTTTCTGGGAAAGGAAACGGTGGCCTTGGCATTCCTGGGTGGTAGTTTGGTGGGTACGCAGGAAAGCCAGCTCTGCCATACATCTGGAAAGAAGCACAACATAAATCAGGCCGATTCACATATATAACACTTTAACAATATCCTACAAAAATGCTCATAATGTAACAAACTAGTAATAACGTACAGCGTTCGTTTGATATTACTACTCATCTTTTCAGCAAACATCAAAATTTGTTTTAAAAAATGTACAAAAGGGTAAGTTGTTATATATATAGCGCAGTATCCAGTCCTTCTCTGGGAAGCATTCAGCTATGCTGCAATTAATGCGCGAAGACTATTCATACACAAATATCCACCAATGTCTATAGCCAGGTATTCATTCATACAGCTGGGTGAACTGAAGCAATGTAGAGTACACGAACTTGTCCAATGGAAGCCACAATTACAGATGTGCATGAGTACTCACATAGTGCGGTGGCATCATGCCTCTGTAGGGCGGCATCATGGGCCTGCCTGGTCCAACAGGGAAGGGTGGACCCTGGCCCGTTGGTCGCATCCCGGGCTGTGGCTGCTGCTGCTGTTCTGATGTGCCACTGCCGCCACCGGACGTCGCTGATCCGTTCTGTGTAGCATCGCCCTCGGGCGCCTGTTGCTGAGCCGCAGCTCGTCCGCCACCTTCCCGCCAGCTTCCGACATCTGACACACGACACATTTAGAAACATTGTGCATCTTTTACTTTACGCATGTTGTTCTTCACATTCTCTATTAGTTTTTTCATTGTGTACAGTAATTGTGTATAGTACCTACTTTTTTTATTCATTTAAAAAGTCTAGGTGCGTATTATACATTGTGCTAGTGCTAAGCAAATTGCTAAACAAGTTTTTCTTTGACTGGATGAGCCGGAAACATATGCTCCATATGTAGCTTAGAAGCATAGAATATGTGACCATTCATTTTATACAATTTATCATGCGCCTTCAGCATCTTGCATGCGCATTTCATAGAAGACTGTTTCGTGGTACTGCAGTTTGGCGCACAGACCTTGCCAGAATGCTCAAAAATCATATGACAGTAATGCTACCTAGGGTTCCATAGTTCTACAAATGTCCGCTTAAGGTCATCCGAAGTCGTACAAGTATTAATGTGCATATTACACATGGAAACTTACGGTAATAAAATTAATGCATTAAATCTACTTACTCTGTGGTCTTAAACTTGGCCCTGGCCCATATTGTGATTCTTTGTTTTCTTCCTCTTTCTTTTGCTGGGGGGACTTTTCGTCGCCACCACCAGAAGCTAGTTGGGGAAATTCTTCTTGAAAGAATGGTGACTGTTGACCTACAAATCCTCCTATATGAAAACAACATTCCCTTCATAAAGCTGGTGTCAACACCACAATACAACTCTTCAAGAAAGAGACCCATTACTACCTATTGTTAAATAAACAACAAAAATGGACATATTATTAAAATCATGGTTTATGAATGTCTGCAGGTTTATCAGACAGGTTGGTTCAAATATATTTTTCATATTTCACAGTTCAATTTCCCTTTTGTGTTACATTTCTTCATTAGATTCACTATCGCTAGATTACATCAATTTAACTGACATCTGTTTGATGTGGAGCACAGAAAGCTGCCGAAATGTAATGAAAAAATGGACAATTTTGTGAAATAAGAAAGAGAAACAGGTGTACGAACTTGCCAACAATCCCGGTAAACGATTTCCCAGACAGACCCACCCCTCCTATAGTACAAACACAGCTCCCCGATCCCGCCAACCGACCTGTATTTTTGTTGCCACTGGTGACACTGCTCCATGATTTTCCTGCCCCGACGTTGTTGCCCGCTGCCCCTGTGATGCTGCTGTTGCTTGTGGCTGCTGCCAAACTGCTGCCACTGCTGCTCACCCCAGCTACTGTTGCCCCAGTAGCTGTGGTCACTGCCGGCCCACTTGTACTGCCCACTTTTGTACTGCCCGTTTGTGGTATCTGACTCTGAAACAACAAGGCGATTAAGCTAACCGACCTACTTGATGCACTCGGAAAAAGTAATTTAAATTACACCAACCCAGATAATGAAAACAAATAGAAGAAATGCTTTCATAAAATGCTTGCTTTGCAAAATTGTCATATGTTCTGTCTGAGGACAAAGCAAATTGCCAACATTCAGTTGCTACAAAAGACCAAGGACAACACATTTCTGAGGGCAGCATGTATAGAGGAAGGTAAAAAGCTGTACAAAGTGCTTGGAAAGTAGCGAATGCAGAGGTAAACCTAAGGTACAAGACTGAATGACTGTTTTATTGCAGAAAAAAGCATGGCCAATGATGCTCCATTTATTATCAGTCAAGCTACATGTACACAAAAAATTTGAAAACAATCTATGCACCTTTCAGATGAATGATCATGAAAATAGTGAACAGAATAACGAACAAGAGTGGAAGTATCTTGACCAAAGCGATACATTTGTACAGCTGAAAAAAACTTGAATGTTGCAATTGAGCCAACAGAAACAATCTGCAGACTGAGCAAATGTATCGCTTTACCTTCTGTGTTTGCCCTTGTGATTGTGTGGTAGCCTGCTGCGGCTGCGACTGTTGCGGCTGACTTCCAGCATTCTCTGCACTCTTCTCCTCCTTGTTGCCCCATCCTGGTTACAACCAGACACATCAGTAAATACTTCTGCTAAAGTGTGCAAGATATACACCATAGTTCAGTGCATTCAGGTTCCCTTTTGCAATGTAAAATATGACATTGTCTTATCTCTGGGAATTTGTCTCATCAGATATTCCAATTGGTAAAGAAGAGGAACAGACAAAGAAATAACATGTTTCTTGAGAAATAAGATGCCACTGCAGACCTGCCTACCCCAAAAACTTCCTGTCAGTAATCCATCTTCCCATTTACACTGATTTTTCAGGAATATACGCTTCCTGTCAGTAATGCAGAACCACCATGTAAGATATTGCCTTAGCGACAGGTCAAACCCATTAGTTACGCTGTCATCAACATCACGTACACTCTAGCCTAATAAACTCTAGTATGATAAATGATAGACAGGGGGGGTAGCGATGGAACAAAACCATTATATTACACTGGGTCAAAACCATTAGTTACACTGTCATCAACACCACCTACACTGGTGGGGGGGGGGGGGGGGGCATTAAACTGTCATCGACATGTAGATTATACACTAAACTCCTCAATAAATACACTAACTTAGTCTTAGTACAGTCAGTTGGCCTAACACTACAAGTACAACACTCACTACATTTTGGAAATGCGATTTTGTCATAAAGCTGTTTCCTATTGGTTCCATTACGACCAGACTCAGCGAATGAAAAACCATGTCACTACATGCTGCATACATATGCTGCCACCTGGTGAATATAGTGCAACCTAAATTTCAGTGATTACCCAACATGGTCAGTCCATAATATTTTCATCCCTCACCGTAATACCGTCATTTGAGGTGACTTTCCGGAATGATTCCGGACAATCCGGAATGGTAGGCAGGTCTGCCACTGCCAATTCAAGTTCTTTATTTAATATTTTGTCTATGCAAATTGTAATAAAACGTAAACCTCCGTTAACCAAATCTAATTTTGTATAAAAATGTTCAGGTTTTCCTATGTCAATTTGAATACAGGGTGGAAAGTACTCAAAATGTGCCAACAATCCTAGGATCTAGGGGGTTGACTGTAGAATCTGTAGCATTACCTGATCCTCCTGTTGGTACCAAGTTAACGTTTGGATCGTTTCCGCTGTTCTCACTCTTCAGACTTGGTAAATGAGCGGGTGGTGGCATGCGCCGAACGCTTGCCACTTTTCCCAAGCTTTGTAGTCCATGTTGACGGGTAGAAACTGAAAAAAAAACAATATATCCAAAAATGCATTGGCAGTACTACTACTACTACTAAGCGAATGTCAGAAGCATAATGACAACACAGTACAGTGACAATTATCACAACAAATGTGTCTCTATGGATCACCTACAAAGTAATACTTGCATATCCTATCAATACACAAGAGAGGAGGGTGTTGTTTATTAAATAATTTTGTTGCATTTACATAATTTATAAACGCTCCTGTGTATGGACTATATCAACATTTACATAAAACATCTTCGCCGACGACATACTCATATGCGCTACAACACCACAAGAACTACAAAAAACTGCTGCAGGAGCTAGCTGATGAAAGTGAAAAACAAGGTCTGAAGATGAGGATTTCGAAAACAAGAGATGTTAGAAAATGACACAATATATATCAACACCACACAGATAGAGAACATTGAAAGCTACATCTGTCTGGGACAGAGATACTGTACCAGAGACAAAAACCAAGACAACTCAAAGAAGAATCACCGCCGTCTAGACCTGGGCAGGGCATATCAGCAGACTACGAGATAACCGGTGGACATCGCATTTCACATCCTGGAGACCTTACGAAGGGAAGTGATCTGGAGGAAGACTGGCGAGACAAACTAGACGAGTGCTGGAAGGGCACCATCTGGGAGAGGACAGCGCAAAACAGGCAGATTTGGAAACGACATGCTGAGGCCTTTGCTCAACCAAGAGAGACTACGGCTGCACAATGATGAACCAAACAATAAAAATTAAATTGTTGTGCTCAGTAAACATGTCATTTGCAATTTATACCTTAACCATTTCAGTACTACAGCCCTGACCAGCTGTGACCACTGAATACTGTATTCCCAGTGAATATGCAAATCTTGACTTGAAGTGACTACCTCACTTCAAGTCAAGATTTGAGCAACAAAACTGCATTTATGAATAGGAATGTTATATATTTTCGGAAAATATGAGTCTGCGAATAAAATTAGCCATATCATTTTCTATTCCGTCGTCATGGTAACCAACAATCCAAGATGGCCACCAAGATTTCAACGTTTTTGCAGTTGCCGAACTCAGTTGTATACTAAGTTCGCCGACATCATTATTATGTCGATCGTCAACATCCAATAAAGATTCTTCGCTAAAACTATCAAATAATCTGTCCAAAACAGATGGTGATAAATCGCTAGTTGAAGTAATGCTGACCGCCACTGTGGCCACCGCAGATTTTCATAATCCATCATTAAAAACCACGAATATCAGCGTAAACTATTATTGAGCAATAATAAACGATTACCACTGCTGAATAGCTCATTTATTCACCTTGACAACAGTATCCAGCAAGTGGCTCCACGTAGTGGATTATTATGAATAAAAACAATTTGAATAGCAGACGTCGTTAATGCCGGATAACTGGCCTGTCGTACTGAAGCGTCACAGACAGTGCGGCCAGAAAACCGGCCTGTCGTACTGAAATGATTAACTTTCCATGCATAAAAAATCCCAAGGTGCTAAACAATGGCTTGATCAGCATTGACGCTAAAATGTTTAGGGATAAATATAGTAATGTAGAAATTATGTCAAATTTGAGCTAGGTGCATGTTATATATGAGAACATTTTACATACTGCAAATTATAGCAAGTAATAAATGAATACTAGTACAAGAATTTCAAACACACCAACCTGTAGTCTTTTGTGGCGCTACGCTTGTTCCTCTGTAGATACTATTAATATTTATCGTTGTGAACTTGCCCTTCGCGTTCTTTTCACCCTTGTTGCCTATCCCCGAGAATGCGGACATTGTGCAAACAGGATCATTGACGTGTTTTCTAGGCTACCCTATGAACGGCCCGTGTAATCTGCAAATAAACATTACCACATTACTTTTATTAGACAACAGTTCTCTTGCTATGGCTTCATTGTAAATAATTGTTGTGTCATATCATTGAAATATTTGTGTTAATATAATTAATGTTATTAGCAAAAGCATCGACTATCAGCATAATTAATTATCATGGTGTACAATATGCAGCATGTCTACGTTTAATATTTGTTATATAAAAACAGTGTTACTGGATCAAGAAATATTTGCAATTATAATTGTACAAGAGTTTGACGAGTATTTCAAAATTTACAGACAAGATCAAATTGGGCTTTTGGCTACAATTCACTCACATGTACAATTGTACATGCAACAAAACAGTAGGAACATTGTATTTGTTTTCATCTAAAAATAAGTAATTTCTTTATATTATCCCCAAAGCTGGTTTCCTCTTGATAACTGCTCAGACAAGTGAAAGTGTTGGCGGACAAGTAGATTTCAAAACTGACTTGAGGTAAGTTAAAATTCTATCAATGTAATGAATTACATAGGTATACAACTGCATTGTATAAACATGTACTTTGGTCCAGAATAATATACAAACAACCTAGTAAACCTACATGAGATAAAATTACACACAAATTTGATATCAAGCTTTCTATGAACATCCACCTAAATTCTGCTATGAGGGTGCATCTGTACCATTGCAGTTTGAAACAGGAGTCGGAATTATATATGTACACCAGTATTCAAGAATATCGATATACACAAACGTTCAGCATGGTACACGATACACAAATTCGTATCACGGTAAGCTACGATATGTGATTGCAGTAGAGAAAAACTATCCATGTCATCTATGTGAAACAGATCAACGCTAACTACATCTGCCTGTGTATCATTAAAACAGCGAAATATAAAGTATATTTTACCCATACACCTATGTCAAATTGTTACACAATTATTTTGTTTTCAATGCTTGCACAGATGTGATTGACAGCAGTCTGCTATAGCGCTGCCTTGTTTACGTCAGCACCAGCCTACTAGAAACCCGCTCCCATGTAGCTTTTCTACTTCCAAAACTTGAGACCACTTTGGAGGGGTGGCACAAGTTTTTTTTACAGATACAACTTGCAACAGTTTGTCTGTGTCCAAGTTGCACTGATACAGGTGCCTTCATGCAAAATACATGTGCAAGGACAGCATAACCCTTTAGATCATAGCTTGACTGTTGGCGGCCGACATCCTCTTTGACAGCAAAGATCTATGAATGCCCAAATCGCGGTACCTTCCATCGGTAATGACATTTATATTAACAACAAATGTGCATTGTAGAAATATATCGTACAGATTTAAATAAATATAACTTGCAATTGGAAGATTTAAGGTTAACAAAAGAAGCTAAAGAACCAATGTAACTGATGTTTCATGAAAACAAACATTTTCCCTAGATGATATCAATATATGTACCTCTAGCCGAGTTACCCGGCATTGCCCGGGGAAAAAGGGCAGCCGTATGTACCCATCCCAAATGTTTCCAGCCTATCCGCATTAATAAATGTTAACTGGTCACTGGCCTAATTGTTAGGACAACCTTTTGCCAGAAATCTCAATCGCTCACCCATCTAACTGACGTAACAGATGCTGTGTTGAAATTTTAGCCTGATACACAGCGTGTTCCCAAAGCCCCGGCGGGATCGCCGACAACAGTTAATCAGACCGCCGGCTACTGAATCAACCCCATATAATCATTTTCTCACGTTTTTGAGGTGAAAGAATTGCTCAATTTGACAAAATCCGCAAAATAACTAAGCCGGTCCAGATATTGACGACCCAAGCGCACCCGACCCAGTCCTCTAAATTGCGACTGAATTGGTTGCGTAATAACAGATCATCCGTCGTCATGTGCCATTTCATAAACCATGTGTTGTCATTTCTCAGAAACACCATAACCTATACTAATTTTGAGTTTGGCACCAGTGTAGAATCTACACAAGTGCCCTAACTTTATTGGCAGTATTTTGAAACAAACATGATTACTCTGCAACGGCATTCGTTTATTTTGGTGGATTTGACACAGGATTTTAAAAGGCGCAAGGCAAATTGCTACAAAGTGTCATGGCGCCCGTGGTACCTCGTGCCCCAACGTAAACGGGGGCACAAGTAGAAAAGAATCTACACAAGTGCCCTAACTTTATTGGCGGTATTTTGAAACAAACATGATTACTCTGCAACAGCATTCGTTTATTTTGGTGGATTTGACACAGGATTTTAAAAGGCGCAAGGCAAATTGCTACGAAGTGTCATGGCGCCCATGGTACCTCGTGCCCCAACGTAAACGGGGGCACAAGTGGAAAAGAATCTACACAAGTGCCCTAACTTTACTGGCGGTATTTTGAAACAAATATGATTACTCAGCAACAGCATTCGTTTATTTTGGTGGATTTGACACAGGATTTTAAAAGGCGCAAGGCAGGCGCCCGTGGTACCTCGTGCCCGCAAGTGGAAGGCGCTAACGTAATCCGTTTCGCGATCATTGCCTGGTTGTTCGATAAGCGCATGGAAAACATGTTGCTAATTAAATGTAGTTGTCACATCATTAGAACACACATAAATGTATATATTCCGGTTTTTAATACAAAACTCGAAGGAATAATAACAGCCTAGGTTATGCTAACTCAAAGTGATATTATAGTCCGCGTTTCATAGTTCTCACAAATTCCATTGGATGGCGACATAATAGTTGAACATAATTGTCAGTGAAACAGCATCAGTGATTGAATCATTCATAACTGCATTTGTTAACTTATATATTAAGCACTGCTGCATTAGAAACAACCAGTCATTTATGTTATTGTGTGACAGGAATTATTTTATTATCTAAATTGATTATGTATGGTTGTTACTGTGTTGCAAATATTGCACAAATAAAACTAATGTTGTTAGAAAAGTTAACTACACAGTAAAACATTATTATACAGATGCACAGATCATAACTTTGTAATATTTTAAATATTTGATAGAATCTATTTATTTCTCAAAGTTAACTTTGAAATAACATACAACTTTTCTGAATGTCATTTGACATGGAAAATACGTCATTTGACACAGAATTTGTCTGTTTCTGAAAGAGAATTTTGAAACGGAAAATCAATGTCCCTATACATACATGTATATTTACTGTTAATTATTGGTAATTTCAGGGATTCCACATATAACTATTATTAATTTGTCAGTGTACCGTTTTATAATGCACAAAGTTAGTATCTGGCCACATATTCATACATGTTTTAGATTTATTTATATTTCAAATAGATGTCTGTGGTTAATTTGGATTAAATTTGTATTGAAAACACAATTGCATACATACGCACACAATTACTTGGCTCCTATTTTTTTAATTTTGCTTCTAAAAAAATGTAGGTAGGAGCCAGCTGGCTCCTAGACAAAAAAGTTAACTTAGAGGGCTGAGTCCCGACCACTGCCGGAGACGGTCAAAAGTACTGCCAACTTCATTTTACGAACAGCTTGTGTTGATTTCCACTGGCGTCTTTAGCTTTAGCAGCAAGGAAAGAAATCTTGGTTAGTATGTGTGAATTTTGTGAATGGAAATGTGATTGACAGCTTGTGCAGACCTGCCAAATGTTACGGTTTCGCCGTATTTGTTACACTTAGGCAGCTGTTAATACGGGGTTACGGCTGAGGTGAAAATAATACGGTAGTGACAACAAAATCGGACAAGCTTATTCATTATAAAGCATCCCGTATTCTGCAAAATATGTAACGTTCCAAAGCGCGGTGCGAAAAACAACCGCAGTCGGCAGTCCTGTTGCCAGTGTCAACACCCGTTAGTTTTCAATATTAACCACTCGGCGACACCACTGTTGTATTATCAATGGACAGTCGGTTCCTGCTCATCTAGATGTATGGTAGGCTTGGGATGTTATGAATCTAGCAGCTGGCTGCATTATTAACCATAATTTCACTTTCATAAAAGACTGGTTATTACTTGTAGACTGCAAAATAATGAAGAGTAAATGAGATTTGAAAAAGAGTACCAAATTAATGTGTTGTCATTTAAATAATGAGTTACCTTGGATACTGAGTGAGATTACATTCATAGCAAAATGGGTACACTTTTTGTTTACTGAAGCAACACTTAAAAATTAAATTAAATGATTAGAATGCACCAGAAGCCATAAAATAGCATCATTTTATATATAAAAATTCCGGGGAGCATGCCCGGACCCCCCTAGTGTTGGCGCGCCTACAGCACGCAGCATTCATCCACACCACCCAGATTCAGTAGCTGGCTACTCAAATGTTAAAACCTGCTACTCAAAATATTAGGGAATACATTGGATACATGCAAAACTAACACAGGTTTGAATGCAAAAAAAACAGGGAATGAACTGTTTTATAATATAGATGTTGTATTCCTACTTATCCAACGATAGAAATAAGCCAGAATATTTACTTGTCCGCCGGACAAGTAAGTTTTGAAATCTACTTGTCCACCAAAATTGTAACTTGTCCGAGTGGTTGTCAAGGGGATTCGAAGCTTCGGAAAAAAACATAAAAAGTCTGTCTTATTTTACACAATGTTCCTGCTGTTTCGTTGCATGTACATCTGAGTGACTTGTGATCAAAGACACAATTTGATTTAATCTGCAAATTTTGAAATTGCAAAATTATATTTGCAACTATTTTTTTCGGTCCATTATCATTACTATTCATCACGAATATTAAAAGTAGACACGTTACATTATTCAATTGATCACCAGCAAACAAACGCATATTATACTAAATGTTATATTACAATTTCAATGATGTATAAACAGTTTTAACGGTGCCAGAATCTACCAGGTGGAATATAATTTATAGATTTAGTTACATCGTAACGTCGCTGCCACGCGCAGACCGCCGTAGACTAGTCGTAGTTGGCGGAAGCCGATATGGCAACGGCGGTTGGCTCCCCGGTCGCGCGTCTTGCATAAGTTGGCTTCGAAAACTTGCAATTTATGGTTAGAATAAATGTTACATAGATACAACACTTCTGAAATGTCTTTTAAAATTTCCATTTACCAACCATCACCATAGATTGACCGGAGAGCCAGCTACAAGTTTTTAAAATGTTTACCGATCTGGGACTGGATCGGCTAACGTTCGATGACTTGGAAGACTGTGGAATCCGTGTGGGTTAGACGTAACAATGGTTAAAACGATATAATTATTCAAATAACAGGTAGCGATACAAAGTCTACTATTTCCAAAGTTCGTCAAATATGATCCGTGCGTGGAAGCAAGTTGTACATCGGTCAAACTGAACGATTTACGATTTTATGAAATACAGCCTCGATCAACGATGGCTGATGCGGAGTCTGTCCTACGTGTGTGACAGAGCTATGTCGGTGCGCTCAGCGGATGACCCTGTTAACGCAGGCACTAAACTCGGTCGAACGCTGAAGTACAACACATTGACGGCCAACACACTAACAAGATTGCAACGTGTGCGATTGCTAGCGAACTTCATTTACGTTTCAGTTTCCTCAAATAAAAAGTTTGCAATGTTGCACGCGTCACTATTTACTGTAAATTTTCACTTGTCCACCGGATAACCACGTAGAGTCATTTTACTTGTCCGGGCCAAAAATCACTTGTCCCGGACAAACGGACAAGTGCTATTTCGAACGCTGTTATCCAATATAACTTGACACTCACTTTTTCTAATACACTAACTTGACGGGTAATAATTTTGACGCTAAATGACACATAGCTCCATATGTAGGAAGTATATGAAATGCGTAAGAATGGGCTACTTGTAAGCGTGCGGACGTGACCAAAAACAGGTAGACCTGGTGCATGTTAAGCGCTGAGGATTTCCAAACGTCAATAACTTAAAAACTATTCAAATGTATGCATACATCCACCGACATATTTGTAGATGGCATAATTATCTTTACGATATAGAAAAACATGAAATTCCGCGGCTGGAACTCCACATACAGCCTTTTGAAATATTGAGCCTCCCCAAGTTCTCCACCCCTGGGTGAATTTCGAAAATGTTTAAATCTACGAATCATTTCAATGGGCCTGCTAGATCATATGCAAAATTTCAGCCCCATACATGCAAAATTGATGGAGAGGTGTGGGGGCACAAACAAACACAGAACGAACTGTTTTACAATACATATAGAAGACATTGCATAGGATCTGAAGGGTTAAGAGGCAACAACGGCTGGAATTAATAGCAAAGGCAGCACATGTAGTATGGCATTATTTGAAATCAAATTCACATGGGAATGGCTATAAGATTTGTGACAAAAATGTTCACAATGATGATTCATGTGAAATTCCACAAGCTCAAATCATGAGAACTTCAGCATATCGGTAACCAAGATCTTGCATTTAAGACTAATGCCAAACAATGTACAGATAACACAATTATTTTTGAAATTAGCACTCTTTAAATGATTTAGCCCATCACACATCAGATTCAGTGATGTTCGAACGTGTGAATCTGAACCTGCAATTGCCAATCTGAACTAAATTAGATATATTTGTAAACAGATCAAACAGTAAAATAGTTCAATATGAATATACAACATTAGCAATAATATTATTGTAATCATGGGTGTTGGTATATTACACTAATTGGTACTGTAAACTATGAACCATTTTCGTTAATTCGACCAGTGGCACTGCACACCCAATGTTGACTTACACATGCTTTGTAACGCCACACAGATATCGAGACAGATATTACACAGACAACTCCAAAAAGAAACTGGTACTTGCTAGCTTGAAGCTATGCCCAACTCCAACAATGTCAAGGCATGTGTGCAAGCTATTGAGTTATTTCGAAATTGTTACATGAGTAACTAGGTTTAGGTACACAAAGTTAAGGCCACACATACATTGGTAAAGTTGGATACTGTATAATTAGGTTAATCTTAATTGAGCTCTTAATTACGAGTGAAACTGTAAGGAAAAGTGAAGCCATTGATTATGATTTTCGATTCTGAAAATGCCAAGTGACGTTTATTGTATGCCTGCGTTTATTGTATTGCCATTGGGAAGTAATCGGAGCACAAAGATCCATAGTTTAGAATAATATAATATGTCGTAGAGATATTCGTAGATATCACGCCTTATAAAAAATAATAAAACATCACACAATTTCAGTAACGCAGACTAGCCAGCGTCGAACCCGTTTAGACACAAAGCTTTCAGTAGACGGACAACCCGGATGAAGTTAATAACTGCACATATATACTGATTATGAAATAACACTTACTCCGGTCCGCTCTGGTGGGTGAAGAGAGAAGATCAAATTAGATCGTTGTAAAGATTCTCCGTTAACGGATGGTTTCGGATTTTAACGGATAGTTCTGTATCACGAACTACCTCCTTTTCTAATCCAAAATGGCGAACTACGACGTCTAGATCACAGAATATGCAAATGACCTTTAACGAGTGATGTCATTAGATCCCACAATTCCGTTCGGGTACGAGTTCAGACAGGTTCAGAAGCAGTAAGTGGGCGTGTGCACGTAATGTTTACATGTTAAGCTCCGCCCCCTCAGAAGAATTTTTACATGCGCATGTTGAATCACCTTATCAAACTTATTTGTTGCATTTGGTGTTGGAAATGTTTTTATCTTTGCGCGATGATGTATTAATACATTAGCCACGCAGGAATCAAACCATTGTAATCGTTATGGTTTTCAGGATTTGTATAACTAGTTTAAATATAAAACGGTAGGCCTACAGTGCTACACGTAACACGAGTTAACCGTCCGAACTGCCAACATCGTCAGCATTTGCCAAATTTTAATTTCCAAATACAAGTCTACGTACTTACCTTTTATGGAATATCTGAACAACAAATAGTTTTTTATGAAGAAAAATAAGTATATTTTAGATAGTTATTAGATATCTCTTTTCGTGATTGAATCTTCTACTTTAATTTCTCAGTCCTCGCATTACGTCCCATGAGACAGCCTCGATCTACCGCACGCTGGCGGATGGTCCGGCCCATTCGTTTCGCCCCCATGGAGGCGGATAGTTAGTTCCGCTTCACAGAAATCCGCGTCAGTATTATTGACGTGGTATAGTTGACTACACTACCCCTGACGTATATCCTACGCAAAGTATGGAAGTTTACTGAATCAGTTCTACTTTTTTCCTAGACTTAGAAATCGACTCCGCCCATCAAAACATAACAGAATATAACGTTTATTTGACCCCATACATGCGCATGTACACCTATTATGGTATTGAATGTAATCGTATAGCTTATTCAATAGGGTCGGTGACTCCTATTAAGACACAACTGTTGCTATCATAGGAGCCACCCTATTACGTCATGATTTATATGGTCCTTTTACAAGGTGTCTATCTCATGTATGTTTAATTAGGAGGGCTTGTTTGATGTGAGAATATAAGTTTGGTTGTGTGCTGATCGTCTGATACTAGCATCAAATGTATTGTATTTATTGGTTTTGTTGACATGTGTAGCAATTTGATAGAGCGCATACATATATCATTATATTTGTGTAACAAGTCTGTTTTTACATACAATGAGAAGCCTCACAAACTGTGAATGTATATTTTGTCTTTGATTATATCGGGAGTGTCATTTATAGCATTTGGTAGGCTGTATTTGAGACATTTCATTGCAAATTCATGCTTAGTTCTAAAAGTATGTATATAATTGTTTTCACAAGTATTATAATTATGTATGTTTTCACTTGGGATAATTTGCAAAATAAGGAGGTAATATTTCATGAATGCATTTAAAATAAAATATTTTAATTCATGTAATTTTAATGTCTTCTACTTTTAGTAGTTTAAGTTTTTTTTAAAGTGGTTCCGTGTGTGAGGAGTATTTAATTAAGGAAGGCTTTTTTATTTTCGGAATTATATTTCTTTGGTATCCCCAAACCATGATACAGTAACTAATATGAGATAATATTAATGTGTTATAAAACAACACTTTTATATCTAAATGTGATACATATTTGAATCTGTTTAATATGCCAATTGTTTTGGAGCACTTATTTGAAATTTTTTCAGTGTGTGTTTTCCAGTTTAGGTTAATGTCTAAGGTCAATCCTAGAAAGTTAAATTCATCTACTCTTTCAATATTTATATCATCTAGAGTGTGTATGACAGTGGAAAAAGAATTAAACCAACTGGGCTGGGCAACATGGAGCAAATTATTTAAGTTGCCCAGCCCAGTTGGTTTCGTTCTTTTTCCACTGTGGTTCTCCATGTTGTTTTTGGCCGACCAACTTTTCTTGTTCCTTCCGGCATCCATGTCTGTGCTGTCAGGCAGTGGTTCAATAACTTTATTCTGGAATATTACATCCATATAAAATATAGACTAGACTATGGCTAATAACTGTAAATATATAGCAACTTTCAACAGTGACGACACGGTGGTGATATGTATAATGTATCACTGTTCATAATACCCTGTAATATTGCATTGCCCTATTTAGCTACACTCTTCATAAAATTATACAAATTTTTTCTCTTCCAAAGTTTTGCAGATGGGTAATCCTCGTGATACAAACATATAACTCGCACTACAATCTCTAGGTTCCCCGCACAACAATCTAAAGACATTATTGTATGCTACACAGTTTTCTAATTGATTCTGTTATGTAATTCCACCATAACTGACACATATGTAATGAAGTACAATATGATCTGAACAGAGTACACTTTACAGCTTCTGTACATATACAGAATTTTCGGATCAAGGCATTACCCTGAGCATAGATTCGTTTGTACTGCCTGGCCATATCGTTATTGTCACTGAGATCTTCCGTGATAATATGCCCAACATATTTACATTTGCTAACTCTTGGTAATGTTTCACCATGCAATACAAAGCTTGGGAGGTGAATATCCTTGAACCTTTTACAGCAAAAATCATAACATTACTGTTGGCACTATTATATTTGATATTGTTATAACAACATTGATAAACCCATAGATGAGGGAGCCAAGAGCACTCAATTATCCACATACATCAATTAACGACATGCCTATTATACATCCAGCATTAACATTGTTTTGTTTTTTACTGAGATGTAATGTAAACACAAAAAAAGATACAGAGAAAGAATTCCTCCTTGGCGTACCCCATTACTAAGAGAAAAGCAGACGTGATATTCTTCCAACGTGCTTTTTTTTAGTAGTACATCAAAATACAGCTAAAAGTCTAACTATATACATGGATGTGCCATGTTTTACAAGTTTCTCAAACAGAACATAATGATTTACACAATCAAATGCTTTGGAAGCATCCAAAAACATGAATATACATTACTGTTCAGGCTACGACACTTTAGTACAGCCTCTTTGAAGGCATATATACACATATCTGTACTGTGTTCAGCCTTGAAGCCAAACTGATTATTACACGTAGTTAAGCTGTAGGCAATACGGTTATAAATTATTTTTTCAAAAACTTTGGACACTATACTGGCTAGAGCAACAGGTATGTAATTACTATTCCTACATATGCTAGCACATTTGTTTTTAACAATGGGCACAAGTACACCAGATATCACAGATTCAGGTAAAATACCTTGAATAAATAGACTAGTAAAACACATAGACAACAGTGGAATTATTATGTGACTGAAGTGTTTCAGATGCTCTGAACATATACCATCCAAGCCACAACTCTTGTTGTCTTTTAGGTCTTGTATGGCATGGATAATCTCAGAGTGTGACACCTCTATGTCCATCTCATATTCAACATTTTTACAAATGCCATCCTTCTTTCTCAGCATGTGCCCGATCCAATTCCACCTTCTTCTCTGTACTTCTGTGCTGATCTT
This sequence comes from Escarpia spicata, assembly GCA_963995525.1. Classification (NCBI taxonomy): domain Eukaryota; kingdom Metazoa; phylum Annelida; class Polychaeta; order Sabellida; family Siboglinidae; genus Escarpia; species Escarpia spicata. Next base: position 20,187,348 of record OZ023217.1, read on the forward strand.
CTCTTCTGGTCTTATATTCTCAATGTCTTTGTTCGAAATTACTACTGGCCATCTAATTTTTAAAATTGTCAAGTTTTTTGTTGTCGCTTTTGTTTTTACTTTCCATGTATTACATCCATACAGCAACACTGATTTGAACAGAGTATTGTATAATCTGAGTTTAGTTCTTAATGTGTATACATTTGAGCTCCGTATCTGCTCGAGTTTTATAAATGATGCCCTTGCTTTTCATATTCTGTTGATAATATCACCACCCCCTCCTCCTTGCTTGCTGATGTTTGCGCCCAGGTATGTATACTTCTCTATTTCATTCAGTTGTTGGTCATCAATCTGTATTCTGCCGTTGTATTTGCTGTTTATCCTCAGTACATCAGTTTTCTTTTTATTGATTTTTAGGCCGTTTTTTATGCAAATGAATTCATCTTAGTTGCCTTTGCTTGCATGTGTCTGTAACTTGATGACATAAGCACAATGTCACCTGTGAAGTCCCAAGTCTTCAAGTTTTGACATGAATCTCTATCTTATCCTTGTGTTGTTTTCTTCTGTTGTTTTCCTCATTATCCAGTCGACTACCATCAGGAAAAAAATCTGGATATTACGTCTCCTTGCGTAACGCCACAGTTTTTATCTTGAACCACTCAGATTGTTCACCTTCATCTAACACTGCAGATTCACTGTCCTCATACAAAATCTGGACCATTCTGATTATCTTGTGTGGGATTTCATAGCTCGCCATGATTTCCCAAAGGCTCTCTTGGTGCACGGAGTCAAATGCTTTTTTGAAGTCTACGAAAGTTACATAATAGCATTGCATGCCATTCCACTACCTGTTCTATTGTTTCGAAGGATGGATATCTTCTCAACTGTGCTTTGTCCTCTTCTGAAGCCTCCATTTTTCACACTCTGTAAGGTTATCTTCCTTTGGTATTTGAACAACCAGTCCCTGTTTCCATGTCTTTGGTACTTTTTCTTGTTCCCAAATTGTTTTGAATAAGTTTAGAAACCAATTCTCTGTTGTCGTCATGTCTGCGTTCAACAATTCTGCTGTAATGTAATTTTTACCTCCGGCTTTCCCATTCTTTAGCTTCCTCAGTGCTGCTCTAATCTCTGTTTTTTTTATAGAGTCTGTGCTGATTTCTACTATGACGGATCCAATTCAATATCTATCATGCGGTCATCGGGCATAGGTATATTAAAGACTTCTTCAAAGTGCTCCTTCCATCTTGCCCACCTGGTCAGTTATTAGGTTTCCAGATTTGTCTTTTACTGCATTTGATGTCTTGTGTTTGTTTCATTACTAAGTGTTTTTGTGATGTTGTAGACTTCTTTCATCCTTCCATTTACGGCTGCTTTCTCTGCTTCTGCGGCCAGGTTGTCTACCCACTTTCTTTTGTTTTGTCTTATGCTTTTCTTTACATCTTTGTCTTTTTGTTGATACTTATCCTTGTAGCTCTGCTTTATCATTTCTGACTTTGCTTGTTCTATGTTGTTCTTTAGTCGTTTCCTGTCTTCTACCAGCTCCCATGACCCTTTGCTGATCCATGGTTTTTGTCTTTTTCTTTGTAACCCAGTGCTTCTTCAGCTATTTCTTTGTATGCCACCTCAAATTCTTGCCATTTTCTCTCAACAATGTCATTATCTGTTTCATCGTAGTCCTGTAGTACATCATATCTGTTCCTTAGCTTCAACGAGAATTGCATTTTTATGGTTGGTTGTTGAATTGTGTCGAACATCAAGACTGATGCAATCAGCAGTGCTCCCTGGCATGCAACAATGGGTTACCGGTTCAAGGGAACATTCTGTTGTCTTGTAGACTGACTTCAGACTGTGAGACAGTAAGAAGTAAGCATGAGTATTGTTTACAATTTTTATTGAAAAGAAACATCATGGAAAACATATTTTACAAATGAAACAATATTAGCATAGCAAACCAGTTATGCTCTTAAGTGTTCCGTAACCGAGACAGCAGTAGCAGAACAGTTATATTGTGCCACACAATTGAGAAAACATAACAGACAATCTCTAAGAACTGTGCTACCATACAGATGTGACGTCTACTGCTGTTATTATTTAGTAGCTTACACCCACCTATGGGGCAACAAAACAAAGCCAACAATTGTCACTGTTACATTTTGTGTAACTTAAACTTCTTCCCGTGAGCATTTAATTTGTTCTTTTGCCAATTATGGCATTGCATGCAGCACTTACTAGTTTTAATAACACTCTAGTGGTACCACCTGGATAATGACTGGCAATTTACTTTAAAAAGTAAAAACACTCAAAATAATTACCATGTGTTTTTTAATACTTTTCATATTACTAAATCAGATGCCAATGGTCCCAGGAACCGAATGAATACAGAAAGAGGTGAGTGGACATCGGCACCTGAGAGGAGATGCATTTACAGTTCTCCAAAGTTGGCATCTTAATATATAGATTAGAAGTATCAAGTGCTGGTACTAGTACTCCAATAAAGTAACTAAGTAAAAGTAGCTCCAAAAACTACTTAACTAAAAGTAAAAGTATCCCTCCAAGAAAGTACTTAAGTAAAAAAGTACTTGTATTGAAAAGTACTTAATTAAAAAAGTAAAAAATATCCGGCTGTCAGATTATTCCAGTATGTGTCCATTATTCAAAATGGACACACGCCAAGCACATTTTTTTAAGGTAAATACTGATACCACTATTACGTAATAATAAACATTATTTACTCAAGATAATCAACGGATCAAAAAATAAATGCAATATTATACAACAGGAGAGAATAATGCAAACTGAATTAAACTGCATTACAACCGTTAACATACCAGTATGGCATATGGTATGTTGTGCATTATCTTTTCAATGAACCAGACTAGTTTTCAACAAACACCAAGTCTTTGCCACTGTCACCTCAATCTGTCTGACTGACTCAAGACAAATGCATCAGGATGTTTTACACACTTCTGGGAGTGATAAGGTCAGCAGTGTGCAGGTAGCCACTAACTAAAGTTGGTATTATATGATGAAGTGCTGGTCAACCATTACCCAACAATTAATCAGTGAATGAATGGGAACCCAATAAGGCCTGTTCCATTAACCTTGTGTGAAAAGGGGTTTTGGCTGAGGACTAAGCTTCAAATGACCATTGAATCCCTTTGGACAGGCAGCAATCACACTGTGCCAATATCACCTGCTTGTAAACATCAGGGCCAGCACAAAAGAAGCCATGATTCCTCCAGAGTGTAGTCAGTCAAGGATTACCATAACAAACAAAAGCCGGGTGAAGCTGCTTCATCCCTGGAGTTATAACATAGAAAGTAACTAAAAAAATTATAGAAGTAGAAAGTAAAAAGTACAGATAAATGTACTTCAGTACAAGGAAAAGGTAATCTCTAAAAATGTATTTCATTACAAGTACATTAACAAAAAAATCTACTTTTATATACCAGCACTGGAAGAGTATCATAGCTAACCTCCAAGATGTTCTACATGTCTGAAACAAACACTTATTACGTCAGACACTGCTCAACTTAGGTGAAGTGACATTAGACTTAAAGATCTTTCCTGAAATACTTTTTGATCATCATTCCTGACATGTATTGCCAACAAATCAAACATATTTAGTATTGGCTACAACATGCTAATTAATTTGTGCAAATATGTTGTTCTGTAGAAAATGGCCTAAGAAACTAATACATTATAGTGGACTTGGTTCAGTTCTAATTTAACAAAACACTATAAGCTACAAAGCTTTCACACTTATGCAAGTTACCCGATCAAACAATCCAAGTAAATTCCTTTGCTGATTTTAACAGACAATTAATAGTACTCTTTTATATATACTGCACAACGAACGCACACAATTTAAAATATACATACGCTAAAGATATATTTGAACACCAGATTTGTGAAGGGATAAATCATGTGAAGAGAGTTTAAAAGCAGCAAATCTTACATTCACATATAATATTATGTAGTAAGCATGTAATCAGACTATCGCACCATGTTTTTTTTGGTAATGTTTACAGGACTGGCTGTAATAATATCTTAGGCACTGTACTACAGTGTGTAGCTATAACGTTATTTTAATTGGCCTACGTAACCAATGACGATTAACATTATATGTTATGTACATTATAAATACTGTTATATAATTATTTTGTGTTCAGCAAACCACTTCACTGGCACCTAGACATCACTTAGATCAACATGTCTAGCTGAAATGTAACTACTTTAGTGACGTTACCAGAAAAATAATAACTTTGTAATTGTAATAAAATTAAAGGGAAACAAAAATTAACTTTTTGGTGCTATGCAAATAAAACAGTTTATACAATCTAACCATTTATAATTACAATCAACATTTTCACATGACTGGTTAACTCGGAAAAGGGGAAGATTCTAATAGAATTCTGTATCATGGAGGCCGACATCTTGCCCATGGTGCAATAAATTGACCAATAAATGCTGAGCTGTGATGTTATGATGTGCCAGGATCCTAGTTTTGCACGTCATTTATACAAATATGCCAGTTCATTTACTGGTTTCTCATATTCCATTCGATTCAGAAGCTGAGGTACATTTTTATATGCAAGAACGACTATCATAATATCATACAATACAACATACTTACGAAACATTTTGACAAGCTACAGCGACAAAACAAATTCGGCGATTCTTTATATCGTAAACAGCTTTACTGGATATGGGTGCACTGAGTGTTGTAAACTATACTAATATTCTCTGTTTGGCAACTCAGTAATTGGGAAGAATACAAACTTGTGACATCAGCCTTTTAATGAAAATGGCGCTGTCCATACAACTTAATTGTTGTGTCTTCAGCAAGGTTTTGCTAGTAAACTACTGATATAATATTCTTAACTAAAGTTGCAGATGGTTAGTTTTTATTAACACGTTTAGATGCATAAACCCAAACAATTGGCTTTTTAGGGTACACTATACAGTAATTATAATATTGGTTTAGTCACAGTAATTATGTATGTAACTTGTACATTTTACATCACTCCTACAAGCAGCATTCTTTTCTTTAAAAACAAGTGTGCACTTGTTGAAATCGTGCACATCACCTAGTGTGTGTTTGTGTGGTGTCCTAGTACTGACGTGGAAATGCCATGCCGGCATTAGCACAGTTCCCATTCCCTCAAATTCAGTGCCATGCCCACGTGTTCAGTGCCATGTCCATGTGTTCAGTGCCATGTCCACGTGGTCAGTGCCACGCCCACATGATCAGTGCCACGCCCACATTCTCAGTGCCACACCCACATGCTCAGTGCCACACCCACATGGTCAATGCCACACCCACATGGTCAGTACCACACCCACATGCTCAGTGCCAGTACCAGACCAGATCAGTCATCAGTGAGCACATTGTGTACCTGGCAGTGGAGATACAATTACCATTCTCTCAGAAGCTGCACCACTAGTGTTTGTCCCTTGACACAGATGTCAGCCACAGAGAAAAGCTAGTCTAGTCAGCCTGACTGGGGTCAGCTTGTATTAGAGTGACCAGAACCATGTCCACTGTCATTATTACTATGTTGTGAACTCTTGAGCTCTTCTTTCAAGACAGGCGGGACGTCGAGGAGATCGATGCAGTCTTGAGGGACAAGCTTCTTCACCACCTGTAGACATCTCTCTCGCAGTAAATACACTGAAACAAGACATGGTTCATTTAACACTCAACGACTCTTGACATAGGTTCAAATACATGGAAAATATTATACTGTGAATATCTCATGGAGTGGTTGCACAAATTCACAAAATATTTTAAGTATTATGTAAGGGGGGATTGTTCGGTCATCAATACATATCATGGGAAAATAAGTTGCAACTTTGGCAATATACTATTCTAGGGGTAGTTTAATACTGTTACCACCATGACTCGAGAGGATGATTCCGGAACGGACAAGACTGCTTTAATAGTAACACAAATAAATTACCAATCAGCGATAGAAATAAGCCAGAATATTTACTTGTCCAGCGGACAAGTAAGTTTTGAAATCTACTTGTCCGCCAAAATTTTAACTTGTCCGAGTGGTTGTCAAGGGGATTTGAAGCTTCGGAAAACACCATAAAACAGTCTGTCTTATTTTTATGACAACAAGCACAATGTTCCTGCTGTTTCGTTGCATGTACATCTGAGTGACTTGTGATCAAAGACACAATTTGATTTAATCTGCAAATTTTGAAATTGCAAAATTATATTTGCAACTATTTTTTTCGGTCCATTATCATTACTATATATATATATATATATATTCATCACGAATATTAAAAGTAGACATGATGTATACCAATATTTTAGTGATGCTGATTTGAACGCTTTTATTAATAACAAATAATTATTACGATGATAGGAATAAGACAACTGTTTTCCTTGCTATTTATTATAATGTTGCAAAAACTGTTTTGTTTAATATGGTATATATATAAAACATATAACACTGCTGTAAAATGTTGGCATCAGTTTGTCATTGAAGATGCCACTCAACCATCTGGAACACTACCAATGCAAAGCCAGGAAATGTCACACAAATCATAATAAACTATATAATCTGATATTATTTTGTTCAGTCTCTAGGAACTTCAATATAATTTTTATTAACAAAGTTCTGTATTTTACAAACAAAGATAATATTCAATTGATCACCAGCAAACAAACGCATATTTTTACTAAATTTTATATTACCATTTCAATGATGTATAAACAGTTTTAACGGTGCCCGAATCACATCTACTAGGTGGAATATAATTTGTGGATTTAGTTATGTCGTAACGTCGCTGACGCGCGCAGACCGCCGAAGGCGTAGTTGGCGGAAGCCGACATGTCAACGGCGGTTGGCACCCCAGCCGCGCGTCTTGCATAAGGGGTCAGCACACTGTTGGACTTCCTGCTTGATTACTGGGTGTCTTTTTAGCTGATTTTACTAAGCAGAAGGGTATCTGGCAGCAATTTGGCTAGTTGACACTTTAGCCGGATTACTGCCTGCATGCATTTGTAAATATTGACGGGTGTCATACATACAGGCATTTTGCAAGAGCTAGAGATATTAGATTTTGACTAAAATCGACCCGCATGTCAATGAGATGATAATAACAGCAGGTGGGAAGTTTAAGAAACTTTATAGGTCACGTTTTCTTATAATCACACACAACATTAACATGGTCGCCAATGGTGAATGGGGAAACTGACAGTGTGCTGAGCCCATAAGTCTGATAAGATGTTGCTTCGAAAACTCGCAATTTATGGTTAGAATAAATGTTACATAGACACATTTCTGAAATTTCATTAATATTCCGTTTATCAACCATCACCATTGATTTATCGGAGATCCAGTTACAAGTTTTGATTTTTTTTTATCGATTTGCGACTGGATCGGCTAATGAGTAATGTGTAATGAATGACGTTCGATGACTTGGAAGATTGCCGAGTCCGCGTGGGTTAGGCGTAATAATGGTTAAAACTATATAACTATTCAAATAACAGGTAGTGATACAACGTCTATTATTTCCAAAGTTCGTCAAATGTGATCCGTGGGTGGAATCAAGTTGTACGTCGGCCAAACTGAACGATTTACGATTGCCTCGATCAACGTTGGCTGATGCGGAGCCTGTCCTATGCGTGTGACAGAGCTAGGTCGGTGCGCTCAGTGGATGACCCTGTTAACGCAGGCACTAAACTTGGTCGAACGCTGAAGTACAACACACTGGCGGCGGAACGACAAGACGCTGGAGACACTAACAAGATTGCAACGTGCGCGATTGCTAGCGAACTTCGTTTACGTTTGAATTTCCTCAGATAAAAAGTTTGCAATGTTGCACGCGTCACTATTTACTGTAAATTTTCGCTTGTCCACCGGGTAACCATGTTGAGTCATTTTACTTGTCCGGGCCAAAAATCACTTGTCCCGGACAAACGGACAAGTGCTATTTCGAACGCTGACCAGTATTGCTGCAACATTATTACTACTGATAAATATCAATTACACACGAAAAACACTCCACCATTGACACATTTAACCCTTTAGACCTTAAGTCATTTTATGAAATGTGTTCTGAATCCTTGCAGCACAAAATCACCAAGACAAGGGCGCACCTAATTTTATGCATTTAACTTTTTGTACTTCGTTTCCGATCATCTGAGTTTTACTTATCTTAAAGATAATTGAATTCCGCATAAGATGGTAATAAATATACTGATCATCTTTTAAATTAAATGTGTGAAACGCTATCGCTGTTCTGGGTGTGTTTGCATAGATTGCAATGCAAATCTATGAACTCTTGTCAGTTGATATTTTCAAACAGCGCTCATTCAAAAACTTACAATACAAAGCCACATCGAAAATACCCCTAGTGCACACCAAATGCACTATGGAATCCAGAGACACAGGTTACACAAGTATCGAGACGATGATGCCACCTCCATGCGTTATCAAATTTAAAAAAAGTTTCTGGCTGTTGGCAGCCTTTCAAGGAAACGGGCATCTGGCCGCTTTTGGCCGTTCAAGGTCTACACTCTAAAGGGTTAACACTTTTGGATCTCAGTCATCAAACTAGAATTTATAATTAAATGTATTTGTAGTAACTAAGTATATGTTTGCACACAAATTAAATACACAAGGTGATACGATTTGTCAAAATTAGAACACAACAATTTTCAGTTTGAAAAAAGCTCAGAGATTCTATTCAAATCAAAATACAATATCTCATTGACAAGGTGTGGCAAGCTAACTTGAATTCAATACAGGTTGCAGCTCCTGCTCTAACAAATAACAATTGCAATTGTCTGCCTGCACATGTCACATGAACAGTTGCCTTTTGTATGTTGGGAACATTTGGAAGCCTTTGCTATGCCAATGATGCATCACACCAAGTACCCAGTAGTAGTAACTGGTGATTTAATCAGTCAATCCTGCATTGTTTCATTGAGCAGGTATTTTTTTAAACAATAGAATTACCAGCATAATTGGTCTTTTCACATAGTGTGAATAACAACTTGAGCAGTCATTGTCTGTATATTCTTTGCAGATCTCTTGCAGTTACCAACTTACCAGTTTGCCAAACACCCCATACCATGATTAATATTCAGTTAGACATAGAATGTACTGTAATGTCAAAGGCTCCAAGCTAGCCTGATTGTTGTTGTTACATTGTTGCAACAAATATCATAGTATACCAATATTGTAAAAAAATTACCATCACAGAACAGATCCTGTGTACTCCCTTTTAAAATTGGAATACACTGCAGGGCTTGACATTAACTCCCATAAAGCACTTGTCCAGTAGGACAAGTACTAATTCGTATTTACTTGTCCCACCAAAAAATTGCTTTTATACATAAAACGCCAGTGTTATTGCCATAACTGGCTCTGGGGTTGTACCTTCCAAATTACGAATGCTGTTACGGGCTTACTAAGTTACTAAACACAACTTAGCAGGCACTATACCTTCAACATAGTTAGTATAATTTTAAGAACATTATATTAATTAATCAATTAAAAACTAGGAACAGACTGCCTCCTTGTAACTAATTAAAATGCAAAGCTAAATGTGTCGTGGCATTTTACTGAACACAATTTTATATCAACTACATACAACGTTCTGAATGATCATATCTGCTAATAATACAAAATATTGTTTGTAATAAATTCCAGATACAGTTATGTAACTGGACCTAGCCAATTCAATGCTTTTATGAAATTATACACATTTATTTTGAATGTATATATGTCCATACACTATTCACACAGGGAACACTCTCCTCTTTATATATCTGTCAGACTTTATGTTGAATTTTGCACAGGCGCACATTATTTCAATTTAAACTTTAAACAAATAAAAAAACTAGCTAGTTAGTTAAGAGTTGCCCCTTTCTGTAACTGGTTGCCCAAGTCACCAAGTAAAATAAGGGTGGACAGTACAGGAGTGCCTGCACAGAGCTTTGTACCTATTGCTTTAGACTTTAGTGCCTTTAGGCAAAGTTATCATTCACTTGCTACAATTTATCAATATTTTGCCAGCAGTAGGCAGTAAGCAGGGGCAGAGCAAGGGGTTAAAGTGGCATCAGGCACAATTTGTTTGATGGCTAATGCCCATTAATATATCAACATAAGGACCCAAATGTCAGTCGCCCACAGGCAGGACAATAATTAATGGACAAAGTTCTAAATTGCACACTGCAACTAAAGCAATTTATTTAGTCGCAGTAAGATTATACCCGCAAATGCACTGAGGTAGTAACAACTTCAAGCCCTGTTAATATTGTGACTCATCAACTTGTCCCAAGTGTCCTGTACAATGTACTTGTCCAACATTGGTAATTACTTGTTCCGGACAAACGGACAAATCTTAATGTCGAGCCCTGCATTGCATATGGTATTACCCGGACCATGTCTGATCAAGATTTCAAAAAGGGCACAAAAACTACATTACTTTTTATAAAGTTAATTATAAAAGGAGATACATTTTCCCAGCAGGTATCTATCTAAATCGGTATAGGCATGAGCTATCAAGTAGAATATTTCTCCTTTTGAATGAGAAAATGCGAGAGTCTATCATGCAGAATTTGCACTTTTTAAGACTATTACGAACATTATTAAAATGCAATAAGCACAAAGAATAACAATCTTTTTTATCTCATGAATGATTCTCATCTGTATATATCACTAAAGAAACTTGACACAAACTATTATGCTGTTTTTGTGATGAAAACCATATCATGTGACAGTGTGACATCGGTCGCTTATTGTTTATGGACAATATTGCTGATAAACTTACTCACCAGTGATAAATTATCTGCATCGTATTTCTTCGGCATTTTTATGGCAACATGAAGATAAGTCACAGAATACTGTACATGTAAACAGTAAAGTGTGTGTCAGTTTTAAATCTTGAATTACACGAGTGCCAATGATTCTTGTTGCCGTAGCTGATTTGCTAGGTAAGATTTTAGGTGACAGCACTTTCGCACGTTAGGGATTTTTTCATAAGTTCATAAAGTCAAAAAAGTTGTTTAGCATTGGTTCACCCCCCCACCACCGTCAATATGTGGTGTGGGACTTGTGAATTTTATTATCTAAAATTGTTAGTGGCATCAATTTGCATAAGAATGTTTCACTCTTTAGGTGGCACCACTGTAGCAATTTATTTTCCCCATGAAACGAGGTGATGACAAAATCCCCCACATACAGGGGCTAAGCCAGAAACCAGTCTGCCTGTCTCCAAGACTGGCAGCTGACTGGACAAGACTGTAATTACAACTGATAAGATTAGTGGAATTTAAAGGGGACTGGATTAACTAATAGTTCCAATGCCAGGGGCCTACATTAATGACTATCATTGGCACAACTGGTAGTAAAACACATTGAATGGATCAGTATTAACTAAATAAATGCTCAAATGACACTGATTTGTCACTAAAAAAACTAAACTTGTCAATAATGGCTCTGAATGACGTGAATGGCTTCCAAACAAGCCGTTTCCATGACAAAGCCTAAAAGGCATATTTTTTATTAATTCAAGACTGACAAAAAGGTATTTCTGGCTAAGGGGCTGCCCACATGCAATACTTAACATTTTGGGACCCTGCAAACTGATGCGATTAAACTTTAGAATTACATCACAGTCAGGTTAGTATTTATAAAAAGGCGAACAATTGGCATAAGAGTGGAAATATTCAAATTTTTCTGTCACACTGACCACCCTCACCTGGTAGGGAGATGAAGACAAGTCTCCTCCTGGGAGGCCAACCGTCCTTCTCCCGATCCCATGCCTCTGGTAGATACACAGCTTGGGACTGCACCACAAGTATGTCCCCACTGTCCCTGTCCTGAAATGTCCACGGGTGTCCCACAAACGTGTTTACATCCACATAACAACCCGCACTAAGAGTCTTGTAATGCGTGCTCCGTCCGTCATAGTCAATCCATGTGACATTCACACAGCGCATAGTCCGATTGACAAAGCGTAGGAAGGAGGGGACTCGAGACTGCCCTGAACGCTGGCCACGTGCTGGGTTGCGTAGTTTCCATAGCGGTTGGTTATTTTCACTCTCGTTCGCTCCTGTCATTCTGGATAGGTTGGCTGATGCTGCAATTGTAAACAGGTATAATCCTTTAGACACTTAATGACATGCACCCTGATTCCCCACAGCAGTTGTACCAATTTTCACGATAAAAAAACGTGATAAGGACAAGGCAAGTACAACATTATGATTATCAAAGTATCATTTATGTTCTTTTCCGTTAACATAGTTTCTCCTGGACATGCATGTTCAATGCATTTATGAATAACTGCAAATGAATAGAACGCGAACACAGATATAAATTGTTATACAGCTATACTATCTAACAAAACATGTAGACACTTCAGAAATGTTCTGTGGGCCACAGCCTCATTTTTCACGTACAAAGGATAAGGTCTAGACTAAGCCAAAGGCAAGGCCAAGGGTTAAAATACCAGTGTTACATAACGTTACATAACGACGTAATAGTTGCTCCAGACTCGGGACAAGTTAAGACACCTGCAGACCCACCGTCTCATACAATCTACAATTCGTAATGCCTGACTGCCCAGAACAACCCCACACTTACATTTTTTAATAGATCTATGTTTAAAAAACAATATATAATCCTTATATTGTCTTATTGATAATCATAAATTATGCAACGGCAACGACCAACCAACAATTTCCAAATTGATACCACCAGAGTACTAAACGTGTGACACCGTAGTATTGATCAGAATCCGCCTTGAACCCACCTCAGTCAACAACGAACAGTCTGCCGGATCAAAGCCGACGACACTAGGCGAGACGGTGAGTTTATGTAGGCCCGAATTCCATTCTCATCAGGTGAAGTCTGACCACCGAGCTGGTTGTGTAACGCCGAAGAAGAGAGCGCCCAGTCGACGAGTTCCTCATACATTTTGCGATTCGTTGCTTACGTAAAACATTCCAAATAATGTTCACTATGACCAGAAATGCAAGAATTTCCTTTCTACGTTAATTGGGAAAATATGTCCTGCCGCTAACTACCAATTTCCAAGCAATTTACACGATACGTCGCATCAACCACACTGACATTCGATGCATCCGTGAAGCCGATTATTGTCCAATCACAAAATAGATGTACCGTGTGCCTCAGAACAGGACGCGTTGTAAACATCCGGAATAAACATTTGGAAACTGACGGCTTTTCATCTTTGTGGTATCTGTATCTGTATTCTGACTGGCAAAATGTCCATCACGCCAGTGCGCATGGTGGCTCTTTTGGATTAATGTTTTACATGTTGGGCTAGACTAATCTGGAATGAGTTCAATGATGTACTTGATACAATGCTTGGAGGTAGAGAATTCCACTTTTTTATTGTGACTGGGAAAAAGCTGTTTCCAAATATGTTTGTCTAGTGCCTGATTTGTACTAACTATTTATTATGTTTACGTGAACATCTGGTGTTGCGTTTGATGTATTGATCTAGTAGGATATCTATGAGGTTATGTTCCATTTTTATAATATGCTGAGTCTTTGGGTTTTTCTTCTTGATTGGACGGTGTCCCACTGGAGGTCTTTAAGGAGTTGTGTTACTGTTCCTGGCTCTTCGGAATAGTTGTTCTTGCCAAATCTGGTGGCTTGTCTCTGGGTTCTTTCTATGAGTTTGATATTTCTTAGGCAATGTGAATCCCATGATGCTAACGCATATTCAAGTATAGGGCGGACAAGGGTTATGTAGGCTATGGACTAATTGATATGGGTTGGGCATTTATTAAAATTTCTTCTGATAATTCCTAATGCTGTGGTATCAAAACAATAATAATAAAATATCTTTATTCAGGATAGCCCAGCTAAATGCAGTGCAAATGAAAATATATACTGGATTTATCAGTTCTGTTGTGCTCCTTCCATACCATGTTGAGAGACTATCTATTATTTTTTATTCTCTGGTGTCCTCTGGATCTTTTTCCTTCTATCTTTCCTGTTGTTACTACGTGTTCTCACTTTTTCTTTCTCATGACATGGTCTATAAATCGTGCTTGTTGTGTTCTAACTTTGCTGATGATCTTTCGTTTTGATTTGGCTGTCCTAAGGATGACTTCATTGCTTTGTTTTGCAGTCCATGGCACTCGCAGCATTCTTCTTAAGAACCACATTTCAGTGGCTTCTATGTTTTTTTGTGAACTTTTGGTTATTGTCCAGGATTCACATCCATATAGCAGTAAGGGCTCTATGTAGCATTGCAGTACATGTTTTCTTACTTCGATTGATATATTTTTGTTTGTTAAAATGTTTTTAATGTTGTGAAAAGCTGTTTTGGCTTGTGCAATTCGTCTCTTGATTCCATCATTGCATCGACCGGCGGATGTTATTAGTGATCCCAAATAGTTAAAACGTTCGGACTTGCTTCAAAACAGTGCCATATGCTACCATGTTGCATGTTGGAGTGACATTTTTCTTTGAGATGACCATGGTTTCTATTTTCTTTTTGTTCAGAGTCAGACATTTTTTCTCACTTTCCCTTATTACTGTATCTAGCATCTGTTGTAGATTTATTTCATTTTCAGCAATCAGTACTGTGTCGTCTGCATATCGTAAGTGATTCACGTTGTATCATCCTACTTGAATACCTGGCATATCTTCTAATGTACGTAAGATGATCTCACTTTATAGTGAAACAAGATCGGGTGATAGGCCACACCCTTGTCTTACACCACGTTTTATTTCTTGAAATTTACTGATGTCATTTTCTATTCGTATTGCTGCTGTTTGTTCCCAGTACAGATTTCTCACAACTCTCAGATCGTTCCGATCAATGTTCAAACTCTCCAGCATTGATATTATTTCTTCATGATGAACTCTGTCAAATGCCTTTGTGTAATCAATAAAACATACATACAGATCTTTCTGCACTTCCAATGCTCTCTCTCAACCAGTGTTCGTAGGATGTATATTGCATTATTTGTACCTTTATCTTTTACAAATCCACATTGTTCTTCAGCAATTTCCGGCTTTATTTTGTTTCTCATTCTGGTCATAATAATTTTAAGCAACATCTTGGTGAAGTGACTCATAGACTAATTGTACGGTGTAGTTCACATTCAATTGCATCTGTTTTGTTGGTATTGCTATAAAAATGGATCTTGATAAATCAGTTGGGATTCTTCTGCTGTCATATATTTTGTTCAAGAAGTCTGTTACTATATCAATACCAAATTCATCTAAACACTTAATCATTTCAATGGTAATATTATCTGGTCCAGCAGCTTTCCCCTTTTTCATCTTATGGTTTTTCACCTCTTTCATCATCGTACAGTTCACCAATATATTCTGACCATCTCTCGAGTATTTTGTCTTTGTCCATTATTATGTTTCCTTTAGATTTCAGGCAACCTGTGATTTCTCTTATTTTAGCATGCATTGACTTTATGTCGTGCTTATGCTTCTTTTCAGTTACTTTGCATTGTTCATTAAGCCACTTCTCTTTCGCTAGATTACATTTGGCCATTATATCCTTGTTCATTGCTACATATGCATCACGATTTTGCTTAATGTTCCTCCTTTCGTCCATCAATTTTAGAATATCGTCAGTCATCCATTTTTTCTTTGCTTTTCTGCACGGCCTAGGAATAGTTTCTTCTGCAGCCTGTGTGATTGATTCCTTCATTTGTTCCCATTGGTCGTCCACATCTTGAATGTCATTCAGAACATTGAAACTGTTTTGAACTGCTACATTGAATTTCTCTTTGATCGCTGAATCTGATTTTAGTACATTCATGTCTAGTTTAATGTTCCTTGTTGCTCTTTTCCTTTTCTTTAGTTTCAGTCAGAACCGGGAAAGGTATTTGCCACCAGTATGGCATTTCTAAATATATTACTGACCAGGATATAATCAATTTGGATCCGTGTTCGGTGTCCTGGACTTTGCCAAGTCCAAAATCTTCTTGGATGTTGTTGGAACCAGGTGTTTCCTACAATCATGTCATGAGAATTTGTCCATTCTATTAGCCTATCTCCTCTCTCATTTCTGCTCCCCACGCCATGTGGTCCAACTATGTCTTTGCATCTTTCCTCGCCAACTTTAGCATTAAAGTCTCCCATAACTATTACAATCTCCTGTCATTTGCAGTGTGATTTTGCCAATTCAAGATCATTATAAAATGTCTCGTGCTCTTCATCAAATTTGTCTGTGGGTGGTGCATACGCTTGTATGATGAGTTAAATGGTTTGGTCCAGTACCCAAGTAAGCATTTTGCTCTTTCTTCATCCAACAGAATTCCACCTCCTCTTTCATGTTTATCACCTCCTGAGTAAATGATTGCGTAATTATCTGATGTCGTCAATCCTGCCCCTGTCCATCTAACTTCACACATTCCCATTATATTTATCCTCAATCTTGTCGCTTCTTGTTTGATGTTATCTAGTTTTCCTTTCTGATATAGAGTTCTTACATTCCATGTAGCAATATTCAAAATCTTTCTGTTGCACACAGTAGCTGGATGACGATCTGGTGTCAACTGTCGCACATGGCTATTCCTACCGAGCGAGGTGGTCCTGTCAGAACAACCGTTCACGCTGGTAACGTTACCTTCTGTGGTTTTGTGGGTCATGATTGTCTTGGGAAAGATACAGCAGTGGTTTCCTATTGCCTTCTGCCCCGGTTTTTGATTTGGTTTACTCCAAAGAACAGTAGCAGGGCCCACCAGTGTGTGGACACGTCCCAACCCTCACAAATCATGTTCCGGCTATGGGGCAAATAGCAAAGCAGAGGATATAATATAACATTGAAATTAAGTAAAATAATAAGCCAAGTTGTACGTCAATGTTATAAGAACTTAAAAAAGGGATATATATACATTTATGAAACATATGAAAAAGATTAACAATTATATTGTTCACAGTGTTGTTAATAGTGACATGATCTATTTGTCTCTGCTGTAGAAAAAATGGATGAAACAATTATTTTGTCTACGGTAATATTCTTTATGTTATTATACTAATTATTCATTATATGGCTGCTATGACATGTACACATTTGTGTTGAGTAGCTTTGTGTCTTATTTTTTTTCTCTTTCTCATGTTGGTGTTATTACATGTATAACAATGGAACTCTCCTTATATTAAGGACTGAATCTGAAATAAACTGATCATATCTTATCTTAAGTCTAAGATACATGATATAATGGAGAGGTAGCCATTCCTCAGCTTAGTTTATAAAATTACTCTATATATCAAACGTTACACATTTATCTTTGAACTCTTTATAGGTTTTGCAGGTTTGGACAGTATTAATGAGACTGTTGAAGAGCACTGCCCCTTCATAGCAGAATGGTTTCTTGGCTACATTGCAGTTGACTCGTGGTATAAACAGATTAGAGTACCGGGGTAAGCATTTCTGGTTGAATAGGAATGGAAGTCTTTGGCACGTATAAATTTGCCCTTGAGGTATGAATGGACTACGCCCAGCAGGCATTTGCCAACCATTAAAGTTTTGTGTAATTTTACATTGTTTTGGCAGGCAAGCTACCCTAGTGAGCTGTGGATGTCAGATATGTGGGTTCGCTGCCTGCAGTATAGAATGACTCTCCCCGCTTTGTTTTGTAGTTTCTGAATTCTTTGCAAGTTACTTAGAGGTCCCTTACACCATATGACGTCCCCATAATGTATGATGGGGACGATCGTAGTTTTTTAAAGAGTTTTTGCTGTGGTTTCGGAGATGAAAAGTCGAATACGTGACTGTACACCTATATGCTGTGAGATTTTCTTACTGATGCAGTCTACATGGTGGTTCCAGTTTAGAACAGGATCAAACCAAAGGCCCAGATACTTAAAGCAACTGACCTGTTCCAGACATTCCCCTCCAATTTCGATTTGAAGTCCCCCCCCCCCTTCTTACTTTCTGTGCTCTGTTATCAAAATAACCCTTAAACCAACAAAGCTCTGTTTCACTGATTACCAATGGCAGAGAGTTTCTGAATCAAAATGTTCGGGTCTACAGTATCGAATGCTTTCTTTAGGTCCAAGAATATGGCACCTGTTTGGTTACCATGCTGCTTTCGGTCATATAGGTAAGCAGAGACATCTAGCGGAGCTGTGATTGTGGAGTACTTTGGTCGAAAGCCTGATTGAGACTGATTCAGAATATCGTGTTTTAAGATGTGAGTATACGGTTGGTCAAGAATCAGTCTTTCAAAAACCTTCATGCACAGAAGTACAGATATTGGCCTGTATAGTTAGAAGTATTCTGGCGTTCCCCCTCTTTAAAAACTGGGGTCACAACTGCCTGCTTCCACTCCCTCGGAATTGTTCTTGTCAACAGTGAGACATTAAAGATGGTCGCCAGGGGGAAAGAGAGTTCCCTTTCTGCCACTTTAAGATATCTGGCCATAATTCCATCAGTGCCATGCATTTTTTAGGTGTTGAGTCCAGAAAGTAATTTGGACACCTCAGTGCAGTTATTGCGTTAAATTAAAAGGCTGGAGGCATGTAGTCGGAATGCATGGGGGATCTGCCTGGTTGGTAAACTGTTTAGCGAAATCACTGCCAACGCTCGTAAAGAAGGAGTTGAAAGCATTTACAATTCCCAAAGAATCGGACACCTCCTCGTCCCCAGCCATCACACTTCCAGTCGTGGTAGATGCAGACTTGGGAAGCAAGTTCTTTAGATTAGCCCATAGTAATTTTGTTTTTAGCACTATCTCTGATGACAGTATCATAGTAGTCTTTTTAGCACGTTTTAAATAGGTACAGGTTTGTTTCATTGGACTCAGTATATCTGATAGGCATTAGCAGATTCTGATTGTACTGCAACTCGTCTCAGGTGATCACGTTTGTTCATTTGTTCACGTAAGTCAACAGTAATCCAAGGAATGTCCTGACCTCGCACTCTGGATTCTCTCAGCACAAACAATTTAAAGATGTCCCAAGCAGAGTCTATTGTTTAAGCATGCAATAAATTACCAAATGGACAGTTCGTACAGTCATGTTGATGTTTTGTCTCATCAAAGATTTTTCCAGTTCCTAGTTTTCATATACTTAGGGGGTAGTCTAGTAGGTTTACTTTTTTTAACACGATACAAACAGCTGAGGCGGGGGTGCGACAGGGTAACAATGAAAGGCTCAAAGCGTATGCTGTGCGTACTTCGATCGGGGGGGGGGGGGGGTTGTGCTATGCGTGTAAGGAAATACTACATCATGCATACACGCAGTCACTACACACTGACACAATGGTCATTTAGTGTACGTACATACAATGAATGTCGTTTCGCATGATTTTATATAAGTAATTAAGCTTACCTAATTCAGAAGATGGTTTTTCAACTGGTTTCATATTCATTTCGCAAAAAGAATGGGATTGGTCCTAACAAGTGGCGGAAACTATATGCCTATGCGGATTCAGGGGGCCTGGGGTGACGTGACGTTTTGAATGTGCCCCCGTTAAGTGCCCCACCAGATGTTCTGTCATCCGATCCGACAGCGTGATGGCGGAGTGGTGATGAAGCTCCGGCAAATTTTTGTTCAACAAAACCATAGGTGGATCCAGGCCTTTCGAATTTGGCCGTACTGGGTCTGCGCTAGAGTGACGTGCCCCTCATAGAGCTGTTGAATGTGTCACCCCCGCAGAACTTTGGAAATTGTGAACGTCGCCGCGAAACATGTTCAACAGCACCCACCCCATCTTCTTCCTATGTCGGGAGTCGTGCTGAAGATCCAGCTCAGCCCACCCAATATGAATTTGGTTCGGCCACCAGAGTTTTTGGTGAGCCTCAACGGGGGTGCAATTGGACCCCCCATATAGATGGACTACCTTCTCTGGATCCGCCCCTGCTGTGTGGGAGATTGAGTTCACACACACACACACACACACACACACACACACACACACACACACACACACACACACACACACACACACACACACACACACACACACACACACACACACACACACACACACACACACACACACACACACACACACACACATATATATGTATATATATATAGGTATAGGATAGGTTGGCGCCTCTTCTACACCCGATGGAACGCATCCAATTTTCCTGTTTCCGACCATGTAAGGCCCCAAGTGCCCGCGTTGTACAGTAAAACTGGACGCACAAATACGTTATACAACGCAATCGGAGTTGTAAAACTGACGTGTTGTCTTCGCAGTCAAAAGAACCACATTACAATGACAATATTTTATTGTTCCTTGGGGGAAAATTCATGTGGAGTATCAGACCATAAAACAAAATGCACATGCAGACAATACAAAAGGACATCAAATTTGTACGTGCGCACTAGCACACATACACACATGGACATGTAAAGCCATCATAAATTAGACGTGAAAATAGTAATACAAGTTATAAAAAGGCTTAAAACATAAGTTAAATCATCTCTCAAATCACAACTTGTCAAGTCATCCCAGATCACAAATCATCTCGGGCTACCTCAGTGTCAAACTGGCAAAGATGTCCAGAGGGAACGAAGGACAGCTATTAATTCATTAGTCTAACTGACGAGGGAACAACATTATTTAGAGTGCGATTCAGTTTGCACTTAGGAATGGAATGCAGAGACGGCAGCATTTCCCAGCGAGACAGGTCTTCAACATCTTCGAGCAGGGATCCAAGTTTTTTGGTCGTCCTTCACCAGGGACGGACCGGAGAGGGTCTCTGGGGAGGGGACAAACCTCAAGTTGCACCATCCCCTTTAGGCTCACTAAACACACTGGCGGCCGAACCAAATTCATATTGCAAGAGCTGTGAGTCGGACCTTCACCATCACTCCACTGTCGGACTGTCGGATCCTGACACAGGAAGACGGGGGTGGGAGTGCTGTTTTGGAAAATTTTCGCGGCGACGTTTATAATTTCAAAACGTCTAGGCGAGACGTAACTGGGGCACATTTAAAACGTCTATGGGACACGCCACGTGTGTGTGTGTGTGTGTGTGTGTGTGTGTGTGTGTGTGTGTGTGTGTGTGTGTGTGTGTGTGTGTGTGTGTGTGTGTGTGTGTGTGTGTGTGTGTGTGTGTGTGTGAGAGAGAGAGAGAGAGAGAGGGGGGGGGGGGGGGGGGGGAATTGAAATTGTTTTCTGCAAGGAAGACGACAAATCAAGATGTTACTTTGTGGACATCATCAGAATCATAACTGAAGATTGGTTGTTGGGATGCACGGCAGAGAACACCAACGGTAGTGAATGTATGGAGCTAACGATTAAAGATGGAACAACATCGACAACTTTTTTAGGGTTAATGAAACAGGGACTTTATTAACTGCGCAATCAGAGTGCACGTGATTGTATTGTTCACGTACGTCAACGGACGTTATAGTGTCACCATAACACATTGACTTTTTTGTAATCGAATGTTATGAGACAGTTTTCAGCAGGCGTCAATGAGTTTCCGATCACAATCACAGATCGTTAAAAATGTTCAGTTTTCTCGTCGACGAGCATATGAGTGTCTTGATCGGCGTTCACGAAGTCTGACAATTGCACCTGCGACGGACTTGTTATTTGAAGTCGGCTGATCAGAGCCTCGCGTGTAACCGACGGAAGTTTTGTTTTTAGTCCGGTCACAGCGAACGCTTCTTGGTCGACGTTGACGAAGACCGCGCGTTCGAGTACGGTCGGCCGGCAACAGCGATCCCGCCGGCGTACGGGACGGACACGTGAGGCACCTGAAATGCAAAGATACCCGATAATTAGTTAATCGTCATTCATTTGGTTATTCTATCATTATTTGGTTAATACATGTAGGGGCCTAAATAAGAAAACACTATCTAAACTGACTATACTGATTTATTAACGCCTATAAGACATTGGCATCATCCATGGTCGACTCCTGACCGACGGAGGCCTACATAAGACACTGGTATTAGTACAGGTAGTCTATTTCTCGGAATGTGGGTGTCCCTACCATTGAGTACTGCGTCAACGGTTGCACTACACTATTCCTTTGCCATATATATTTCATTAAAAATAAACACGGCGTAAGTGAATGTTTACTCTAAGTGTCATTTGATATGCAAGATGTTTAGCCACGTATGAGCACGTCACGTAACTTCCCGGTTGGTTGCGACGCGGTTGAAAAATGCGGTGGCTGGCATCGAAGGAGTCGAACGTAGCGAATCAGCCGGTAGCGATGTCGGTGTGTGTGTAGGCTGCACCCTCCTATTGCCAGCGTGCGAGATGTTCCGCACCGTGACCAGTTATTGGTCTTGCTCGTTGCCGCTACTGAACGATCTACGCTTCGCTGTACACAACAACGTCAACGACCAGAGCAGAAGGCGCGTTAGCGTCTATTGCAATCAGACGATTGAAACAGTCAACTAGTTTTTCAGCTGCACATCTTTGGCCGGTCACCTTAAGAACTTGTATATTACTGTCAGGCGTTATACAGATGTCACTATCCATCAAAATACTGTCGCGTCGTTTCGGTTCAGTGGTAAACAGTACACAACATTCGATTGCATATAGCCAAGATGGCGGATCACCTCGACGACTGGATACCAAATAAGGGCAATGATGTACGACTAATGGACTCAATGAGGAATTTACGTTATTCGTTATAACGTGACGTGCGACGTATTACTGTGAACGCGGGTATGGGTCTTTCGGCACAAATCTAAATGTTTTTCCTCATGGGTCCTTTTCTCCTGTAGCTGCATAATATAGGCTTTCTTTTTCGTTGTTGGCGTTCGCTCAGACTCGGACTTCAATTGCTCGTAAGTGTGCGGTGCAGGTCTTCCAGAAGGCTAAATATATTTTTCGTTTTCGTTCTCTTTTGTGTGTGTGTTGGAAGTCTTGCAGGAGGTCTTCGACTGCCATTGGAGCAGTGCCAGAAGGACACATGTGGGTTTTTCCATGTGTAATTTAGAGTGCATATTATGGTGCCTGAATCTGCAGTGTCCATTCCTCAGTCCCGCCATTATTGTCTGTTCTTCTTTGGACAGCTGGTAAATGTTGCCATTGCTGTTGTAGCTGGGTTGGTGTTTCAGGAATCTCCTCCTCTCCTTGTGATACACGGTGGTTTTTTTTAATTATATATTACAAACCCATGCCACTGGGGTCAACGAGTCGACGGGAATGTTGCCGAATTTACACAACGGAGTCCTAAACTATAGTTATCGATGGTCAAACAAAGACAATTTCATTTTCCTGTTATGTTAACGTATGATTGAAGACACCATTTTAACAGCGGATGCAGCGTGTCTCAGCGGTTCCAAGTCACTTGTGGGCTCTGGAAGGGGAGTCGTAAACACCCATCTATCTGTAGAAAACATTACGGTGAATAACAATGCATGTCTGCACATCGTGTGTATGTTGTCCACGACATCATAGCTTACGAAGTGTCAGGATTTCGTCCAGGATAATGGATGTACACAAAGTAGCTAATCGAGTCAAGCATGTTATCACTGCCCTTGGAAAAGTAAGTAATACTACATATGTGTTCTACTCTTGGTAATTTTCAACATGTCCTTCTTTTTAATATTATAATATTAATAAGCTGTTGGAATGGAAATAGCAATCTAGCATTTATGAACGATAGCTTCATAATGCTATCGCACCATCTGAAGATGCAGAAACTTCCTATGGAACCTGCCCATCCGTGTCCTCGATCAGCTGGTGGTGAGTTTACATGGCCGGTTTGGTGTTCCTTAGTTGTAGATCACAAATGCATCTGGTGCCAGCTGTGAAAAGCTTCGTAATTAAATCTAAGGACAATGTCGATTTTGAGGAAGTTCGATCAACTGTAACATATATGAAGTTACCGGGAGTTTGGGACCGGAAATGAGTCTTGTTTGTTTGGAGAGTGACCAGCCTGAACAAATAATACGGATTCTCCCCATTGCCCACGAACATCTAAGATATCAACACGCACACGCACACGCACACGCGCACGCAAACACACATACACGCAAGTTGGTTAGACTTATGAATGTTCAAGTAAACATTGGTATAACTCCCCAGAACCACCTACGAATTCCACTTTCTCAAATGGGACACGCGACATAAATCATTCACGTTCCGGGCCTGTTTTTAGCTTACATTTCTTGTTTCATTGTAATTATTGTGGATCGTCAATTATCTAAAAAAAAGTTGTTTTGCTCAACAATGATTCCCGGATATGTGTCATCTGTTTGCCTGCATCGCAGTACAGCCTGAGTATAGGTTGATAACAGCGGATGTCGACTGTTGCCAATGTATTGCGATCGTCATTCGTTGCCTACGTTCATTCTCATACGTGTGATTTAATGAGAAACTGTTGTCGCGGGCGAGGAAGCCGATTGTCAGTGGACGCGTACAAGTTACCTAATTAAACGTACAATGTCCGATTCTCATTTATTCATATTTATTTATATAGTGTTCTTAATACTTGCCGCAGAATGACCATGTTGAAGGTAGGCCGTTGCGTATAAATAGCCCGTGGCAGTTTTCGCAATTTGAAAGTTCTATCCGCGAAATGTTAAAATTTTTAACAAAACAAGTGAATTCTAAATACGCTCTAGTGTAAATATAATTGAGGCCGGACTAGTAAACTGCAAGATCCTTCCAGTTTTCCCACATTGAAGACCACCAATTCAGCGAACTCCCGGAATGCGCTAATCATCAAAGTGCCTTGCGGTAACCTAGTCAGCATTCGCAATATTGCGTTTAAATTCAGGTTTGGCGGTGGTCAATATTTGGACTTGAACTTATGTAATTCTTTTTAGTGTAGTGTACTTTGAATTGCACTGAAGTGTCAAGTACTTTTACTTACTAACACATCAAGTGCATTCCCAGTACATTGTTCGTTTCTTAAAAATGTAAAGTCATACTTCTCTACTATTTTGCCATTCGATGTACAACATTGAATGCCCGTCCTTATTTGTTATGGAACTAGAACATATTTATTGGACAGATGACAAATACAAAACATGTAACAGCGTTTTCATGAAGAAGGAACTTCTTCCGGGAGACTCTCACTAAGGCTTATAAATGTGCTGTTGACGTGAGAGCCACCCACCCACCCATTACTGCTGCTCCTCCGTGTGGTGTACCGTGGTGTACCGTGGTGTACAAACCATATGTAAGTTAAAGATATACAAGTGCTTAAAGAGATCGAAAGACAGTATAATCTACAATTAATATTATATAGTTTCTAAATAGTTAGTGCGTGAATATAATACTGTCTTATTATTGATCATTATGGCTGAAATGTAGGCTGTATTTGACCTTGTACTCGCACTTGGTCTACTGTACTTGAACTTGTACTCGCACTTGGTCTACTGTACTTGAACTTGTACTCGCACTTGGTCTACTGTACTTGAACTAATACTCGCACTTGGTCTACTGTACTTGTACTTGGAATTGTTCTTTACAAGTTTATGTTTCTATGTACTTCTTCTTGTATTTGATCAAATGTACTTGTACGTGTAATTGCACTTTATGAAATATACTTGACCCTGGTTTAGAATCTGAAGAAATATTTTTTTTACAATGTGAACATGTTGACGTAAAGATATTAAAATACGTTTCAGGTTTATTAAACGCAATTTGGCAGACATAGTGCCTTCGTCATATTTATTGTAGGAAGCCCTATTAAGAACATTGTATATAAAATGAAGACCAGAGAGCATCGGTTTCCTGGCGTCTGTATACGCTAAGGCCTAGAAACCGGGTGCGCACTAAGGATATATTCTCAACATTACCCGATGGGTGGCAGCACTATTGTTCTCTAACTGCCTTCAACGCTACAATTTTGCATGGTTGTTGGACGCATGTAAAATAGAAGAACCAAATCCCCTGTGTCATATTATAAAATAACACGGCTCGAGCAGTGTTTGTTCCCTATGACCGACGTATGCTACGCTCTGGATGCCAGAGGGCAATAGTCAGTTTTTTTTCTAGCCACATAGCCCCTATAGCCATTATTTTATTGTTCTGTCGGGGTAACGCAGGCATCTACCGCAAGCACCTTATGGAGAATCTGCTGTTCAAATTATTACCATCCTCCTTATTGTAAGGCCTGCAATTTATGCAAACAGAAGGCGCTACCCTATTACAATCGTAGTGTTACGCATAAGTAATATGGAGACATACTTAGTCCTAGCAATCTGTAAAACATGGTAGAGTCTATGCGTAATTGTCGACCGCTCTGTCTGCAAATGCGGTGTAGGGCCTATGTTGGAGGGTAGTAGTTTTGTATTTCCCGGCGCGGTGATAGGCGAGCCAACCATATATATACCTGTCGTGACATCATCGGCCAACGCGTTAATAGCGGTGGGGCAATACGCCTATCTAGTAGGTTAAGTACCCCGTCGGCGCATTTTTTTGTTGCAACAGTACGCCACAAAATCCACTGGAGAGTGTGCTCATTTTCAAAACCACAGCACTATTTTGAACACGTTTATCGACACAATGTGACTGATTCATTTTTTTAATGAAAACAACGAAAACAGAAAAAGTCGATTATCTCACTAAGTAGTTCAGAAACGTTTTACCGTTTTCTTATGGGGGCAGAGCAAGGTAAATATTTTGTAAATCGTCGAACAAGGAAACGCTTTCATGTTTCATGTTGCGAAAACATGGGGTAGGCCTCAAGTGGGATAATCCCCTGTCCTACCATAATCCCCATTATAATTAATCTTGACAAGTGATGAAGCTGTGACGGAGAAATTGGGTAACTTTACTCCAATTCTAGCAGTGAAGAAATATGAAATACAAGGACAACACAACGATAACAATAATACTTTGGGGAATTAAGGGTGACAGAAACATTCTTCCAAAAACTCCTCCATAATACCATACCATAATCCAAAATCCATTGTGGCTGAATGCATTTGCATGCACTACGAGAATACTGGCACATTGGAAGGAAGCAACATGAATGAAGCCATATGCCAGATGCATAGAAAACGTAGAAAATGGCAGGTGTAAAACACCGAGAAGATTATTAGTCTAGTCGGAAGAGGGGGGTATCAGGGAAATCTAATCGGCGTCTCTAGATCGGAAAAAATGCGTAGAAAACGATGAGCTATGTTAAAAAGTTGTCCGGATGTCCCACGTATAATTTTTATGCAAATCAGTGCCGCCATTACCGAAACAAATCTATGTTTCACTATATATCAGCCAATATTGCAGATAACTGATAAAATAAGGTGTGTAGACACCTGTTTTGAGGGTCAAAGATCAAAATAAAACTATTCTTGAAGTGATCACACGTATCCGTGGCATACTAGTATGCACATTCATGGCGCCATTACAAAAAATCGATTAAAAAAAATATTGTAGATAAGTTGAGAGAGGGTTTGTGAGGGGTTTTTGAGGGCAATAATTTCAATAATGGTATTTTTGCGATAACATGTCAAGGTCACGTGCTGGGGGGGGGGTCAATTCAAGGTGTTTTGACTACAGAAATTCCACTAAATTAATTTATTAACTCTTATCGAAGTAGGTAATAACAGAACAGAAGACGTCTTCAAACATTACAAGGGGAGTGTTCTCCACTATAAGATCCATCACTCATCATCGCTTTCAATGAAACCGTCAAACTCAAACTCGTCCTCTTCTTCCTCTTCACGATCACAGGTGTACAGGAGATCAACCAACGAGGTTGGTAGGACAGGACCGCAGGACCACACCGGTTCCAACACTCCTTCGAAAGTCCTTATCCATCCCTGCCCCTCGTCGTAGGGTTTCGGCTATTCCAGAATGAGTTCGTCAGCTCGCTTGTACAAGGCGACGCGGTGGTTCACACACTGGACGTGCGGCTTCAGAGCAGAGTGGCAGAAAGGAAGGCGAGCCAGGTCGACGTTAGACTTGGAAGTGAGTTTCTCGTCCTGCCCCACCATCTTGCGCAGCAACTTGGCACGGACAACGTCCACCGAAGACTCACGACTCTGTCCGGACATAAGGCATGTGAACTGTTCCAACTGCTTTAGCACCAGAGGCTTGACGTTCCAATCGTCACCGTGTTGCCTGAACGCCTTGTGAAACCTGGGGTGATTCTCCAGCTTTTTCAGGGCCCACATCTTCCCCTTCCCTTTGAAGGCACTGGTGCAGTCCTCTCCGATGAACACATAGAACCTAAGAAGAATGGTGGAGTAGTCTTCTCCCAGGGATTCTGCGAGCTCAGAGAGGTTGAGCAGTTGTCGATGTTTCCCTGACCCCGTATCCAGATATACAGTCAGCTTGATGGCATGAGCGTGATAGAGAAGAATCACGACGATAACTGTGTCGGGGGCTCTGACCACAGCGTTCTTGTATCCGAGTGCGGCGGCATGATAGGGGTACAGTACCACCCTCGTATCAGTCTCTTCCTGGTTGCTGTAGAGTGTGGGGAGCTCATGCACCTCGACCTGAAACACAAAGGGGCATTGGAATTTGAGGTAAACAAATTGAAAGAGTGAAATCGGCGTGATATATATATATCACGCCGATTTCACTCTTTCAATTCATATATATATATATAAGGTTAAGGTATATATAATATAAGGTTTATATAATAATAACAATAATAATAATATGGGCTTCCAACTCATCTCGCCTTTCGATGATGCTAGTTATAGGCTCTCCCCTCTACGATCAGCACTGCCATCTCGGTTCTGTCCAGCCTTGAAGCTGCCTGTTGACCACTCCATACTCGCAGCAGGAGCTGACGGAGCTGCTTCTTGTTGTCGTCATTTCCAAGAAACATATTGAAGTCGTGTGGCTTCCTGGTCGCTGGTCCAGCCAGAATGATCTTCTCTGAGCTGCCGCGCCTCAACCTCTCCTGGGCTTTGATAGATTCCGGATGATAACTGTCAGTCGAGAACAAGAAGTGCTTCTTGGCCACCATCTGATCGAGCACCTGTAGGCATATCTCACCACAGGTCGGGGGAAGGTTGGCAAGGATATGGAGAAGCGCCATGCCGTCCTGGATGAACAGGGCGTCCTTTGGGTATGGCAGATCATCTGGGGTGGCGTCTTTCAGAAGGCAATGTAGAATGGTGGCTTTGTTGGACTTGGAGAAAAAGCCATCTGGTGTCCCAAGGTTGCTTTGTTCCTGGTATTGGATGACCTGGAATGATAAATGGGTAACATGTTGATACAGCGTGTAACATTTAAAAATACATTACAGTTCACATTAAAAATGAAAATTTAAAGGTTACCATTTAAAAATATAACATTAAAAAATACAATAGCCCTCGGTGTTGGAACGCCTTATTACCTATCCCTGTGAGGATGTGAGGGTGACCTTCTTGTTGCAAGCCTCCATGGTCTTGAGTTTCTCCTTCTTGATAGGGTCGAAGAAGCGTCCTGGCTCTCCGCTCTGTAGGCGTCCGATGAAGTCCTTGACCACAGCTTCTGCTCGGAACACGTCCATCTCGACGTCCATGGGGTCAGGGGCACCGGAAGCCAGGGAGTATAGCCTGTCGTTATCCGTGATGGTGAACGGATTTGTGAAGTTCCTGACAGCAGTGAGGACGCACTGAACGGCCTCCTCACCCTTCTTGACCTCAGCCGTCTCCAACTCGCGATGTCTCACCGCCCTTAGGGAGTCTGAATCATTGATGAGGTCGACCATCTCGAGGGCCTTTTCATAAAACTGGGCCCGTGTGGAGGTTGTGCGACATCATCTCTCGTATGTCCCGAACTGGCTGTACTGGCCACATGAAAAGCATGGCACTTTTTTGCATTATGCAGCTTTTCTCTACCTTTTCCGATGCATCAAATGTTACTATTATATATTATGTTTATTTTATACTGGATGAAATTCACGATTTACCTGATGATTTGGCGAAGCGCATGAACGTTTCTTCCATTGTCTTATCGACTGCATTGAGCGTCCCCGGTATCATCGAGCGGGCCACCGCGATTGCGCCCTTGGTGAACAGGTCCTTGTCCTCCGGGTGCGTCTATACGTCGGATACGGGGTCGGGGAAACATCGACAACTACTCAACCTCTCTGTGCATAATCCATGGGAGAAGAAGTAGAGTCTTCGGTGGACGTCGTCCGTGCCAAGCTGCTGCACATGATGGTGGGGAGGACGAGAAACTCACTTCCAAGTCTAGAAGCCGCACGTCCACGGTGTGAACCACCGCGTCGCCTTGTACAAGCGAGCTGGCGAACCCATCATTCCGGATTGACCCCCCTAGCATGTGACCTGGACCTGTGATTGCAAAAATAACACAATTTTTGAAATTATTGCCCTAAAAAAAACCTCACAAATCCTCTCTAAACTTATCTGAAATATATATATATTTTAATAGATTTTTCGGTAATGGCGCCACGAATTTGCATACTAGTATGCCACGGACACGTGTGGTCACTTCAAGAATAGTTTAATTTTGATCTTTGACCCTCAAAACATGTGTCTACACACCTTATTTGTTCAGTTATCTGTAACATTGGCTGGTATATAGTGAAACATAGATTTTTTCGGTAATGGCGGCACTGATTTGCATAAAAATTATACGTGGGACATCCGGACGACTTTTTAACATAGCTCATCGTTTTCTACGCATGTTTTCCGATCTAGAGGCGCCGATTAGAAATTTATTTCTAGGGGGTGCACGATACCCCCTCTTCCGACTAGACATATCTATGACAAGGCGCCGATCAGTGGTCATATACAGTCGTGCTGGGTGTGACTGGAGGCAGGCCAGGGGAGGGGCCGGTGAGAAAGAGTGGGAGGACTAATTAAAAAGAAGAGGATATTTATATATAGTTTTCGTTATTAGGTGGCGCAGTATTCTAAGAGAATAGATAAGCGAAGAGTGGAAGAGCTGGGGGAGGATGTTGGTGTGAAAAAAGTTTCAAGAAGAAGTTGGTGAGAAGTCGGTTGAACTGGGCAAGACATATGGAGCGAATGGGAGAAGAACGGATGGCAAAGAAAGCAGATGCCCGGAGAGTGGAGGGAAAAAGAAGACGAGGGCGACCGAGATTGAGGTGGGAGGATTGCATGAAGAGAGACCTGGAGGGATGGAAAAGGGAATGGAGGAAAAGATCAAAAGACCGAGGAGAATGGAGAAGGGTGGTAGAGAAAGTAAGTCAAGCACAATGAGGAGGAAGACAAAGAAAAGAAAATGTCGACGTATCCAAGCCAGCCTCACCCCTGAAGACAGGGAATGACGAGGAGAACAACACATCTAGTCCGTGTGACAGTTCTACGTGTCTTACATTTCACCCCTGGCAGATCTGTTAATTATAACAGACCAATATAACGCAGTATCCAGTCCGTGTTACTGTTCAACATGTTTTACACTCCCCTTGGCGTACCTGTTAATTGATGTAGCCAGTACGTCGCGACTTGCCTACGTCACAAACAAACATTTGCGCGTGACTTTCGTTAAGCTTTGCCAACAACCTTGATAACGGTTATATACGTGAATCAGGGACGTAGCTATGGGGAGGGGGGCAGTTGCACGCCCCCCCCCCAAAACATAAATGTGCCCTTTTAGTTAAAAAAATGCCCTTTTTGTGTAGCCTACATTATTGACATCATTGCTGTTTTTGTGATTCCATGCCCACATATTGGTCGAAGTGCCTTATTTACAGAAACTGGCCCGCACTGTATCTCCCGAAAACCTTGATCGTGAGTAGTAATAGGCGTGGTGTAGCGTGGGCAGTTGTCGAGTCGCTGTGGAAGTGGAAAGTACCCGGATGTAGGTCAAGGTCAAGCACCCGGATGTAGGTAACGTGGCGCCACCTGTCGGATAGGTCATGAACTAAAGAACTCCGAACTAAAATTTGTTAACCAGAAGCGCCACCTAGCGGATTTCCCCCCCAAACTAAATGTAGGAGTGCTTCCCAAATTCGTGCGTCTTTGTTTGTCCATTAGCGCCACCTAGCGGAATTGTTTTGAACCATAGCGGGTAGGTCGTGAACTACAAGTGGTGCCACCTGACGGATAAGTTGTGAACTAAATGTAGAAGTACTACCCAAATTCGTGTCTCTTGCACGCTTGCGTGCAATAGAGCCTCCTGACGGATACATCACGAACTACAAACATCATCCCTGGCGGGGCAAGTGAGCGAACCCCATATTAAAGCATAGGGAATTTTCACCCCATGTTAAAGCATAGGGAATTTTCACCCCATGTTAAAGCATACGACATTTTTATCGTAAAGGTATACGAACACTTTTATGAATAAAATAACATATACCGAACAGCATTTGGATATGTCACACACGAGATTGCTTGTCCCGTAGTCCGAGGCTTCGCCAAGGGACCGACCCGTTATTTGTTTGACTATGACGTGTCCAATATGTGGTGTTATAATAAGGCGTAATGTGTAACAAAAGGGTTATAAATTCAACGGAGACCATTTTATCTGAAGTAAAGTATACGAAATGTAGATTACATATAGGACTATGTTATATCAGAGCCTATAGCCTCGTTTTGTTTTGTTTTTCGAACAGAGTGACCATTTTGGAATTATACCTTTGGCGTCTGTTATAAATCCCATACTCGAGGCGTGTCTGAACATGTTTGTTTGTCGCAAGCACGCGCACCCTGTATGACGTCATGGTACGCGCTGTAATTTTGTACACGAGGTGAGTTGGACAAACAGGTAGGGCTTTGGTTAGACCTTGTATTGAACTTGCGCGTATGTAATGTAAGCCCTTCATGTGACGTCATGATGCAGTGACGGCATGATCAGTGACATCATCAAACCGTTATGCGCAGTAATTTTGTACACGAGGTGAGTTGGTCAAGCAGATAGTGCTTTGGTTAGACCTTGTATTGAACTTGCGCGTATGTAATGTAATCCCTTCATGTGACGTCAGTTAAATAAGTAATTGCGTATGTGCAATAGTAGCTATTCTTATATGTCGTAGGTTGTCGACCATTTGATTAGGTGTAGGCCTCTCCTAGTCTATACATTTACAACTTTAACATAGGTCCAAACCCGATAAAGCATAGCCATAGGCATAGACATAGAGGCTAAACTTAAAGGCAATCTGGCCTACAGCGCATAACCACTGACAAACAACTTACAAACACTGACAAACAACTTTCAAACACAGATATACAATTAAAAAACACTGACATACTATAGCGAGTGAAAAATTTCCCTGTTAACCGGTATAAACTGGTATAAATCAAGCCTCAAGGTTCTGTGTTGAAAAAACATCCGTGTATTTGTCCTGTGTTAAGGCATTGCCATAGGGAATTATACGAACTTATCTGCTAAAACATTCAAACTACCAGCTATCTGTGTAATATTTTGGTCAAACTGGTTGTCATGTAACAGTATTCGTCATACGAAATTTGTACTTACCGAACTTTTTGAAGTTATTATAGCAGCCTGTACACAAACTGGTGTCAAACGGTTTTGAAGAGGTATTCCTTGTTCGAGGCTCATCTACATGTATGTCTCATCTGTGCCTAGAGACCAACAATACCATTTCAGCATTTTATCATGCCGGTGTTCTTAACCTATACGTGTGTACGTATGTACGTATGTACGTATGTGTATAATTGCGTTCAACATTATTATTAAATAAATAAACACGCTATGTGCGATGCACAATGGCGACTCGATCGTCTTGACACCAAAGAGCATATATCAATACAAGACGTCACAGTGCTCGCTATCTATATTGTTCGAGGAAAGTGAAGCGCTGTGATAGTGAAGCGTTATGTTAGAACAGTACAGACACATAATAACCTCCCAGATAAGATGTACCAGTATCTATATAGTTTACCGTATTAAGGGTCAAGTGTACACATGTCCATTAGAACGTTTTTATCTTTTTTTCGTACTATAGTATTTAAATATCGACCAGTCCGACGACCAGTTTGACGACCAGTTCGACGACCAGTTCGACGATCAAACCAATTTCTTCTCTGTCACTTACATCGGCAACCGACCCAATCATCAACCTGACATCGTCACCTCCGACGAAGTGTCAGAAGCTTTTGCCTCGTTATACTTGCTCTATGTGTAGCAGTACCTTCAAGTATAAAGGGAATTGGCCCGCTCATGTGAAGCAGGGCTGCTGCCAAAGGAAGCAAGATAAACAGCGGCGACGTAAACAACAACTTGAAGAACAACTTGAAGAGATAACAGTAAGCTTAAAGTTCTCATAGTGTTCAAATGCTATTCATGTAATTTTGTTAGAAAATTTTCAAAAGCACATAATATTATATTTTTTCTTATACATACCAGTTGACCATTCATTATTAAGCTCATTCCTTCACTGTTTCAGCGTCAAGAAAAGGAGTGTATTGCTGCAACCGTCGATGCTTCTCCCTCTTCTCCTGTCGTCGCGACAAATATCGTCCCGCCAATCGACTGTCTCTACTGCTGAACACACCCAAGCAGTGTAAAGAGAAACGACGACAGTCTTTACGTAGTAGAGTTGAACTAACTTCAAATGGGTGCCTGTTTGTAAACTGGTTTGAACTGGTATTCGCTGTGCAAGTCTGATCTACTCTATAACCCGTGAATGTGTATTTCCTAACCTACGGTCCGTGCTCGTTCGACACGCCCACGTGACCTTTCGATACATTCACTAACTATATAAGCGCTGTGTTTTGTCAATCGGCTCACCATTCGTATTACGACGCCATCACGCCTAACAGCATGTTGAAGACACCTTATTACCGACCTTGTGATGCGGCAGACTCCAGCGATGAGGACGAGCCAACGAACCGATTCATCATGCCGGTCACCAACCGCCCTTCTCTGTCGACGGAACCAGAGAGCGAGGACATCTGGTACACTAGGCTCTGCGATGTACCAACTTTCGCTTCTGATGATGTCGCAATTTCTGCTCCTGTCGATGTCACAACTTCTGCCGATACGATCGATGTGACAACTTCCGATCCCGCCGATGTCGTAACCTCTGCCGATACGACCGATGTGACAACTTCTATCGGTGGTACCAATGTAACAACGACCACTCCTGAAGACGTCACAACTTCTACTCACGTGATGAATGTCACAATTTTTGTGTTAGCGTTAGGGTTGGGGTTAGGGTTAAGGTTAGGATTTCGGGCAGCGTTAGGGTTAGGCTTAGGCTTAGCGTCAAAATTAGCTCCATAACCAAGGTGTGAAAAACTGAACTCTCAAGACGACACTATCCACGTGTAGTATCAAGTGTTGGTTTCAAGACTCCGATTCGAAACAGGGGCGAAACACTACGAAACAAATGGTTCTGACACTAATGGAGGGTGATATGTAAAGACCTTTCTTTTGTCTTGTACACGCTTAAACTTTGCAAGACCCTGTATCAATGTCTAGTCTCCGGTTCTTGTAGTTATGGAGCGTGACATGTAAATACGTTTGTATTGTTCACGAATAAACTGTGCAAACCTTATCTTGCGTCTTTTTTCGTGTCTTACTCTTCACAAGTAAAGAGACAAGAGACATAAGATTACGAATGACACATCACACGTTATGTCACGAGG
Source organism: Escarpia spicata (assembly GCA_963995525.1). NCBI lineage: Eukaryota > Metazoa > Annelida > Polychaeta > Sabellida > Siboglinidae > Escarpia > Escarpia spicata. The sequence continues at coordinate 20,222,732 of OZ023217.1, forward strand.
CTATGACCGAGATGTGTCACGAGACTTCGGATGACACGAGACAAGAGGCGAGACTATGACCGAGATGTGTCACGAGACTTCGGATGACACGAGACAAGAGACGAGACTATGACCGAGATGTGTCACGAGACTTCGGATGACACGAGACAAGAGACGAGAATATGACCGAGATGTGTCACGAGACTTCGGATGACACGAGACAAGAGACGAGACTATGACCGAGATGTGTCACAAGACTTCGGATGACACGAGACAAGAGACGAGACTATGACCGAGATGTGTCACGAGACTTCGGATGACAAGAGACGAGACTATGACCGAGATGTGTCACGAGACTTCGGATGACACGACACACGAGACTATGACCGAGATATGTCACGAGACTACGGATGACACATCACACGAGAGTACGGTTCGACGTGTTTTCGCGTCAAATCCCTCCGTTTTCAGGAAAATAGACGTGTTATCGCGTGGGATTTGCTTCAACACTCACTCACTCACTCACTCACTCACTCACTCACTCACTCACTCACTCACTCACTCACTCACTCACTCACTCACTCACTCACTCACTCACTCACTCACTCACTCACTCACTCACTCACTCACTCACTCACTCACCCTTCGTGTCTGTTCACTCACTCACTCACTCACTCACTCACTCACTCACTCACTCACTCACTCACTCACTCACTCACTCACCCTTCGTGTATGTTCACTCACTCACTCACTCACTCACTCACTCACTCACTCACTCACTCACTCACTCACTCACCCTTCGTATCTATCCACTCACTCACTCACTCACTCACTCACTCACTCACTCACTCACTCACCATTCGTGTATGTTCACTCACTCACTCACTCACTTACTCACTCACTCACTCACTCACTCACTCACTCACTCACTCACTCACTCACTCACCCTTCGTGCCTGTTCACTCACTCATTCACTCACTCACTCACTCACTTACTCACTCACTCACTCACTCACTCACTCACTCACTCACTCACTCACTCACTCACTCACTCACTCACTCACTCACTCACTCACTCACCCTTCGTGTCTGTTCACTCAATCACTCACTCACTCACTCACCCTTCGTGTCTGTTCACTCACTCACTCACGCCGTCCCTTCGTCGTTTTCTAACATTTTATCTTTTCAACATGTTGCCGTGGTAACATTTTCGTAACTTTCTGACAATTCGACGGGTTATCGCGTGACATCTCACCTCTTTCTGACAACTCGACGGGTTATCGCGTACAGCTCACCTCTTTCTGACAATTCGACGTGTTATCGAAACACTAAACTTAGCCGAACACGTGACACGAATTTAACACAGACCGACTAGTCGGACAAACGAAACACTATAGTTTGACCAAAACGCCGAACGAATCGAACTATAGACACGAGTTGTACAAACGAAACACTAAACTTAGCCGAACACGTGAAACGAATTGAACACAGACCGACAAGTCGGGTAAACGAAACACTATAGTTTGACCAACACGCCGAACGAATCGAACTATAGACACGAGTTGTACAAACGAAACACTAAACTTAGCCGAACACGTGACACGAATTGAACACAGACCGACAAGTCGGACAAACGAAACACTATAGTTTGACCAACACGCCGAACGAATCGAACTATAGCCACGAGTTGTACAAACGAAACACTAACCTTAGCCGAACACTTGACACGAATTAAACACAGATCGACAAGTCGGACAAACGAAACACTATAGTTTGACCAACACGCCGAACGAATCGAACTATAGACACGAGTTGTACAAACGAAACACTAAACTTAACCGAACACGTGACACGAATTGAACACAGACCGACAAGTCGGACAAACGAAACACTATAGTTTGACCAACACGCCGAACGATGACAGGACTTCATTCAAACTGGTGACCATCATCGTTCCCAACGCCACGCAAACGACTATGTCAATAACACGTAAGGAGAACCACCTGACAGAACTTCATTCAAACAGGTGACCATCAGGGTTCCCAATACCACTCAACGGATACCAATGTAATTAGTCAGAGTATTCCCATCTACCGACCATGACAGATCTCTATTCGTCGACACACTTGCGGAAACGGTGAAACCGTAGAGGCCGCCATGACAGGTCGTCACGACATTCAAGACTATATACACTAGTTTTCGGTGTCATCTCATTTGCATACCCAATCAGACCGAACGTGCATCACGTGACTTCCCTTAACACAAAAACTGTGCACGTCCACGAGAGAGGCGCCATTCGACGCCACTCAACGGACACCAATGTAATTAGTCAGAGTATCGCCATCTACTGACCATGATAGATTTCTATTCGTGGACACACTTCCGGAAATACCCGAAGCACAGAGGCCGCCATGACAGTCAAGTAACTTCCGGTGTGACATCACTTCCGACGTAGCGTCCCTAGTATAGACTGCCATAGCAAACGAATTTGAAAACTGCTATGACCGAAACATTAAACTGTATACACTATTTTTCGGCGTCATCTCATTTGCATAACCAGTCAGACCGAACGTACATCACGTGACTTCCCTTAACACTCAAACGACTATGTCATGGCGACCTCTGTGCTTGTATGACATCACATATGGCATAGCGACTCCTAGTGGATAATCGGAGTACTACACCACACGATGGCGAAGGCCAACTACCTGACAGTACTTCATTCAAAGAGGTGACCATCAGGGGTCCCAACGCCACTCAACGGTCACCAATGTAATTAGTCAGAGTATTGCCATCTACCGGCCATGATAGTTCTCTATTCGTCGACAAACTTCCGGAAATGGTGAAACCGTAGAGGCCGCCATGACAGGTCGTCATGACATTCAAGTAACTTCCGGTATGACATCACATCTATCATAACGAATCCTAGTGGATAATCGGAGTACTACCCCACACGATAGCGAAGGACAACTACCTGACAGGACTTCATTCAAAGACGTGACCATCATGGTTCCCAACGCCACTCAACGGACACCAATGTAATTAGTAAGAGTATTGCCATCTACCGGCCATGATAGTTCTCTATTCGTTGACACACATACTCGTTGGGAATAGCGGAAGCGTAGAGGCCGCCATGACAGGTCGCCATGTCATTCAAATAACTTCAGGTACTACGTTACTTCCGGCGTAGCGTCCCTAGTAGAGGCCGCCATGACAGTCAAGTGACTTCCGGTATGACATCACATCCTGTGTAGCGCCCCCTAGTGGATAATCGGAGTACTACGTCACATGATGGCGCCATCTAGCTGGTAAAAATATATAATTAGGTTAGCTACAGAAAAAAAGTTGGGGTTAACCTCGCGAAAATAAAAAAAACCACCAAAGTGGTTGTACTAATTACATTGGTGTCCGTTGAGTGGCGTTGGGACCCCTGATGGTCACCTCTTTGAATGAAGTCCTGTCAGGTAGTTGTCCTTCGCCACCGTGTGGTGTAGTACTCCGATTATCCACTAGGAGTCGCTATGCCAGATGTGATGTCATACCGGAAGTTACTTGAATGTCGTGACGGCCTGTCATGGCGGCCTCTACGGTTTCACCATTTCCGGAAGTGTGTCGACGAATAGAGATATGTCATGGTCGGTAGATGGCAATACTCTGACTAATTACATTGGTGTCCGTTGAGGGGCGTTGTCATCCGTAATCTTGTGTGATGTGACATCCGTCGTCTCGTGTGATGTGTCATTCGAAGTCTCGTGACATATCTCTTGTCTCGTCCGTACTCTCGTGTGATGTGACATCCGTAGTCTCGTAACATAACGTGTGATGTGTCATCCGTAAGTCTCTTGTCTCGTGTCATCCGAAGTCTCGTGATACATCTCGGTCATTGTCTCGTCTCTTGTCTCGTGTCATCCGAAGTCTCGTGACACATCTCGGTCATAGTCTCGTCTCTTGTCTCGTGTCATCCGAAGTCTCGTGACACATCTCGGTCATAGTCTCGTCTCTTGTCTCGTGTCATCCGAAGTCTCGTGACACATCTCGGTCATAGTCTCGTCTCTTGTCTCGGGTCATCCGAAGTCTCGTGACACATCTCGGTCATAGTATCGTCTCTTGTCTCGTGTCATCCGAAGTATCGTGATACATCTCGGTCATAGTCTCGTCTCTTGTCTCGTGTGAGGTATCATCCGAAGTCTCGTGACACATCTCGGTCATAGTATCGTCTCTTGTCTCGTGTGAGGTGTCATCCGAAGTCTCGTGACACATCTCGGTCATAGTCTTGTCTCTTGTCTCGGGTCATCCGAAGTCTCGTGTCACATCTCGGTCATAGTCTCGTCTCTTGTCTCGTGTCATCCGAAGTCTCGTGATACATCTCGGTCATAGTCTCGTCTCTTGTCTCGTGTGAGGTGTCATCCGAAGTCTTGTGACACATCTCGGTCATAGTCTCGTCTCTTGTCTCGTGTGAGGTGTCATCCGAAGTCTCGTGACACATCTCGGTCATAGTCTCGTCTCTTGTCTCGTGTCATCCGAAGTCTCGTGACACATCTCGGTCATAGTCTCGTCTCTTGTCTCGTGTCATCCGAAGTCTCGTGACACATCTCGGTCATAGTCTCGTCTCTTGTCTCGTGTCATCCGAAGTCTCGTGACACATCTCGGTCATAGTCTCGTCTCTTGTCTCGTGTTTGGTAGAGATGTCACGCGATAACACGTCTATTTTCCTGAAAACGGAGGAGATGGGGTGCGATAACACGTCTATTTTCCTGAAAACGGAGGGATTTGACGCGATAACACCTCTATTTTCCTGAAAACGGAGGGATTTGACACGATAACACCTCTATTTTCCTGAAAACGGAGGGATCTCACCCGATAACCCGTCTTTTTGCTTCCTTTTGAAGCAAATCTCACACGATAACCCGTCTTTTTGCTTTGCTTTGCTTCCTTTTGAAGCAAATCTCACGCGATAACACGTCTATTTTCCTGAAAACGGAGGGCTTTGACGCGATAACACGTCGAACCGTACTCTCGTGTGGTGTGTCATCCGAAGTCTCGTGACATAACGTGTGATGTGTCATCCGTAATCTTGTGTGATGTGACATCCGTAGTCTCGTGAAGCTTCTGACGCTTCGTCGGAGGTGATGGCGTCAGGTTGATGGTTGGGTTGGTTGCCGGAGCTGATGACAGAGACGAAATTGTTTTGCTCGACAAACTGGTCATCGGACTGGTCGTTGAACTGGTCGTTGAACTGGTCGTCGAACTGGTCGTTGAACTGGTCGTTGGCTGTTGGTCCGGGTTGATTGTCTGGGTCGAAAGGTCGAGTGGTCCCATAGCCGGAGAAGGCTGCGCCTTCGGTAGCAAAATCCCTTGTCGGACGTTATCACTAGTCATGTTGTTCATCTTCCAAAATGTTCAACAGAACATAAAGTTCACGTGGGCGTGTCGAAAGATCACAGATTGTAGAGTAGAAAATTCAAAAGCACAGACTGCAGAGTTTTAACGATGTCACTGCATCATGACGTCACATAAAGTGGTGTTTGTGGTTCATGATGTATCCGTCACGGGGCTCTATTGCACGCAAGCGTGCAAGAGACACGAATTTGGGCAGTACTTCTAAATTTAGTTCACAACTTGTCCGCCAGATGGGACCACTTGTAGTTCATGACCTATCCGCTAGGTGAATTTAGTTCAAAAAAATCCGCTAGGTTGCGCTAACAGTTAAACCAAGACGCACGAATTTCTGCAGAGTTTTAACGATGTCACTGCATCATGACGTCACATAAAGTGGTGTTTGTGGTTCATGATGTATCCGTCAGGGGGCTCTATTGCACGCAAGCGTGCAAGAGACACGAATTTGGGCAGTACTTCTACATTTAGTTTACAACTTGTCGATCAGGTGGCACAACTTGTACAGTTAGTTAATACAAAATCCGACAGGTGGCGCTACTGGTCAAACCAATTCAGTTTGAAAAAATTCCGCTATGTGGCGCTAATGGTCAAACCAAGACGCACTAATTTGGGCAGTACTCAAACATTTAGTTTACAACTTGCCCGTTAGGTGGCGCCAATTGAATAGTTAGTTCACGAAAATTCCGATAGGTGACGCTACCGGTTAACCCAATTTAGTTCACACACAAAATCCACTAGGTGACGCTATTTTGGTTCATGATATATCCGCTAGGTGGCGCCACCAGCGCCACATGACCTACATCCGTGACCTTGACCTTTGGCCTTGACCTACATCCGGGTACTTTTGCTCTTGCTCCTGAATCACTTATCAGTCAGGTCGTACACCACCTCCTTTACTACTTATATCCACTGGATCTGCGGTCGATATATATATATATACATATGTATAATATATATATATATATATTTATATATATCGTATATTACATACACACACGCGTGTATGTATGTAATACATATATATGTATATATATATTATATATATATATATTACGTACACACACGCACGCACGCACGCACGCACACACCACACACACCACACACACACGCGCACACGCGCACACGCACGCACGCACACACACACATGCAAGCCGTATATACCATGGCCTAACTGTTTCAAACCACCAATGTATTCTATTCTGATAAACTACATTTTCATAATGATCGAAGGAAATGTATTATTATTAATTACATCAATTACACACTCATAAGCCAGACCAGGAAGCAGCTTCGGCCGCAGATCCAGTGGTCAAGACGTTAGCTCTACCTAGAGACTACCATTCTGTGAGTCCATAGCAGATTACTCATTGACCCGTTGTAGGGCGTTTTATGTCCACTGCCATAGACACCACACACAAGGGACAAAGTATCTCCCCAGAAAGAACAAGGAACATAACATGAAGTGAACGAACTAGTATGCCCACTTTTCGAAACATCCTTAGGTGGAATCGAACCACCGTCCATATGAATAAAAGTCAGGCGCTCTCGCTAGACCATTCCGCCCAAATATTAATATATAATGAAGTGTTTAACCATGGCATTTCGCCATGATGTAGCGTATAGATGAATGTCAAACACGGTCAATGATAAAGCAGTTGAAAAATAAATTAAAGGGTAATAAAACGAGTAGGTTTTGATGACGTTTGGCTTTCTATCACAATGGCGCTGACCGTGCAATTTAATTGATGTGTCTTTAACAAGGTTTTTTTTCTAGTAAACCGCTGGCATAAAAGTCTTCATTGTTGTTGCTAATGGTTAGTTTCTATTAATTATTTTAGATGCATAGGGCTAAAATGTGTATTTTGTTTCCCTTTAAGATCAACACGCCTTACTACGGAAAGAGAAAGATGGACAGGTCACGCCGTGGAATGCAAGACAACCGGTGAGCCATCAAAACAACCGAATGACAATCCAGGAAAGAGCACGACGTAAGCTAATGAGAAACTAGTGGGATGAATCCACGAATAACGCAGTACTTTCGACAAGAGAAGCAAAATACCGAGAAAGATGGAACTGTCTAGCGAAGGACAACAACCTGCAGCAGATGGACAGTACGTGCGTACGTGGGGAAAGGTAGCGAAGTGCGAAGACCAACTACTTTCGTGATGCGACGGTTAATGTGAACTAAACGCGACGTGGTGTGCATCGTTAATTTTAAAGTGATGAACAAATTATGCTGACGTGCTGATTCAATGTAGTCGCGTATTCGAGTTGACCGATAAATGGATCACATGCCTCTTACGACAGTGAATAAATATACAACTCATCCGTGAATAAATGTCGCAATGCACGGGTCAGATAGCGAACAACTTGTTTGTTCAGTTGTCGTCTTGGTAGCGAGTGAAAGTGAGTAACAACGTCAACCGCTCATGTACTCTACACTTCCGGTTGAATTCAAAAGTTCTGTCCATGATTTATCAGATGCAGCTTAATATATGCGGATTGCAACGTCACCGACCAGATCAACACAACAAAATGTTTATCATGTTAATATCGGTAATTCCTCCACATAATTGCACCGCTAAATATCGCAGGTTGCGACCACAGAAAGCAAACTCACTGTGCCCTGGATGAAAATAGTGTTTGCTTTACCGCGTGCACGAAATGTCAGAGATAGAAGTGGTCAATTGCCTTTGTCCACGCCAGGAACAAAGTGAAAGCACGCTAAAGGCACTTAACCATCTATTATAAGCTAGATACATTTGCCGTACAAAAGAAAACCAGTGGTGTCATTGAATTTGAGATTGCATTAATTGTGTCAACCAAATAAAAAAATTAACTTCAAATAAATAGTTTCCAGATAGGCAGATAAACGTTTTCGTACACAAAGAGAGAGAGAGAGAGAGAGAGAGAGAGAGAGAGAGAGAGAGAGAGAGAGAGAGAGAGAGAGAGAGAGAGAGAGAGAGAGAGAGAGAGAGAGAGAGAGAGAGAGAGAGAGAGAGAGAGAGAGAGAGAGAGAGAGAGAGAGAGAGAGAGAGAGAGAGAGAGAGAGAGAGAGAGAGAGAGAGAGAGAGAGAGAGAGAGAGAGAGAGAGAGAGAGAGAGAGAGAGAGAGAGAGAGAGAGAGAGAGAGAGAGAGAGAGAGAGAGAGAGAGAGAGAGAATAATCAGAAACTAGTGAACACTTCACATGATGTAATTTGTGGTCAAAGATGACGGAACCAGTTAGTTTCCGATCCGTGACTATCTGTCAAAATGGCGTATTCATATTGACCGCCGGTGTTAAGTTCAAACTTAAAAAAACCGTATATCAAATCCTTACGACGCGGCTGACTCAGCCAAATGCACTGTATTAACCTAATCAGGTATGCCGGCTTGAAATAACAATAGTGCACATTTACCATTTACGTTTTCCGTCCTGGTAAGTACTTCGTCGATAGATGCTAATATTATGCACTGAAGAATAGTTCTATTGTGCCAGGTAATATACAGAAATCGTAATTAGCGTTACGGATCGTCATAAAAATATAAGAATGCGACACTTATTTATAGTTTTCAGTGGTGATGAAGCAGTGTGATTGATGTGTCTATAGGAAGACAAATTACGAGCGGGGGCTTATTTAATTATGCTACTATAATCAGTGTATATATACACACACACGCAAGCA